>CM059292.1:3907500-4240000 GCA_030340665.1 Neosalanx taihuensis | reverse complement strand
CTGACCAGCTTGCACAGGGTGCTGCCGAAGGGCCAAGAGCCCAGGACGATGGCGGTGGTGTGGAAGGGCAGGCAGAGCAGGAGGAGCAGGTCCGCCGCGCTCAGCGCCACCAGCAGGGTGTCGGTCCCTCGGGCCACCATCCCTCCCTTTCGCCGCCTCCCCGCCATGACGGCGATGACCAGGACGTGACCGACCAGCCCGGTGACCAGGATGAGGCTGTCCAGCGTCAGCACCAGGCTGGTCAACACCGCCCCGCCGGTGCCGTTGCTCCACGCTTGGGAGCTTTCGTTCCCCAAGACGACGCCCATGAGGTCTTTCATGGTGGCGCGGTGACGTCACACCCTCCTCCCCCTCCACCTCCCCCCCACCCACACTGCTTGACGCTCGGCCGAGTCTCCACCAATCACGCGGCGGAGCCGGCCCTCGCGGTGACCAGGGTGAAAGGCGCCCGTTTGTTTGTCTCTTTCACATCTGCTCGAGGTCTTTCCTTAGTTCTTCCTTGTTCGGTAGCGTGCTGCTCATTCGGCCGTGGTTGTCATTTCGACGTCCAATTTCTCCTCACGTGTTTTCACGTGTTTACGGTCCGGGCAAGTCTTCTTTCGGACAAGTGGTCGTTCCAAAGATGAGAAAATGAGAAGAACGATCCGTGTATTCTTCACAGGAAACCTTCCTCAGAACACAATCTTTAAGAGTAGTCCATCTCTAAAATGAAGCCTGGAAACATCCTCTGTTCCGTCATGAAAGAGAAATTTTTGGGGGGGAAAAAAAGGAAAAAAAAGAAGAACAAATTTCAATCCAGCCCTGGCACTGGGCTTGTATTGATTTCTTGAAACCAAGCAACCGTGGATAACGTCATCGTGGCGATCGCTACTTTCTCCGTCAATTCCACATTAAAAGCAGTCAATGCTACTTGATGCTAAGTGCTTCCAGCGCCGCTGTGGTCGTCGGGTGAATTAGTGGCTCTTCAGCTGGCCAGCCTCAAGCTCCTTTGGCCGGGGGCGAGGCTGAGCGAGGGCGGGGACCTGGGAGGGAGAAGAGGGGGGCTGAGTCAGAGACGGATGAGGTAACGTGCTCATCGCTCAGGCCCGCCCCTGTTTACACAGGGTGATGAGGCGCTGATGTTCTCTCAGAACATCTTACATGCCATTTTAAGCCTTTACGCCTCACCATTACTGTCTGAGGTCATTCTTTGTGTGGTAAATAGTGTAGTATAAGTGCAGTCTAGGAGTACCCAAGTTACTTAATGGAACTGTAATGGGAACCTTTTCTATTGTGGCTGTAGGCAGTATACTTTGTACGTATATTTAAATGTACAAAACACGTACAAAATGGGTGTGATTACAAATTATGGGATAGATTGCAACCTTTCACTGCCTGCTGGCAATTATTGACTTTTAAACATTGGCAAACGTTCACATGGAGTGTCCAGATGTTTTATTAGGGAGCAATTGTGGGTCATAAAAAGCTCCTCAGGGAGTGATGGAGCCTGTGAGGCTGCGATGTCGAGGGAACTTAACGATGTGCCGTGGCAAAAGGACACTGCAAGCTGGAGAAGACTGAAAATGGGTTGTGCTGAGGGAAAATAGGGGATGTGTGCGTACGTGTGTGTGTGTGTGCGTGGAGACCTCGTCACGCTAACAAGCTTAGCGCTCTCCTGACGTGTCCCGCCAGTTTCCCGAAGGTGACTGAAGTTGCTCCGGTGGGCGCCTTTGTTGTGGGGGTTTTTTCTGGAAATAACAAGTCACCATGAATTAGAGGGTCCACAGGGGGCAGTAGGTGTGTGTGTGTGTGTGTGTGTGTGTGTGTGTGTGTGTGTGTGTGTGAGCAGCCAAGCGTCAACCGGATAGTGTCCACTAAACAAACTCAAGAAACAGCAAGCCTGCAAAGACCTAACTCTACGAGACAACCCCCCCACCCCTCCAACTCAGTTTTTCAATTATTTTTGACGTTTATTTGAACAAATTTGTCTTTTTCTTTGTTTATTTTCAAATTCCCAGTTCTCCCTAACCTCGACCCCCTCCGCCTCAGCCCCCTTATCTCTCTGGAGCTGATAGGGGCCGACAGGGCCATATAAGAGCCTTTCCTAGTGCCATTTAGAAGTCGTTCGGAGTTAACCATGCGTGTAGCCTGTTCCATCTTTAAAGATGATTTACTATTACCAGTAAATGTAGCTCTGCAGCTCCTGGCAACAAGGAACTTTCTTTCATTGGTTGACAGGTCTCATGAAGGCTTCTTTGTGTGGTTGACTTGATGTTTTTTCCCTCAGGCTTTGTCCCCTTGCCAGACTCTCTGAAACACTTAGTCAGAGCAGTAAGTCATCGCAGTAACAGAAAGGTCAGGCAGTGTTGATATCCAGACAGCGATGGGCAGAGACAAGTTCCGGTTAAAGAGGATAGTCTCAATGAATATAATGGAAACTGAAAAGGGAGAGTTAGTATCCTTAAGACGTTGTCTCCGCTAGGGTCTCACATCAGAGATATCCCTCTGTTGCCTCATCTTTGACAGCATGGCCAGTCGCTCTCCTCCAACCCCTCCGCTAACTCCCCTCCAACCCCTCCGCTAACTCCCCTCCAACCCCTCCGCTAACTCCCCTCCAACCCCTCCGCTAACTCCCCTCCAACCCCTCCGCTAACTCCCCTCCAACCCCTCCGCTAACTCCCCTCCAACCCCTCCGCTAACTCCCCTCCAACCCCTCCGCTAACTCCGCTCCAACACCTCCGCTAACTCCCCTCCAACCCCTCCGCTAACTCCCCTCCAACCCCTCCGCTAACTCCCCTTCAACCCCTCTGCTAACTCCCCTCCAACCCCTCCGCTAACTCCCCTCCAACCCCTCCGCTAACTCCCCTCCAACCCCTCTGCTAACTCCCCTCCAACCCCTCCACCAACTCCCCTCCAACCCCTCTGCTAACTCCCCTCCAACCCCTCCGCTAACTCCCCTCCAACACCTCCGCTAACTCCCCTCCAACACCTCCGCTAACTCCCCTCCAACCCCTCTGCTAACTCCCCTCCAACCCCTCTGCTAACTCCCCTCCAACCCCTCCGCTAACACCCCTCCAACCCCTCGGCTAACTCCCCTCCAACACCTCCGCTAACTCCCCTCCAACCCCTCTGCTAACTCCCCTCCAACCCCTCTGCGAACTCCCCTCCAACCCCTCCGCTAACTCCCCTCCAACCCCTCCGCTAACACCCCTCCAACCCCTCCGCTAACTCCCCTCCAACACCTCCGCTAACTCCCCTCCAACCCCTCTGCTAACTCCCCTCCAACCCCTCTGCGAACTCCCCTCCAACCCCTCCGCTAACTCCCCTCCAACACCTCCGCTAACTCCACTCCAACACCTCTGCTAACTCCCCTCCAACCCCTCTGCGAACTCCCCTCCAACCCCTCCGCTAACTCCCCTCCAACACCTCTGCTAACTCCCCTCCAACCCCTCTGCGAACTCCCCTCCAACCCCTCCGCTAACTCCCCTCCAACACCTCTGCTAACTCCCCTCCAACCCCTCTGCGAACTCCCCTCCAACCCCTCCGCTAACTCCCCTCCAACCCCTCCGCTAACACCCCTCCAACCCCTCCGCTAACTCCCCTCCAACCCCTCTGCTAACTCCCCTCCAACACCTCCGCTAACTCCCCTCCAACCCCTCCGCTAACTTCCCTCCAACCCCTCTGCTAACTCCCCTCCAACCCCTCTGCGAACTCCCCTCCAACCCCTCCGCTAACTCCCCTCCAACCCCTCCGCTAACACCCCTCCAACCCCTCCGCTAACTCCCCTCCAACACCTCCGCTAACTCCCCTCCAACCCCTCCGCTAACTCCCCTCCAACCCCTCCGCTAACTCCCCTCCAACCCCTCTGCGAACTCCCCTCCAACCCCTCCGCTAACTCCCCTCCAACCCCTCCACTAACTCCCCTCCAACCCCTCTGCGAACTCCCCTCCAACCCCTCCGCTAACTCCCCTCCAACCCCTCCACTAACTCCCCTCCAACCCCTCCGCTAACTCCCCACCAACCCCTCTGCTAACTCCCCTCCAACCCCTCCGCTAACTCCCCTCCATCTCTCTCTCTCTCTGTCCCTCAGACGTGGGCTCTGTGGAGGGTCTGGCCTACCACCGGGGCTGGGACACCCTCTACTGGACCAGCTTCACCACCTCCACCATCACCTGCCACACGGTGGACCAGAGCCGCACCGTGGCCTACGACCGCAACACGGTGGTCACCATGTCTGAGAACGACCACCCCCGCGCCTTCGTGCTGGACGAGTGTCACGAGTAAGAGGGAGCACTCCGCCCCCATGCGGCGCGAAAGGGGGTCCTAGCACCCTCCAGTCACGGAGACGCTTCGTCTCTGCTTCATTAGATTAGATTAGATTCAACTTTATTGTCATTACACAGGTACAAGTACAGAGTAACGAAATACAGTTAGCATTCAACCAGAAGTGCAAAACAGTTATTACAACAGAATATAATAGTATACTCAGAATATACACAGTATGTACAGTATAATCAGAATATACAGGGTACGTACAGATTAAAGTGAATTAAGACAAATGTACAGTTTTACAAGATGCTACAGTATTTAACAGAATTTACAGAGTTGCATGTATGTACAGTTAGTGCAAATGATGCAATGTGCAGATGTACAAAATGAACAATGAACAACAAATAACAGATAACAACCGAAATGAGCTGCTGACCTACACCTGCTACTCTGGGCGGGGGGTGTTCTAGCTTCTTTATGTGTTCTTTCCGCAGCCTGATGTTCTGGACCAACTGGAACGACCACTCTCCCAGCATCATGCGGGCGTCTCTGAACGGCGCCAACATGCTGGTCATCATCGGCAGCGACATCAAAACCCCCAACGGTCTGGCCATCGACCACCGAGCGGAGAAGCTCTACTTCTGCGACGCCACGCTGGACAAGATCGAGCGCTGCGAGTACGACGGCAGCAGCCGCTACGTGAGTCCAGCTCTCCGGAGACGAGTTAGTTTGACGCAGCTGACGGAAAGCGATGAAAGTGACCTAGTTGCTAGACTTGACGTGGGACAGTGGTTCTCAACCCTGGTCCTCAGGGCCCACTGTCCTTCATGTTTTAGATGTTTCCCCCTTCCAACACACCTGATTCAAACGAATTGTCATTATCAGGCTTCTGCCGAGCTTCATAGTGACTCATTCGTTTGAATCAGGTGTGTTGGAGCAGAGAAACATCGAAAACATGCAGGACAGTGGGCCCTGAGGACCAGCGTTGAGAACCACTGATGTAGGACGCAGTGTGAATGGAGCTCATGCAGTCAGTCCACGGCGAGAGTGGACGTTAGACCGGCATTGGATAATCCGGTTTATTCCGGTCTGGCGCAGTCATTTAAGGCCGAACTCCTCTTTAGGTGGTGCTGATGAATGAGCCAGTCCATCCGTTTGGCTTGGCCCTGTACGGGGATTATATCTTCTGGACTGACTGGATCAGGAGGGCCGTCTTCAGGGCAGACAAGTTCACCGGCGGAGAAATGAAGGTGCTGCGCGCTGACATCCCCCAGCAGCCGATGGGAATCATCGCCGTGGCGAACGACACCAACAGATGTAAGTGGCGGGCGTCGGGCGTCGTTAACGTAAAGGGGGGGGGGGGATTCCAGACACGTCACGTAAACCTTTCCCTCAGGAACCCCCACCTGTTAACTCTCGCCCCCCCCCGCCTGTGCTGTGATGTGGCGCAGGTGAGATCTCTCCGTGCTTGGCCAACAACGGCGGCTGCGAGGATCTCTGTCTGCTCAGGTCGGACGGACGGGTCAAATGCGGTTGCCGGGGAAACCGGCAAGTCCTGGAAGACAACACGTGCTCAGGTGAGCGGCCGTGAGGCGTCGTCGCGGTAACATCCTCTGCGACCGAACTCCCGCCTTTGAAATGAAAAGTCGTGTCAGGGTTGCGTGGAATGTCGAAGGGGCCGGACGACTGCGTCTTACCGGCTGTTTTTTTTGCTTCTCGTTAGCTCTGAACACGTCGTGCAGCGGCGTAGAGGACTTTGAATGCGGGAACGGGGAGTGCATCAGCTACAGCCTGACCTGCGACGGCATGACCCACTGCAAGGACAAGTCCGATGAAAAACAGTCCTACTGCTGTGAGTTGTCCCGCGCTGGGGAAAGTCGTCGTCGTGCCCCCGTCACGATCTGCCTCTCTCGGGTTTAGAAAGCTGCTCATGTCCTGCTGTGTCTGCTTGTGGGTTTACAGCCAATCGCCTGTGCAAGAAGGGCTACAGACGCTGTATTAACGGCCGCTGCATCAGACACCATTTCTGGTGTGACGGCGCGGACGACTGCGGAGACAACTCGGACGAGCTGCCCTGCAACAGTAAGTCTGTGTGTGTGTGTGTGTGTGTGTGTGTGTGTCTGTCTGTGTGTCTCTGTGCATGTGTGTGTTTTATAGTCAACAACCTGCTGTTGTAATGTATTGTTGTATTATTTTCATTTACCGGTACATTGAGTCATTTAGCCGACGCTCTTATCCAGAGCGACCTACAGCAAGTACAGGGACATTCCCCCCTGAGGCAAGTAGGGTGAACGCCTCTTGCCCAAGGACTCATGTTATCCCAGCGGGGGGGTTCGAAACCGGGCGCCTTCAGATTTACTAGCTGAGGAGACTCCCTAACCGCTCAGCCACACAACTCCCTATATTCAGATCCCTGTATTAGGACTGTTTTCTGTTTCCCTCACCGCCTCTTAACACGCTTCCACCCCCCTCCCCACCCCCCCTCCCCATCCCCCAGTGACCCTCTGCAAAGCGGGAGAGTTCCAGTGCAGAGACGGCAGCTGCATCTCCAACGCCAGCCGCTGCGACCAGGTGATCCACTGCGAGGACGCCAGCGACGAGATGAACTGCCGTGAGTCACCCGGGGCACTCCGGAAACAAGCGCGGGGCCCACTTCCGGTTTCGGTTCCACTTCCGCTTACCCTTGGTGCCTCTCTCTCTCCCCCCTCTCTGTCTCTCTCTCTCCCCCCTCTCAGAGCCGACCAACTGCTCGCGTTTCTTCCGCCTGGGAGCCGTGAAAGGGGCCTCGTTCCAGAGCTGTGAGAGGACCACCCTGTGCTACCTGCCTGCCTGGCTGTGCGACGGCACCAACGACTGCGGGGACTTCTCCGATGAGATGAACTGCCCAGGTCCGTCAGCCGTTCTCCTTCCCCTCCCCCCTTCCCCTCCTCCTCCTCTTGGCTGAGATGCTGATGTTGTGTCTGGCGCTGATGTTGTGTCTGGCGCTGATGTTGTGTCTGGCGCTGTCTCCCCCACCAGACAAGAAGCAGACGTGTCTTCCGGACTACTTCGCCTGCCCCAGCGGGCGCTGCATCCCCAGGAACTGGATGTGCGACAGGGACGACGACTGCGAGAACGGGGAGGACGAGTCCCACTGCAGTCAGTCAGCCGCCCGCATTCCCCCCCCTCCCCCCCCCCCCCCCTGCGCTGCTGCTAGTCCCGTTGTCGGGAATCACGTTAAAAGCTCTCATAGCTCTTCCCTTTGGCACTTGTTGGTTCTCACGATTAAGTTTCATAATCTAAAAGCCCGCTATGTTTGGGGTCTATCACGTTGCTATGCTCAGTGACCGATGCTCTTTTGTAAAGCTCTCTCTTGTAAGTCGCTGGATAAAAGCGTCTGCTAAATGAGTAAACGTAAATGAAAGTGCTCCTCGAACTGAACTTCAGAGTCATCGTTTGGTCGTGTCTGTTTTGCGCGCGTTGGCTTCGCGTGTTTTGCCGCGGGTCTGACGGCGGGGGGGGTCTGTCGAGGCTGATTCGTCGCAGCCCTGTTCTCACCAGGTCGTCGGCGCGCTTCTTTTGCAGGCAAGTTCTGTTCGCCGGCCCAGTTCGAGTGCGCCAACCACAACTGCATCAACCGCATCTGGGCGTGTGACGGAACGAACGACTGCGGCGACAATTCTGACGAGGGCAGCAACTGTGGTGAGTGACCGGCGCCGACGATGCTTTGAGGGTCCCTGTACAAGCTTTACCAGCTGAACGTCCTTCGTGTCATGTCCTTCGTTACATCCCCCTCACTCACTGTAATACACAACAAGATACTTGAAGCAAGCGGAAATGCGCCAGTCATTTATTCAGATTCAGATGACTTTATTAATCTCAGAGGGGAAACTCTTTTGCAGCAACGGCACACAGTCTTGTCAAAGCACACAGGGGTAAAGGTATGGAGGTAAAAGAGTAGAATAGTGCACACGGGGATAATAGGGGAAAAATAAGTAAGTAAATGGCACACAAGGGGTGAAGGCCAGGAGTAAAATAAAAATTAAAAGGCTGGGATACAATATATACAGATCGTGAGATAAAAATAGTCAGGAGAAATAGTTGTAGAGATACAACCCTATTGACATAGGGTCATACATACTAATACTAGGAGTTGTAATGTGGAATACTCACAATCTACATGCAGTGTGGGTTACATGCAGGTTATGATATAGTCTGTATATTCTGCTGTACATTCTGCACATTCTGTATAAAAACTGAAAAATCATGTACATTCTAATATAATACTGTATATTATACAAGACCAATACTGTATAATTTTAAATGTATAGCTTCTGTACATAATCATTATGCTCCCTGGGAGGATTCACCTCACCCATTTTTTTACTTATTGTTATTGACCCCACCCCCTATCCCTGTGTACACTTTCTAATCTTTTACCCCACACCCTTACCCTTGTGTGCTTTGCGAGACTGTGTGCCGTTGATACAAAGGAGTTTCCCTCGGGATCAATAAAGTAATCTGAATCTGAATCTGAATGTTGCAGTGGTACGGTCAGAGTGAATGGTAGGGAATTATGGAGCCTGGTTCCTGCTCTAAACCTCTGTGTGTGGGCTGTTTGTGTGCTAGTGTCTAAGACGTGCGGCCCCGACGTGTTCCAGTGCCCTGGCTCCCACGTGTGTATACCCCGAAGCTGGCGGTGTGACGGGGACGAGGACTGTCCTGATGGGGCTGACGAGAACATCAAGGCTGGCTGTGGTGAGACTGACACACACACACACACATTACGACCAGACTACATTGCTGCTGCCTCTTCCAGCTGTTTTAGAAGGACCTCCCGACGCCTGAGTGCATTCTAGAGCAGTGGTTCTCAACCCTGATCCTCAGGGTCTACTGTCCTGCATGTTTTCGATGTTTCCCTGCTCCAACACACCTGATTCAAATGAATGAGTCATTATGAAGCTCAGCAGAAGCCTGATAATGACAATTCATTTTTAATCAGGTGTGTTGGAAGGGGGGAAACATCTTGCAGGACGGTGGGCCCTGACGACCAGGGTTGAGAACCACTGTTCTAGATCTGACGCTAAGCCGATCTCCCTCACCTTCTCCTCCTTTCTCCCTCCCTCGTTCAGTGTACAACAACACCTGCGACGAGAACGAGTTCATGTGTCAGAACCGAGACTGTATCCCCAAACACTTTGTGTGCGACCACGACATCGACTGTACCGATGGCTCCGACGAGTCTCCTGAGTGCGGTGAGTGTGTGTGGCGAGTGTGTGTGTGTGTGTGGCGCATGGAGCACGAGCCTCGTAGCATTTCTAAAATAAGGTTGACGTTAACATCCATCCTTCCCCCTTCTGAGTTTTATCTGTGACTGCTAAACCAAAATTAAATGAACCAAAGTACTTACATACACTGTTACATGGCACAATGTACCCCACCTGACCCTAACTCTGGTCTGCTGGGTAAAGAAGTACCCCACCTGACCCTAACCTTGTCTGCTGGGTGTAAAGAAGTACCCCACCTGACCCTAACCTGGTCTGCTGGGTGTAAAGAAGTACCCCACCTGACCCTAACCTTGGTCTGCTGTGTGTAAAGAAGTACCCCACCTGACCCTAACCTGGTCTGCTGGGTGTAAAGAAGTACCCCACCTGACCCTAACCTGGTCTGCTGGGTGTAAAGAAGTACCCCACCTGACCCTAACCTGGTCTGCTGGGTGTAAAGAAGTACCCCACCTGACCTTAACCTGGTCTGCTGTGTGTAAAGAAGTACCCCACCTGACCCTAACCTGGTCTGCTGTGTGTAAAGAAGTACCCCACCTGACCCTAACCTGGTCTGCTGGGTGTAAAGAAGTACCCCACCTGACCCTAACCTGGTCTGCTGGGTGTAAAGAAGTACCCCACCTGACCCTAACCCTGGTCTGCTGGGTGTAAAGAAGTACCCCACCTGACCCTAACCTTGTCTGCTGGGTGTAAAGAAGTACCCCACCTGACCCTAACCCTGGTCTGCTGGGTGTAAAGAAGTACCCCACCTGACCCTAACCTTGTCTGCTGGGTGTAAAGAAGTACCCCACCTGACCCTAACCCTGGTCTGCTGGGTGTAAAGAAGTACCCCACCTGACCCTAACCTTGTCTGCTGGGTGTAAAGAAGTACCCCACCTGACCCTAACCCTGGTGTGCTGGGTGTAAAGAAGTACCCCACCTGACCCTAACCTGGTCTGCTGTGTACAGAGTACCCCACCTGTAGCCAAGAGGAGTTCCGCTGTGCTAACGGTCGCTGCCTCAATCAGAAGAGGTGGGAGTGCGACGGAGAGGTCGACTGTCAGGACGGCTCCGACGAGGCCCCCAAGAACCCCAACTGCCTCGGCACAGGTGTGTGAGCATTCATCTGCGTGTGTTTGCGTGTGTGTGGGTATATCTGCGGAAGCGTGAGAGAGGGAGTCAGGTGGCTCAGCGGGTTAAGGCGTCGGCCTCGCGAACGGAAGGTTCAAACCCCGACTGTGGCTGTGATGTTGTGTCCTTGGGCAAGGCACTTCACCCTACTTGCCTCAGGGAGAATGTCCCTGTACTTACTGTTAATCGCTTTGGATAAAAGCATCTGCTAAATGAGTACCGTATTTTTCGGTACATACTTCGACATACTCTTTTCAATTATTTTTATACATAAAAAATATTATATATCGAAATGAAAGGTCTGTTCTTGGTCTCTGATTTTATCAAATAAATTCCCCCACCCAAACATGTGACATAGTCCAGTGCAACTGGTGTTTTTTTCTTCTTAATCATGCATATTTTGGCTGGTGCGACTTATAGTCCGGAAAATACGGTATTTAATTTAATTTTAAGAGTGTATGGCGTATTGTCCTTTCGGTTTAAAACGCCTCTCTACCTAGTCCTTCCTCCTCCGTCCTCCTGAACTGGCCGGACGTTAACGCTTCCCATCCTGCTTTCCAGAGAGGAAGTGCAACGAGTCGGCCTACATGTGCCGCAACGGCAAGTGCCTGAACGAGACGCTGCTGTGCGACCGCAACGACGACTGCGGCGACGGCTCCGACGAGCTCAACTGCTTCATCTCCGAGTGTCTGAACAGCAAGCTGAGCGGCTGCTCCCAGCTCTGCGACGACCTCAAGATCGGCTTCAAGGTAAGCGAGACCCGGCCGCCCTCCGCCCCCAGCTGCGGCCGCGCGGCAGGGGGGCCAGAGCGGGCGTGCTGACACGCTGTCTTTCCCCCCCCTCCTCCTCCCCGCGGTGGGTCCTTGCAGTGCAGGTGTCACCCCGGCTTCCGTCTGAAAAGCGACGGGAAGACGTGCGTGGATGTGGACGAGTGCACGACCAGCTACCCGTGCACGCAGCGCTGCATCAACACGCACGGCAGCTTCCACTGCCTGTGTGTGGAGGGCTTCCAGCTCAGCCCCAACAACCCCACCGTCTGCAAGTCCACCTCGGGTAAGATCTAGGGTGTGGGAGGTCGGAGGGATGGATGGTTTGGTCTGTGTGTCGTGGGAGGGGTGTGCGGTGTGGTCTGTGTTTTGCAGGTGTATTGTGTGTGTGTGTGTTGTTGGGGAGGTGTACAGTGTGGTCTGTGTTTTGCAGGTGTATTGTGTGTGTGTGTGTTGTGGGTGTGGTGTACGGTGTGGTCTGTGTTTTGCAGGTGTATTGTGTGTGTGTGTGTGTTGTGGGAGTGGTGTATGGTGTGGTCAGTGTTTTGCAGGTGTATTGTGTGTGTGTTGTGGAAGGGGTGTACGGTGTGGTCTGTGTTTTGCAGGTGTATTGTGTGTGTGTTGTGGAAGGGGTGTATGGTTTGGTCAGTGTTTTGCAGGTGTATTGTGTGTGTGTGTGTGTGTGTGTCGGTCTAACTCGTGTCTGCCATACGCCCTTCCTCAGCGGAGGAGCCCTACCTCATCTTCGCCAACCGTTACTACCTGAGGAAGCTCAACCTGGACGGCACCAACTACACCCTGATCAAACAGGTTAGACACGCCCCCCTCCAGCTGCAGCCCCGCCCACCCCTGTTTGGAAGGGCTTTCCTCACCTGTGTGCGCGCGTGCGTGCGTGTGTTCCAGGGTCTGAACAACGCAGTAGCCCTGGACTTTCACTACGCAGAGCAGAGGATCTACTGGACGGACGTCACCACTCAGGGAAGCATGATTCGCCGCATGCACATGAACGGCAGCAACGTCGAGGTGATTTGACCCGGTCTACCCGCCCCCCCGAGTCCGATTGGCCAGTCTGTCGTTCGTCTGTTCTGCGATTGGATGGCTCGCGAGTCGCTCTTAAGTTCTGTGTGTTTTTTTGCCTGCTGGTTCTTCTTGTGTGTGATTGCTCCTTCCAAGGTTTCTTCCATTTTTTTCTCCCTAGTGAGTTTTTCTGGGAGTTTTTCCTTGTTTTCCTTGTTTAGGTTGTTTGAGGGGCAGTTCTATGGGCATATGTGAAGCCCTTTGTGACATTGTTTGTAAAAAGGGCTATACAAACAAATGTTGATTTGTGACCGTGTGATTGGCTGTCGGTCAGGTGCTCCACCGGACCTCCCTCAACAACCCAGACGGGGTAGCCGTCGACTGGGTGGGCGGTAACCTGTACTGGTGTGACAAGGGCCGGGACACCATCGAGGTGTCCAAGCTGAACGGCGCCTACAGAACCGTGCTGGTCAACACCGGGCTGAAGGAGCCCAGGGCGGTGGCGGTGGACATCCGCAACGGGTACGACCCCCGACCCCCACGCCGGCGCTGTCCTTGTTATCTCTGGAATGGAAGCCCCCCCGACGAGGACTTCGTAGTGTATTGTAGTATTATGGGGAGTCATGTGATAGATAGATCTTTATTTGTCATTGTCACAAGGTACAACGAAATTGAAAGTGCTTCTAGTCAGTGCAAAAAGTAGAAACCTAGTGCTAAAATAACTAATAAGTGTTAAAATAACTACAATAAATATACCTGAGACATTAAAGTTTACTAAAATAAATCAAATTAAACATATACTAAAAACACACAATTAATACTAAATATACTAAAAGAAGAATAAAACCACATATAGGCATACCTCCACACCCATTACAATTGCTCAGTGGCTGAGCGGTTAGGGAGTCGGGTTGGTAATCAGAAGGTACCCGGGTCGAAACCTGGCTGTGCCAATGTGACGTTATGTCCTTTGAGTACAGGCACTTCACCCTACTTGCTTCAGGGAGAATGTCCTTGTACTTGCTGTAAGTCGCTCTGGATAAGAGCGTACAGGGACGTTCCCCCCTGAGGCCAGTAGGGTGAAGTGCCTTGCCCGAGAACACAACGTCATGTAGCCACAGCCGGGAAGCGAACTCGCAACCTTCCGATTACGAGGTCAACGCCTTAACCCCAGAGCCACCTGACACCCCCTGTATAGGTTATCCCAGTAGCTCTGTATACCATGACAGCCATTCAGCTCAGTTCTGCGGGGGGCTGTGGGTGACCCGTGTGGGTGTTCCAGGTACCTGTACTGGTCTGACTGGGGCGACAGCCCCCACATCGGGAGGATCGGGATGGACGGCAGCAACCGCAGCGTGATCGTGGAGGACAGGATCACCTGGCCCAACGGCCTCACGCTCGACTTCATCAACGACCGCATCTACTGGGCCGACGCCCGGGAGGACTACATCGAGTTCGCCAGCCTGGACGGGACCAACAGACACACGGGTAACACACGCGCATGCTTTGCACGGGCACACACACACACACATACTCAGACTCAGAGAACAGGAGGACTAATCCAATTCGATCCAATCCAACTTTATTTCTATTGCACTTTAAAACAACACGGTTGACCAAAGTGCAGTACATAGCCATATTAAAAACGCAATAAATAGACACACACTATACACAGTTAAACCAACACAACAGTTGGTAAAAACTCAACAGAGACACACTGTACACAGTAAAAGTCAACACATCACTGAAAAGCTAAGGTAAAAAGATAAGTCCTTAGAGCCGACTTAAAGACAGATGAGGACTAGAGAATCAGGAGTATCTGGGCTCTGTGTGTGTGTGTGTGTGTGTGTGTGTGTGTGTGTGTGTGTGTGTGTGTGTGTGTGTGTGTGTGTGTGTGTGTGTGTGTAGCTGTGTTTAAGGTGGAGGGGGCGGGCTTTATAACCAGAGCTGTGATGTCAGATTCAACCACTGAGTTATTTTTTTGGCACCATCCACTTATTTTACCCATGCTCACGTTGTGGTGCTGGTCCAGCTGTAATCTACACTATCCTACTGTCCCCCACCCCACTGACACACACAGACACACACACACACAGAGTAATGTGGCCGTGTCTGTTTGCGGAGCGATATACTGTGTTTGGGCTCAGATAAGAGCGCTTTAATGGGATGTTGATCTAACTTCCCTCCCATCCTCGTGCTCGTATTACAGCATCGCTAACGATGCCTCCGTTTGTGCATAGTTACTGTTTACCACAGTACTATTTTCAGTATCGCCGTACTAAACTGCATGTTGTGTATGTTTTTGTGTGTAGGCTTGCTTGCGTGTGTGTGTGTGTGTGTGTGTGCCGTACCCCTGTGTGTGTTCTCTCCCCGTTGGGCTGCTATTCTTTTACAGCAGTGGTGCGCTAATAGAGGCGAGTTTCCATGACCGCATGTTCCTGACAGAAACACACACACACACACACACACAGTGCAAACACAAGAGGCAGAATGATAGGAAAACTCTGTGATTCGTGTGCCTAACCTCAATGAAGCGTGGCGCTGTTACATAACGTCCTGGACGTGAAAGCTGGTTTCATGGTTGCTTGTTTGGGTGCAACAGATGTTTCCGGAAAGGAAAAATGTACCGTTCGTTTGATGACACTGTTCGAAAAGAGATGTTTGTCCTTAGTTTTTTTTTTTTTCCATTAGTTCTGGGTAACATGTCTTAATCTGGGTGTGTTTGTGTGTGTGTGTGTGTCCATAGTTCTAACCCAGGACATCCCCCACATCTTTGCCATGACGCTGTTTGAGGAGTACATCTACTGGACTGACTGGGAGACCAAGTCTATCAACAGAGCGCACAAGACCTTGGGCACCAACAAGACCCAGCTGATCTCCACCCTGCACAGGCCCATGGACATCCACATCTACCACCCCTACAGGCAGCCTGAGGGTAGGACACACACACACACACATCCACATCTACCACCCCTACAGGCAGCCTGAGGGTAGGACACACACACACACACACACATCCACATCTACCACCCCTACAGGCAGCCTGAGGGTAGGACACACACACACACACATCCACATCTACCACCCCTACAGGCAGCCTGAGGGTAGGACACACACACACACATCCTCCTTTACCACCCCTACCGACATCCTGAGGGTGAGACACACACACACACACACACACATCCTCCTTTACCACCCCTACAGGCAGCCTGAGGGTGACACACACACACACACACACATACACACACACATCCTCCTTTACCACCCCTACAGGCAGCCTGAGGGTAGGACACACACACACATACACACACACATCCTCCTTTACCACCCCTACCGGCAGCCTGAGGGTAGGACACACACACACATACACACATCCTCCTTTACCACCCCTACAGGCAGCCTGAGGGTAGGACACACACACACACATCCTTTCCCACCCCTACCGACATCCTGAGGGTGAGACACACACACACATACACACACACATCCTCCTTTACCACCCCTACCGGCAGCCTGAGGGTGACACACACACACACACACACATACACACACACATCCTCCTTTACCACCCCTACAGGCAGCCTGAGGGTAGGACACATACACACACACACATACACACATCCTCCTTTACCACCCCTACAGGCAGCCTGAGGGTAGGACACACACACACACACATCCTCCTTTACCATCCCACAGTCAGAGGCTAAACTACCTCTCTTCTTCCTCCTCCATCTGCTTGCAGTCCGGAACCACCCGTGCCAGACTAACAACGGGGGCTGCAGTAACCTGTGTCTGCTGTCCCCTGGGGGGGGCTACAAGTGCGCCTGTCCCACCAACTTCTACCTGGCCCACAACGGACGCACCTGCATGTCCAACTGCACCGCCAGCCAGGTGAGCAGCTAGGCTCACTGCGTCCATGTCCACGATCCATCGAACCCCCCGGCTGTGCCAACATGACGTTGTGTCCTTGGGCAAGGCACTTCACCCTACTTAGATTAGATTCAACTTTAATCTCATTACACAGGTACAAGTACAGGGTAACGAAATACAGTTAGCATCCAACCAGAAGTGCAAAACAGTTATTACAACAGAATATAATGGTATACTCAGAATATACACAGTATGAACAGTATAATCAGAATATACAGGGTATGTACAGATTAAAGTGATTTAAGACAATACAGCTGCATTGTACAAGATGCTACAGTATTTAACAGCCTCAGGGAGAGAACGTCCCTGTACTTTCTGTAAGTCGCTCCGGACAGGAACGTCTGCTAAACGGCTGAATGCAAACGTCAGCCAGGCAGGCTGTGTTTCGATTTGGCCTCGGAGCTGCGGAACCGCGGCTGCCATTCCGCCGGTGTCGGAGAACAGCAGGATGGCAGGAAACGTGCCCCAGCGTGTTATTACTGGACCCCAGTCTGTTCGTTATCTGGCTGACACCTGCAGGACGAGCGTGAGAGCTCTCTGACTGACAGCTGAGGGGCCTCTCATCGAGCGCCCGTGGGAGCTTCGGCTCGCGTGTGTCCGGGGATCATGTGGTGACGGCTGACAGGCTGTTTTGCCAGCTCCTTAGCGCCTACCTGCTTCTGTCTAGCTGACTGTCTGTCTGACAGGATCTCTCTCTCTCTCTCTTCTCTCTCTCTCTCTCTCTCTCTCTCTCTCTCTCTCTCTCTCTCTCTCTCTTTCTCTCTCTCTCTCTCTCTTTCTCTCTCTCTCTCTCTCTCTCTCTCTCTCTCTCTCTCTCTCTCTCTCTCTCTCTCTCCCATCCTTCTCTCGGGTTCCAGTTCGTGTGCAAGAACGACAAGTGCATCCCCTTCTGGTGGAAGTGCGACACGGAGGACGACTGCGGGGACCGTTCCGACGAGCCTGCCGAATGCCGTAAGTGTGTGTGTGTGTGTGTGTGTGTGTGGGGGGGGGGGGGGGGTGGGGGGGGGGCAGGGGAGGGTGGGGACGGGAGGAACCCGGCACGCGAGGGAGTGCCGCAGGTTTGGCGCGGCAGACGAGAGAGTGACTTCCCGCCCCCCCTCTTCCTCCTCTCAGCGGCCTTCAAGTGTCGCCCGGGTCAGTTCCAGTGCGGCACGGGCATCTGCACCAACCCGGCCTACATCTGTGACGGGGACAACGACTGCCAGGACAATTCTGACGAGGCCAACTGCGGTACGCACACTGCTCATCTCCCCCTCTCTCCTTCCAGACGGGTGTATTCTTAGTGTACTGTCATTCTCTGACATCTCTCTGACATCTCTCTGACCTCTGTCTGCCTCTGTCTGTCTGCGTGTGTGTCCTGGTCCGCAGACATCCATGTGTGTCTGCCCAGCCAGTTCAAGTGCTCCCACCCCAGTCGCTGCATCCCAGGGATCTTCCGCTGCAACGGCCAGGACAACTGTGGAGAGGGGGAGGACGAGAAGGACTGCCGTGAGTTTCCTTTACCCCCTGTCTGTCTACCTGTCTGTCTGTCTGTCTGTCTGTCTGTCTGTCTGTTTACCTGTCTGTCTACTTGTTTGTCTGTCTATCTACCTGTCTGTTTGTGTATCTGTCTGTCTACTGTTCTGTCTGTCTGTCTACCTGTCTGTCTGTCTACATGTCTGTCTGTTTACCTGTCTGTCTGTCTATCTGTCTGTCTGTTTATCTGTATGTCTACTCTTCTGTCTTGCTGTCTATACACCTGTCTGTATCTACCTGTCTGTCTACCTGTCTGTCTGTTTACCTGTCTACCGTCTCTTCCCCTCTCCTTCCTGCCCCTACCCTCAGCGGAGGTCACCTGCGCCCCCACCCAGTTCCAGTGTGCCATCACCAAGCGCTGCATCCCCCGTGTGTGGGTGTGTGACCGTGACAACGACTGTGTCGACGGCTCGGATGAGCCGGCCAACTGCAGTAGGTCACATTTAACCTCCTGATTCTCTTGCTCCGTCTGTGTGTGTGGTTCTACAGTGTGTGTGTGGTTTTACAGTGTGTGTGCGGTTCTACAGTGTGGGTGCGGTTCTACAGTGTGGGTGGTTCTTCAGTTTGTGTGTTCTACTGTGAATGTGGTTCTACAGTGTGTATGGTTCTATCATGAGTGTGGTTCTACAGTGTCTGTGTGGTTCTACAGTGTGTGTGTGTGTGTGTTTGGTTCTACAGTGTGCCTGTGGTTCTATAGTGTGTGCGCGTGGTTCTACATTGTGTGTGTGGTTCTACAGTGTGTGTGGTTCTCCAGTGAGTGTGGTTCTACAGTATGTGTGGTTGTGCAGTGTGTGAGTGTGGTTATCCAGTGTGTGTGGTTGTGCAGTGTGTGTGTGTGGTTCTCCAGTGTGTGTGGTTGTGCATTGTGTGTGTGTGTGTGGTTCTCCAGTGTGTATGTTTGCGCAGTGTGTGTGTGTGGTTCTCCAGTGTGTGTGGTTCTCCAGTGTGTGTGGTTGTGCAGCGTGTGAGTGTGGTTCTCCAGTGTGTGTGGTTGTGCATTGTGTGTGTGTGTGTGTGTGTGTGGTTCTCCAGTGTGTATGTTTGTGCAGTGTGTGTGTGTGTGGTTCTCCAGTGTGTGTGGTTCTCCAGTGTGCGTGGTTGTGCAGCGTGTGAGTGTGGTTCTCCAGTGTGTGTGGTTCTCCAGTGTGTGTGGTTGTGCAGCGTGTGAGTGTGGTTCTCCAGTGTGTGTGGTTGTGCAGTGTGTGTGTGTGGTTCTCCAGTGTGTGTGGTTCTCCAGTGTGTGTGGTTGTGCAGTGTGTGAGTGTGGTTCTCCAGTGTGTGTGGTTGTGCAGTGTGTGTGGTTGTGCAGTGTGTGTGTGTGTGGTTCTCCAGTGTGTGTGGTTGTGCAGTGTGTGTGTGGTTCTCCAGTTAGAGTGTGGTTCTCCAGTGCGTGTGGTTGTGCAGTGTGTGCGCGTGGTTCTCCAGTTAGAGTGTGGTTCTCCAGTGCGTGTGGTTGTGCAGTGTGTGCGCGTGGTTCTCCAGTTAGAGTGTGGTTCTCC
The DNA here is from genome assembly GCA_030340665.1 of Neosalanx taihuensis. Classification (NCBI taxonomy): domain Eukaryota; kingdom Metazoa; phylum Chordata; class Actinopteri; order Osmeriformes; family Salangidae; genus Neosalanx; species Neosalanx taihuensis. Next base: position 4,220,650 of record CM059292.1, on the reverse strand, counting down.
AGTGTGTGTGGTTGTGCATTGTGTGTGTGGTTGTGCAGTGTGTGTGTGCTTCTCCAGTGTGTGTGCTTCTCCAGTGTGTGTGCTTCTCCAGTGTGTGTGGTTCTCCAGCGTGTCACCCCCTCCTCTTCCGCCCCCCCCCCCCACTGCAGCTCAGATGACGTGTGGGGTAGACGAGTTCCGCTGCAAGGACTCCGGCCGCTGCATCCCCGCTCGCTGGAAGTGCGACGGCGAGGACGACTGTGGCGACTCATCGGACGAGCCCAAGGAGGAGTGCGGTTAGTGCTCTGTTTCCTAGGCAACAAGGCTCTGCAAGGCGGGCACGGGAGGGAGAGCATCTCCCGGTCACTGCGTCTCATGTCAGTTCAGGTCAGGAGGCTGTGACCCTGTTTTGCGTGCTTGTTATTTTAACGATGGTTGAGGGGGGTCACCGTCATGGCAACAGCACGCAAAGCTTGTTTGGAATCGGCGCAGATCCGCATCGGCTTTCTAAGGTTGTCGATTTGCTGTTGGCCGAGTCATGTGACAGAGTTGATGTGGTGCGGATGCTGTGTGTGCAGATGAGAGGATGTGCGAGCCGTACCAGTTCAGATGCAGGAACAACCGCTGCGTGCCGGGCCGATGGCAGTGTGACTACGACAACGACTGTGGGGACAACTCTGACGAGGACAACTGCAGTAGGTGTCCCCAACACACTCACACACACTCACACACACACTCACTCACACTCACACACTCACACACACACACGCTCTCACACACACACACACACACATGCTCACACACAGACACACACACGCTCACACACTCACACACACACACAAACACACACACACTCACAGACAGACACACACTCACACACCAACACACACACACTCACCTTGTTCAAGATTAGATGTGATTTACACCGGAAGGTTATTCATATACTGTTATTCAGTATGTAATACACTTACTGTGCTAATGCTCAGCCAACTTATTTACATTTACATTTATCCAAAGCGACTTACAAGAGAGAGCTTTTACAAAGAGCATCGGTCACTGAGCATAGCAATGTGATAGACCCCAAACACAGTGGGTTTTTAGATTGTGAATCATACATCATGAAAACCAGTAAGTGCCAAAGGGAAGAGCTGTTAGGGAGTCAGATGGCTCAGCGGGTTAAGGCGTTGGCCTTGAATTGTATAGATTATAAGGGTATAGTCTGTAACCTGCACTTTATCCTGGACATACTGTATATTCTGCTGTACATTCTGCACATTCTGTACAAAAACTGAAAATCATGTACATTCTAATATAATACTGTATATTATACAAGACCATTACTGTATAATTGTAAATGTATAGCTTCTGTACATAATCATTATGCTCCCTGGGAGGATTCACCTCACCCACCATTTTTTTTACTTATTGTTATTGACCCCACCCCCTACCCCTGTGTACACTTTCTAATCTTTTACCTCACACCCTTACCCTTAACTGTGCTTTGCGAGACTGTGTGCCGTTGATACAAAGGAGTTTCCCTCGGGATCAATAAAGTAATCTGAATCTGAATCTGAATTTGTGAGCGGAAGGTTGTGAGTTCGAACCCCGGCTGTGGCTGTGTGATGTTGTGTCCTTGGGCAAGGCACTTCACCCTACTTGCCTTAGGGAGAATGTCCCTGTACTTACTGTAAGTCGCTTTGGATAAAAGCGTCTGCTAAATGAATAATTGTTATTGTATAAGAGCATGCGAACATAACACAACAATCGCAACAACACGTAAGGGTTGCGAAGTTCGCGGTCCATATGGTTTCGCTGACTCAGTCCTCGGTTCGTGAACTGCGTCGCTCTGATTCAACGTGCTTGGATGAGGCGAAGCTTGTGTCGCTCAGTGCGGCTCGTACCGATCCAGCCATGTCAGATCAGGGATCGGTGGTCATACAGTCCGACTTGACACCCGTCACCCTCGAGACGCATCTCACCTCATGTGTTGTCTGTTTCCATTTCACACACTCTCCCCCGCGGCCTCGTCCAGAGGTAGGTGTCTCCGCTCTCATCCTCCTCCTCCTCCTCCCCTATCCTGCCATCCCCACTGCATCCATCTCTGCCTCAACCTCATCCCAGTCATTTATACCCCTAAACCAATCTGCTCCCACTTCTGGGAGCTGGTCAACACAGAGCTCCGGGTCAACGTTTTCTAAAACGTCTTCAGAAATGTTAGCTCTAGTTAGCATTCCAACTACTCTTTCATAGATGACCTTCCTTAGTCATCATGTGCGGATGTATTTGAAGGTCCAGTTTGGCAAAAAAAGCATTTTACCAACAGACTTCCTGATCAAATGAGTCAGTCTGCAGTCATTTTGTGCGGGTTGGGAGACAGAACAGCTGGATGGTTTGGACTCCATGTTGCCCTGGTTCAGAAAGCTCCTCCTCCCTCCTCCTGCATGTCCATCGCACGCCTCACAAGATCTCTCTAGTTCTGTGTTGCATCTTAGCTGTTGGCTCTAGGCTCTACCAGTGGAACCAGGCCTCATGGCAGCCATCTTTCTCTCTCTCTCTCTCTCTCTCTCTCTCTCTCTCTCTCTCTCTCTCTCTCTCTCTCTCTCTTTCTCTCTCTCTCTCTGTCTCTTTCTTTTTCTCTCTCTGTCTTTCTGTCTCTCTCTGTCTATCTCTCCCTCTCTCTCTCTCTCTCTCTCTCTCTCTCTCTCTCTCTCTCTCTCTCTCTCCCTCTCTCTCTGTCTCTCTCTCTCTCTGTCTCTCTCTCTCTCCCCAGCTCCTCGCCAGTGTTCGGAGAGCGAGTTTGCCTGCACCAACGGTCGCTGCATCGCTGGAAGGTGGAAGTGTGATGGTGACCATGACTGTGCTGACGGATCTGATGAGGTACAGTAAGCTGGGGATTCTGTGGTGCTCCTAAGTATGCTATTTATTATTATTATCCTATTTTAGCTCACATTTTTCATTCTAAGTTATATTTTCCTACAAACTCAAATTTCAATCATTTGAACCAGTTGCCCTACTGTGTACATACCCCCCTCCTCCCCCTGCAGTATATATCTATTCTCACCCATATATATTTTTTTACTTTGTACTATTTATAGTTTTTATGTAACCCGAAGCAAAGCTATTGCCTTCTTTTTATTTTCTTATCTATATTTAAGTTCCATATAAGTTCTTTGTTTGCTCCATCCTGCCAAAGTAAATTCCAGGTTTGTGTAACTTGCATGGCGAATAAAAACAAATTCGGATTCTGAATTGACAATATCAAAGAAATGTGGATTCGATTATTCATTCGATGATTGGCGTCCTCAGCACGGCTGCGACCTGAAGTGCGACAGCGACCAGTTCCAGTGTAAGAACGGACACTGCATCCCCATCCGCTGGCGCTGCGACGCCGACGCCGACTGCATGGACGGCAGCGACGAGGAGAAATGCGGCAGCGCTGGTGAGTGTGTCGGGGACGGGCGCATGTGTGTTTCAGGAGGCGAACGCACCCGATAATGGACGTGCCTCATAAATTAATCGTGAATTCCGTTTCCCTGCTAATCGTTGGATGCCCTTTCGCAAAGTGTCTGTAGCTAACTGTTACTGTCCCCCGCTCCTCCCTGTGTCAGCTGCTCGACACTGCCCCCTGGATGAGCTGCAGTGTAACAACTCCCTGTGTAAGCCCCTGGCCTGGAAGTGTGACGGAGAGGACGACTGTGGAGACAACTCTGATGAGAACCCCGAGGAGTGCAGTGAGTACACCCACACACACACACACACACACACAAACCACACACACGCACACACACACAAAGCACATATTCACACACACACACAAAGCACATACTCACACGCACCCACAGACAAAGCACATACTCACACACACCCACACACACACACAAACCACATACTCACACGCGCACACACACAAACCACATACTCACACACACCCACACACACACACAAACCACATACTCACACGCACACACACACAAACCACATACTCACACACCCACACCACATCACCAGAAGATACACCTCCACACACATCTAGGTCCTAAAGCCTGTACTGACTTGGATTTATTTAGCAGACGCTTTTATCCAAAGCGACTTACAAGAGAGAGCTTTTACAAAGAGCATCGGTCACTGAGCATAGCAACGTGATAGACCCCGAACATAGTGGGCATTTAGATTATGAAACATACATCGTGAAAACCAATAAGTGCCAAGGGAAGAGCTATAAAAGCATAACGCAACAATTGCATCAACACATAAGGATTGCGAACAATAAAGCAAGAAAGCAAAAACACTGGCTAGTCACCACATGGGGATCGACAAGTAGTTCTGAGCAACATTAGATTATATTAAGTACCATACTGTTACTAGACTTGTTGCTGTCTCCCATCTCCCCCAGGGATCTTCCAGTGCCCGAACACCAGGCCTGTGCGTTGCCACAACGACCGTGTATGTCTTCAGTTGTCCAAACAGTGCGATGGTGTTGACAACTGTGGGGACAACTCGGACGAACTGAACTGCCGTAAGAACCGCCGTAACCAGCCGCCCCTCCCCTCCATACATCCCTGCTCATGGGATTGTCGTGAAACAAACTGTACTGTGTGCGAGTCTAACCTCTTTCATCTCGTCTCAACCCGTTTGATGTGTGTGTTTGTGTGTGCGCGCGCGCTCCCAGGAGCCCCTCCGGCCGTTCCCACGTGCGAGAAGGACGAGTTCCTGTGTAGCAACGGCAGGTGCGTCAGCTCCAACCTGCGCTGCAACTTCTTCAACGACTGCGAGGACTACGGCTCCGACGAGATCGACTGCAAGACAGGTGGGAGTCCCGAGCTCGTGTCTTTCAGCCACGCTGACTGACGGCACTGTGAAAACACCATCCCGGTCCAAGATGGACATTTTGTTGGGTGCTTGGAGCTCCTCGTTTCATGTGGTGCTTTTGCCTCGAGCGAAGCGAACCCCTGAAATGAAGAAGCTGTCAGCATAGAAGCGCGTCTGCTTGACATTCAAATGCTCAGTGTTTTGAAAACAACAACCTTAATGGATTCAACCCCGCCAGATATAGCTATTTAATGAAATGCGTTGGCCATGGATGGTGAATCCGTTCACCGTTTATGTGATAGCAACACACAGCAAACAGTGCTTGATAGCCACGCTGGCTAACAGGGGCTAACGGCTGTGCGTCCGTGTGCCTTGCAGACACCAAGCTGAATGACTGCAGGAGCAACAGGACCCTGTGCGGGGACGGAGATGAGGCCCACTGCATCACCAACGGGACGGACTCCTTCTGCTCCTGCAAGCCCGGCTTCCAGAAGACGGGACACAACACCTGCCAAGGTAGGAGCCCCGCGTCCCAGAGCCTGGGGCATCCAGACCTCTGTCACCCTCACAGAGTCTCTGTCAGAGATGGGAGCTGGGAGTCAGGTGGCTCAGCAGGTTAAGGCGTTGGGCTCTTAATCGGAACGTTGTCAGTTCGATGCCTGGCTGTGGCTATGTGACCTTGTGTCCTTGGGCAAGGGACTTCACCCTACTTACCTCAGGGGGAATGTCCCTGTACTTGCTGTCAGTCGCTCTGGATAAGAGCATCTGATAAGACGCACATGCTGGATCTAGGAAGCTCCTTCTGGCCTGTAGAACACTCTAGAAAAATGAAACGAAGTCGGCGTTCGCTCAGTTACCAACCGAGCAGCTGTTCATCTGCCTGTTTTCAGTACAATGTCAGCGTTTCCTAACCAGTCTGTTTCCGACCTGTCTCAGATAAGAATGAGTGTCAGCAGTTTGGAATCTGCTCCCACATCTGCAACAACACCAAGGGCTCCTACAAATGCATCTGCAGCAAGTACTTCACCAAGATCAACGACACCTGCAAGGCAGACGGTAAGAACACTGCTCTCTAAGGCCTCATTTATCCAGAGTGCCAAAGGCCAAGAACAAATGTGTGTGTGTGTGTGTGTGTGTATGTGTGTGTGTGTGTGTGTGTGTGTGTGTGTGTGTGTGTGTGTGTGTGTGTGTGTGTTATAATTCCAATACCAACTCACGTATTTTGTATCTGTTTTGCACTATTCATTTTGCACCATCTATACCATTTTGCACTATCTGTACCAACACTGTAAATACTGTAAAAAATATGTGAACATGTGTATACTACATTTGTAGTACAAAAATACTGTGTACATACTCAATGTATATTCGCTTCTGCTGCCTGTTTTGCACTTCTGGTTGGAGGTAACTGCATTTCGTTACCCTGTACTTGTACTTGTGTAATGACAATGAAGTTGAATCTATTTCCATGGGTATCTCTTCCTCTCCAGGCCTCAACAGCAGCAGACAGGTGCTGTACATTGCCGACGACAACGAGATCCGCAGCCTGGACCCTGGCATGCCCAACTGGCGCTACGAGCAGACGTTCCAGGGCGACGCCAACGTGCGCATCGACGCCATGGACCTGCACGTCAAGACCAACCGCGTCTTCTGGACCAACTGGCACACGGGCCGCATCTCCTACTACGAGCTGCCGGGAATCGCCACCGCCGCCTCCACCGGCCCCTCCTCCAACTCCCACCGGCACCGGCGCCAGAGCGAGGGCGGGGTCACCAAACTGGAGGTGAGGCTCGGCACGCACACTTCACGCACCAGGGGGGCGTAGGTTCGCGTACGTCTGCGGGTTGGTTGTTCATTGACCGAGGATGCAGCTGCTAAATGTGATTTTCTTCACAAAAAGTGTCATTTTTCTAAAAGTGTAATGAAACCTACACCCCTGTTACACAAAGACATTTCACACCCAAGATTACAGAATCGTTGGATCCCTGTCACATGCCAACTCCAGCCAGTGACCCTGTCCACACTCCCTCAGATCCCAGACCTGAAGATGCCTCGTGGGATAGCTGTGGACTGGGTGGCTGGGAACCTGTACTGGACCGACTCTGGACGAGACGTGATCGAAGTAGCCCAGATATCAGGCCGCAATCGGAAGACCCTCATCTCTGGCATGATCGATGAGCCTTATGCCATCGTGGTGGACCCACAGAGAGGGTGAGAGGGGGATCGCTGTTCTGCTGTTACGACCAGATCTGGGATTGAAAAGGAAGGATGCTTTTCAGTGCTCACATTTGACCTGTGTCTGTTTTGACCGTGCGTCTGTGTTTCCAGGACCATGTACTGGGCAGACTGGGGGAACCACCCGAAAATTGAGACAGCAGCCATGGATGGAACTCTGAGACAGACCCTGGTCCACGAGAACATCCAGTGGCCCACAGGTCAGTGTTAGCGTTAGCATAGCATCTTCCAGTGGCCCACAGGTCAGTGTTAGCGTTAGCATAGCATCATCCAGAGGCCCACAGCTCAGTGTTAACATTAGCATAGCATCAGCCAGTGGCCCACAGGTCAGTGTTAGCGTTAGCATAGCATCATCCAGAGGCCAACAGGTCAGTGTTAGCGTTAGCATAGCATCATCCAGAGGCCCACAGGTCAGTGTTAGCATTAGCATAGCATCATCCAGTGGCCCACAGGTCAGTGTTAACATTAGCATAGCATCATCCAGAGGCCCACAGGTCTGTGTTAGCATTAGCATGGCATCTCCCCTTATTCTCCTCTGTAGTCTAGACAGATTTGTGTCTCCTCTCGTCCGCAGGTCTGGCGGTGGACTACTTCAACGAGCGTCTCTACTGGGCGGATGCTAAGCTCTCCGTAATCGGCAGTGTGCGTCTCAACGGCTCGGACCCGGTCATCGCCATCACCAACCTCAAAAACAGTTCAGTGGCCTTTTCTTTACTCCTAGATAACCTTGAGTTGTTCCATCAGGATTCAGTTTTACAGACGTCATTGATTCCATTTTCCTTCATTAGAAAACCTACCGAAAGCAGTGGTACCAGTATAACGTCTCCCTCCTCTCTCCCGCCCAGATCTCCTGCATCCTTTCAGCATTGACATCTTCGAGGACTATATATATGGGGTCACCTATGTCAACAATGTGGTCTTCCGGGTCAACAAGTTTGGCAAAGGCTCTGTTGAGAACCTGACCACTGGCATCAACCATGCCACCGACATAGTGCTGCACCACCGCTACAAACAGCCTGAGGGTGAGCTCATCTATCTGACCACATCACAGGTCATACACATGGTCCCCATACAGGTCTGGCTGCCCAGCCAAAGACCACTCCTAGTCTGAAACTAAGAAAACAGGCCCTGAGAGATTTAATGACCATTTCAAATGGAAGTCTGTCTTTTTTTACTTTTACATTTATTCATTTAGCAGAAGCTTTTATCCAAAGCGATTTACGATTTAAGAGAGAACTTTACAAAAGAGCATCAGTCACTGAGCATAGCAACATGATAGACCCTAAACATAGCGGGTTTATAGATTATGAAACGTGAGAACCCATAAGTGCCAAGGGAAGAGCTATAAGAGCTTTTAGCCAAACAATTTAAGGTGAGTCTCCGACAGACAGTAGGGACGCGAACAATACGGCAACAACACTAGCAAGTTTCTGCACGGGGATTAACAAGTAATTCTGAACAACAACAACAGAGGATATTTTTAAGTGCCTTCATATTTCTAAGTGCCATGAAATTGTTCTGTCTTTTGTCTTTTTATTGTCTGGGTGCTGATTGGTTGTTCCCTCTCTGTGCGTCAGTGACCAACCCATGTGACAGGAAGAAGTGCGAGTGGCTGTGTCTGCTGAGCCCCAGCGGGCCGGTCTGCACCTGCCCCAACGACAGAGTGGCTAACAATGGCACCTGTGTGGAGAGACCGTCTCCCACACAGTCTCCATTCTGTGAGTACACACACACACACATACATTAGAGTAGGCACTATACACCCACATTTCACCCACACAACGCGCCTTCGGACCAGAGGAGACAGATCCTTCCAGAGTGTCGCTCCCAGACTCTGGAATGATCTTCCATTCTCACCTCGCTCTCTTGACTCTGTTGATATTTTTTTAAGTAAACTTAAAACCTATTTATTTATCCAAGCATTTTAGTTTTTGTACAGTAGTTTGCCTGGGATTGTTTTACTGCCTTTTTACTCTGCGACTGTATTTTATTATTTTTTATATTTGTATTATTATTTTAAAGCGCTTTGTGACCGCTTCTTGTCTGTGAAAGGCGCTATATAAATAAACTTTACTTACTTACTTAACAACGATTGCTTCTGCAAGTGAAGGTTGTCATAGAAATAGAGAGCAGACTGTCCCATTACTCCTGCTCTAGCCCTAACTCCCCCCCCCTCCCCTCTCCCTGTCCTCCAGCCCCTCCTGCGGGGACGTGTAACGTCCAGTGTCAGAACGGTGGCAGCTGCTACCTCAACGCCCGCCAGCAGGCCAAGTGTCGCTGCCAGCCCACTTACAGTGGGGAGAGGTGTGAGGTGAACCAGTGCAGGGACTACTGCGAGAACGGGGGGACCTGCACCGCCTCACCCACAGGTACGCACCGCAGCCTGCACACGCACAAGGATACGCACACGCGCATACCTTCGTCATGCGACCAGCCAGCATTCGCATTTTATTCGTTTAGCAGACGCTTTTGTCCAAAGCGACTTCCAAGAGAGAGCTTTACAAAAAGAGCGTAGATCACTGATCATAACAACGAGATCAAAAACATTGCATGTAGCCAGAACATGAAGCATGCGCACAAACATACATGAACAGTAACATAAACACACACACAGACCACAGTATATTTGAAAAGAGAGTGGCCTAGCAACTTTGAACATACTGTATATTCAAAGCATGAAAGTATTTTTGAAAGGGCCTTATAACCGAAGCCTGTGTATATATCTGTGCTCATCATGGTGCAGACACACAGCATGTCCTAACCTTCCCTCCTGGTCGCAGGGTCGCCCACCTGTCGCTGTCTGAAGGGCTTCACCGGCCCACACTGTAACCAGCAGATCTGCCAGGACTACTGCCACAACGGAGGCAACTGCTCCGTCAACCAGGGGAACCAGCCCGCCTGCCGCTGCCCACCTGGGTTCCTGGGGGACCAGTGCCAGTTCAGTGAGTGTCTGTCCTCTCTATCGCCCCCTGCTAGCAGGAGGACTTAAAAGTTGTAATACGAATGAAGATAGAAAGGCTGGTGAAAGGATTCAGACTTGGCGCTAACCTGCGCCTTCCTCCTCCTCCTCCTTTCCTCAGCCAAGTGCGAAGGCTTCTGTGAGAACGAGGGCATGTGTCTGCAGACGGCCAACGGCACCAGGTTGTGTCGCTGTCCGCCTCAATTCCTGGGGCCCAACTGTGAGCTGGACAAGTGTGTGTACTGCGGGACAGGCAAATGTACTCCGAAATCTACCGGAGAGGTCACCTGCAGGTACGAAACGGCTCGCTGTGTTCCCCCCGTGTGGAAACACGCTCAGACCGGTCACGCACACGCCACACGCGACTGAACACCACCCACACAAAGCGGTGTATTCCGTTAGATCATTGGTTCTCAACCCTGGTCCTCAGGGCCCACTGTCCTGCATGTTTTAGATGTTTCCCCCTTCCAACACACCTGATACACACCTGATTCAAATGAATTGTCATTATCAGGCTTCTGCTGAGCTTCATAGTGACTCATTCATTTGAATCAGGTGTGTTGGAGCAGGGAAACATCGAAAACATGCAGGACTGTGGGCCCTGTGGACCAGGGTTGAGAACCACTGCGTTAGATGACCTACATATCCACATTTATTCATTTAACAGACGTTTTTTCTTCTTTCCAATTCCAAAGCGATTTCCACACCAAGCGAATATCCATGACAATTAGACATTGTTTTCCAAGAAGCTGTAATCCAAAGCAACTGTACAAGCGCATGTCGTGAACACAGCATATAATCAAGGACTGGAATGGCACTGTATTTCAGTGGTTGGTGTCTTGGAGCAGCCTGTGTTGTCTCACTGTCTCATCCTCTGCCTGCTCTCTCTGCAGCTGTAATGGTCTGCTTCAGCCCAGCTGCTATTCCTGCCTCAACTTCTGTCTCAACGGCCAGTGCACTGTGGACTCCCGCTCCCTGCTGCCCCAGTGCAAGTAAGACCACCTCACGCACACACTCGCACACGCGTGCGCAAACACTGGGCAGTCGGACCGTAGCAGCAAGACCATAGGACTGTCTGAAACCCTTTTTAGTCTAGCTCAGTGGTTCTCAACCCTGGCCCTCAGGGTCTACTGTCCTGAAGGTTTTAGATGTTTCCCTGCTCCAACACACCTGATTCAAATAAATTGTCATAATCAGACTTGTGCTGAGCTTCATGAGGACCCATTCATTTGAATCAGGTGTGTTTTAGCAGGGAAACATGCAGGACAGTAGACCCTGAGGACCAGGGTTGAGAACCACTGGTCTAGCTACACCTTTAAACGTGTGACAGAAAATTAATTTTAGCGGTGCTATATAAATATGCAACAAATTCAAAACAGGAAAGACTTCTTTGATAGCTTTTCATGCTGGGGTCAAAAAAGACCACATTTGCTTCAAAAAGTATTAAAATAATGTGTTATGAAGGTATCTAAGCTCATCGAGGTGTTGTGAAAGCTGATGAAGTCCTTGTCAGGCAAAGGGTCAACAGGTTCTTGTGACCCTCTCCACTTCCCTGTGTGTGTAGGTGTCCTACTGGGTGGACCGGCTATAGGTGCAGCGACCCTGTCTTCTCCGATGCCAACTCTCGAGGGTCCAGTGGAAGTAAGATGAATCGGAATCAAAATCAGAATTTATTTTCGTTCGCCATGCACCTTACACAAACACGGAATTTACTGTGACAGGATGGAGCAGACATGGAACTTCAATAAGATAAAGATAATAAGATCAAATAGAATAAAAAGGAAAAAGTGAACTAGAATGAGACCAGTGTTGTATCAACACCTGAGCCGTTCAGAAACCTCCCCCTCTCCTCATGACCCTGGTCAATACGTTGTTCTTCCCGTCGCCAGGCACGGCGTCCGTGGTCGTCCCAGTGCTGCTGCTGCTGTTACTGGCCCTGTTGGTGGTCGGCGCCATCCTGTGGTACAAGAGGAGAATGCGAGGGTAGGTAGACTTGCATGATATTGTTCCTGGGGCTTTGAACACGTCTTACTTTACACCTGCTGCCTCTACTCCACGTCATTTCTCTCTTTCTCACCTTCCTCTTTCTCTGTTGCTGTCCCTCCCCTCTCCTGTGGATAACCACTTCTTTCCTGTCCTTCAGGTCTCTTTGGCCGGGCAAATCTCGTTCCCGACACTCGCGGTAACTTGATAGGGTTCCATCTTTTCTTACCCTTAATTCCTCGCAGCAACCTTCCATTTCCCTGCTGTCCAATCAGAGCGACCATACTGTGTTTTGGTGCAGTTGTTGGCTGGCCTCTGTGTGTTTGTCCTCTGCCTGCTCTCTCCTGATCTGTGCAGGGTCTCCTACCCAGCAACGCAGGGACCCATTAGGACAACCTGATAACAGATTGGTTGTTGGAAAGGCCAGCAGAGGCCATGTTCTGTCTCTCCCTTCCCCTTTCCCTTCCCATTTATGTCTATAAATAGACTGTGTATCCTATCTGTGGTGATGCTGTGCCTGTGTAGCAGTGAAAATCCATCATTCTCCTTAATACACACCTTTACACAGTTATGGATCGCTGACTATGTTCAAATGGCCTTTTGACCGAAGCTCATTTGTGCCGTTCTCTGTTTCTGTGTCGCCTTCTCCGTGTCTGCGAGAACATGACGTCAGTCCGGTACCGACTGTGTACTGAGTGTTTGTGTGAATGCTGGATTTCCCTCCCTGTTTTATTGGCTTGACTAGAGGTTTAGTTGGCTCTACTTGTGTGTGTTCACATATTGCCCTCTGAAGGATGTATGCTTTGAGGTCACTGTCTGATTCTGTGTGTGTGTGTGTGTGTGTGTGTGTGTGTTTAGGGCTAAGGGCTTCCAGCACCACAGAATGACTAATGGGTCCATGAACGTGGAGATCGGGAACCCAGCGTACAAGATCTACGATGGAGAACCTGACGATGATGCAGGAGAACTCCTGGACTCAGACTTCAATTTGGACCCAGACAAGGTACACACACACACACACACACTTACTCCCAACATCTGCACCTGTACACAAATACACTGTGGTTACCACAAGACAGGGTTGAGTCAGGTGGCTGAGTCAGGCTAGTAATCAGAAGGTTTCTGGTTCTAATATCGGCCGTGCCAATATGACGTTGTGTCCTTGGGCGAGGCACTTCACCATACCTGCCTCTGGTGGGAAGTCCCTGTACATTACGTCTGCTAAATGACCGAATGTAAATATAAGACCCCTGACACAGCCCCCCTATCCTACCCTCTCCTACCCTCTCCTGCAGCCCACCAACTTCACCAACCCTGTGTACGCCACCCTGTACATGGGAGCCCAAAACAGCCGTACCTCTCTGGCCAGCACTGACGAGAAGAAGGAGCTGCTCTCCCAGGGCGACGACGACATGAGCGACCCGCTGGCATAGGACAGGCCTAGCCCCGCCCCGCCCTGCCCCCTATTGGCTGAGCATACAAACTCTCTTCAAAAGCCTTTTACCAATTGGAAGAATTGAAAGAAATTGGAAGCTAAAAAGAAAGAAAGTGAGAACACTGTATAAAATGTATAAAATGAAGGACTACTTTTATATGTGATTGCAGTATTATATATATATATTATTTTTTTTGACAAATAGGGACAAAAAATTTCTCCGGCAAGAAAAAGGAACCATTTTATAGACGGTACTCAATTCTCTTTTTTTCCTCAACTCACCATTTCACTGCTCTTCCACCACCTCTTCATCCATATAGCCACTACCTCTGTGCAAAGTTTAAGACTAGAGTGGTAGAAACCAACATTTTTAATTGTTTTTATTTTTGTATGGATTGTATAGGGGAAGACAAAAACATTTCAGTTTCCGAAAACTGCCTAGAGCATTTGTTGAAAGATGCAGAAGGGGAATGGAGGCGCAGGTTTGACGCCTGGTTATGAATGTTAATAGAATACCGGTTTGGTCTACGTCACTTTGTCTCTGTGTCCTCTGCAAGAGCTGTGAAGGTGGACCAAGGCTGCAAGGCATGATGGGAGCGATGAACCTGCTCATGTACGCATGGGAGGCAGCATCGGAGAAAGGATGTCCATTCTGTTGTATTTTCTTCCTTGCACAGACGAAAGTTATATAAACATATTAACAAAGTGTCTTGAACAGTATACCCAGGAATACAAACACCAATAACAAATAGCAGTCAATAATGTTTTTATCACCTTATTTTGGTCTCTGGTATAAATTCTGTGCTACGCTTACATGTCAGTGATGAACGTGCGCGTGTTTGTATGTATCGGATGAAGATGATTGTAACAAAGTCGATGTTCCAGTGTAAAGACTGGATGGCTGTCTGTGGCCTTGAAGGGACAGAGGACGGTGTCCTGGATGGGAGTTGTAGTTCCCTAGTGCACCAGATGGATCAGGACGGCAGTAGAAGCCTGAGGTGACGCAGTGACTCTTCCACCACATGTTGAGAACACTGCCACAGGCTGGAACTCTCCCTGACCAGAGCAACAAACGTGAGACTGCGTATAGCTTTTGTCCTTAGTCTGTGATTGTAAAATGCATTCCAGGAGATGGTATCAGGTCAGAGTACGGTATTTCTGTGGGAACGTTACCTATTCTGTTTGCTTTGATGTACGTAATTACATACCTTTGACATTTCCTTTCGATACCAATTAAGTACATTCACGGGAGGTGGACTGTGAGCGCTCTGATTGGCCTGCTGTTAATTTCTCTGCCTTGCTGCTAATGTTAGGCTTCTGTTAGCTTGCTGTCTGTCCATCTGAGACAGTGTCTGTCTCAGTCTCACAAACTGCCGATCATGCTGCTTCTAACACAGGTTATCAGCCATATCTGCCATAAGTACACTTCATAGTTGAGGCTCTGGTTTACTCCTCTCTTTAACAGTATTCAATTTGATTTTAAATTTCCTACTCTGTTATATTGTCATTTTTTTTCCTCAGTTGATCCATGTCAAATTTAAACAATCGTTTGAACATTTTGGGGGAGAAAATTATTTGGCAAAAACCCACAGCAGCATTGTTTGGTTTATGATTCCATCTCTTTCTTTTGATATCAGAAAATAAATGGATTTTTATAGTAGAAATGCATGGTGGTTCTGGCCTTCATTTAAGGTGGCTGAGGATGATGGAAGGGATCTTTGGAGGAATCATGACAAAAACATACGACATACTGTTTACACATTTTAAAGGCCTTTCAACAGGAAGGCGCATTTACTGTTTCTCAACATCCTCGAGGTCGTCTAGTCAAAGGAGACAGCTGCTGTTTTTATGTCACATACTCTGTTTATTATGGAGGAGCTGGGGTGGAAATGATCTTTTAGATGACAAAAGTAAGAAGAGGCACAATTGAATTCTTTAAAAAAAAACTAAACATAAAAGGCTTTTGACTCAAAAATGTGCATGAAATGTACATTAACATGATCAAAATGGCCACGTTAAAAGTAGTATCTCATTCAAAGTTAAGGCATTGTAAGTAGTGTAATATGGTTTGTCCCTTTACCGGAAATGCCATTTGGATACACACAGATTGTAAGTTTCAGAGTGCACAATCATTTTGCTTCCTCGATGGCTGTTAAAATGGAACTGGGTCATATTTAAAACCCTGAAAAACAGAAAGCTTTTTTTTTCTCCATGTTTGGACTCTGAATAGGAATGTATACCTTCTCTTTCAGGTAAGTTTTACTTCTGGAACCTGTAAACGTAACAGTCATTATAGAATCATCTTCATTCAATTTGTTAGTCACTTCCTATGTGTCACCAACAGGTAGACAGAAAGTGTTGTCAGGTACACATTGTTAAGACTAACTTGAGTTCTTTTTCTTCTTCATCAACAGAGCTATGCCCCAAGGTGTTGTGGCTGTGGGTTTGATTAAGGGTGAGTCAAAATCCCAAGAGGTAACCAAGAGGTAGCCACCACAAAGGAATGTCAACAACAACAAAAAAAGAACTTAGGAAAGACTTGAGATTAATTGGAAACTAAACTGAATACTTTTAAGTTATTGTTTGGAGGGTTTAACTTCGATTCGTTGCATTTTAACTTTACAGTATTCAGCAGAAACTTTATAATACAAGGCAATTTAAAATACAATCTTGAGCCAAAAGACTTCAAGGATACAAAGTATGGCTGATTCACAAAACAATAATACTGTCCTACACAAAAGGCACTTCTTTAGCAAAGTAAGAAAGACACAAAAGGGAGTTTGGTTTGGCTAGCTTGTCTTGAGAAACAAAACAGAAATCAATGACTTAAATGAGCTTTCTCCTAGATGAATTGACCATGACCAAAGTAGGCTCTACTGAAATAAGGAACATAATTCAGTCCAGTAAATTGCTTCCAACAATCAGGATAATATGCTTTTTCTAAAAACCTATGGTAGGATGTCTTGTAAAGGCCTTTCCGGACGTAAGGAGACTCACTGTGTGCACGGCCTCACAGTCTGTGTCTTCCTAGGATTGCACAATGTTTGGAAAGGCATGTCGATGCAGTGAAGATCCGCTCTGGACAGTACGTGTGTCCGTAGTGTCCAGGAGTCTGCTGAGATCGGCCTGTCTTTGGCCCAGCTCTCTTAGATCTCTGCCAAGTCTTGCTCGCTGTGTAGACACACTGCCGTTCCCGTCTTCAACTCTGAGTGTGTGTGTGTGTTTGGGTCAGAGAGTGTTTTCAATAAGAGGAGAATAACCCACCTGATGTCTGTGCTTTTACTAGTACACCCGCTCCTTACGAATCTCAATTAAGGATCTCCATAAATAAATAAATACCCCTGTGAGATAAGGGTCATTGGTTCACTCCTGTGCCCTTCTCAGTCTTTGTAAGCTGCAGCATCAGGGGTGGGTGAGACCACGGAGGGGGTTACAACATGGGTAGGGGGGAGGGGGGGGGGGGGGTTTAGAGGGTACAGACAAGTGGTTTAGGGTCTCTTCCAGCCGCTCCGGATCAGCGCGTCGGCTCGCAGGAAAGGCTGGCTGCGGAGATCTGTGAGTGGGTGAGGGAGAGAGGGGTGAGACAGGGAGGACACATGTTAACAGGGGGGATCAACCTCTCATCCCATCATGGTGTCAAGCTCACGTTTGGGACTGCACGTGTTGGTAGCAACAAACAAACATCTTCGGTCATTTTCTGTGAAGGTGCGAGAATGGTGTATGACTATGTGCAAAGAAATTTTGTCATTTGTAACATCAAAAAGGCTCGTTGGAATAAATAGATTTTTATCATCATCCAGAGAATGACTACATCCTATGGTTTTGAATGTCGTAGCAAAATGTAGAGGAATGGGACAGATGGAAATGGAATCTAAGGCTATTGGATTTTAGTTGTGATTGTGACAACAGACACAGTAGCAACACAACATTCAACGGTTTGACAAGAATACTGTCATGGCGGACAACAAGCTCTTGAAGGTTCTGTACTCGACAGGGGCTAACACCCACCTAACAATCTCCAACATTGCCTATGATAATAATACTGTTATTATTTAGGAGTAAACGTGTATCTGTCTCTACATGGAACCCAGAGAAGCTTGTTGACCACGGGGATGTTCCACACAAAACACAGTTAGCGAAGACACAACATGGCAGACACTGTTGACGTGTGAGACGTGGACCGACACTGAACAACATGCGACACGTAAAACGGGGGGTGTGACAATGGAGGCGACCTGAGGAGTTGGAGCAATGGATAGTAGAAAGATCTGGAACTATACTACCTCTGAGGATCCTTCCTGGAAGGCAACAAAAAAAAGGAATGGGCGGGGAAAGAAAATGGCCTGATATTTTTACTTCTGCTTTCTCTTGAGGGGAAAAGGGAGACTATGACCATTTGAAATGCGGGAGAAAATGTCTTAGCTTTGGGGCTATTTGATTGTCGTAGCGGCAGAAGCGCTGTTAGGGAAGCTCTTTGTGGTTTACTGTCAAACTATCGTATCGGATTAGCTGTGTCTGCTGTGAAGTGTATGCTGCATCTGAAGAGCGTTGCTGAAGCAGCCTGACATCACAGCAGCGGCAGACAGGAGCTCAGGGCCAAGCAGGCCGGACGGCCGACTGCCTTCCTTACCCTGGGCTTTAGGACTGGAAATATATACTGTCATTAATCTTCTGTTGGGCTGGAGAGGTAGATAGAATGAAGAAGGACGGTTGAGGAAAGGATGGTGCAGTGTTAGAAAGGGAAAAACCAAACACCACCACGTTAGTCGCATAAAACAAGGCTGTCTAAACCAGACCGGAGATGTAGCCAAACCTCTTCATGCAAAATACCTCAGGTAACCGATGATATTGCGAAGCTGTGGAGCCCATCTAGCATTGATTTCCATGCTCATGCTCATGCTAGATGTTTCCGTCAGCCTACAAACATTTCTCCACGATACGTAGAACCAAATATATACAGAACGTACGTATATATTCTCATTTTAACATGATCAGGCGTGGTCAGTTTAGACACTCAAGAGGTTTGGCTAACGTCTATCCTGAGATGTCAGGTAGACGACATTTGAGGTAGATCATTCAGTCCACATGGCCACCAACGACAGCCTTGGTTAGAACAGGGAGGAGGGCCAGTCTTAGGGGGAGCTGTGGAGTTACGGAGGGGTTGGAGGGGAGGGGTAGAGGAGGTGCATGCCGCATGCATGGTCAGATGTGAAGGGGGGGTGGTTTAACGAGAGACACCTGGACAACCTTGGCGTTAGGGGCAGGGGAGGGGCTAGCAGTTGGAGTCGTCACAGAGGTTCGCCTCGCAGAAGAAGCGCGAGCCGCGCTTAGCGGTGCGGGCCGTGAACGGTACGCTCTTCAGCACTGAGGGGGGGAGGGAAGAGAACACATCACATCTGACACACCACATGTCCGAGAGCTGGCTGCTCTCTCTTCGACCTGCGCTTATCCTGAAGTGTAGAATGAGGATGATCTGAGGGCTCCCGATCACAACTAACTATCCATGACATCCCCTCAGTAGCCTTCGGTTACAGGAAATTCAGTTTAGCTACGCCTTGGTAAGTGCTTTTTATATGCTGTGATGTTTATATAAGCCCCAAACCCATGTAATTAGGCGTTTAAACTGATGGTAGTAGGGAGAGAAGAGACATCATTCACATGAATAACACAACGTTAAGATAACACTCAGCTCCATTCACATGTTGATTAAAAACAGTTGGCTGAGACACGTGTAAGATGGTTAGTTAGATTGTCTTGAGCTGGACGCCACACGGGAGAGACGCTACACCTCCACCAACATCTAAGCATGAGGTCATCATGACGCCATTCACAGATTCAGTTTCTTGCCTGTACACACGGACATTTAAATGACTGGATCTAGCAGGGCTCAGAAGCAGCACTCCCTTTCCTTATACTGCCAAAGCAGAGCCTACTTGTTTTTTGTTTTTTTTTACCAGCTTTTGCTGTTTTGTGCCTACCCACTTACTTTAAACCCACTCTATCTCTCCTGAAGGACTTTACACATAAAATTTTCATTATACAAAATGAAAGTATTGGCTCCATTCCATTCCGTGACCAAAATGGCCGACTCCATCTACGGAGACTCGCTGGCTTGTGGCGTGCTGTGGTGCGGACGTGGTGAGTCCTGACTCTGACTCTGAACCACGTAGCACAGAGTGCACCGCAGGGGGGCAGAGCAATGGAGGACCACAGTCATCTTGGGGCCCGGCCTCCTGGGGCCGCTGGCGCCCGCGGAGGGGGTCCTGCCTCTCCCACCTGTGATGATGTCCTCGATGGTGCCGTCCTTGCCCTCGTACACCGGCCGGTGGTCCTTGGCCTGTCTCTTCCGCAGCTCGGCGATGAGCTCGTTCTGCTGCTGCCTCTTCTTGTGGGCTTGGACCTGGAGAAGGTGGAGGAGTTAGGAGAAGGGGATGATGGGTCATATCCTGAAGCTTTAGCTGAAGGGTTGAGGAAGGTTCCGGAACTGTCAGCTGGATGTCAGGCTGTGTTTTCCTGCAGGGTTGATTGTGTTGCATATTGAGAAGTGTGTGCTCTACCTTGGGGTCCTGCTGTTTGGCCTCTTGTGCCAGTAACTTCTCGCGCATGGCTTCCTCCTGCTTCTTCCTCTGGTCATTGTCTTCTACTGCGTCCTGGAACGCAAAGAAAAATGGCTTCCAGTCCGACAGTCCAAGCTAAAACCCAGCCAAGCTGGAGAAACAAACCCTCCTTAGACTGGAGGAAGCTGGCCAGCCTCTGAGGACACACCGCCATAGACGCTCATCCATCTCTACTGTCACTGGCTCTCACACTCTCTCACACACACAGGGGAAATACATAGACAGTCAGTAACACACTTCGCTACAGGAAAACACACATTAACGCCCATGTGTAAGCGCACACACACACGCAAACGGATCCTTGTACTGCATGTTTCCTCAAGCAGCTCCATAAATCCAGCCCCAGAACAATCCCAGGAAGAGCGCTGTGTGTCGGGGCAGGGTGGGGTGGCCAGAGAGGTCAGAGGAGGGGGGGCGGGAGGCCCATTCTAAACAGGGCAGCTGCTGCTCTGAGCACAGGCCCAGCTGGGCCTTCCTGTTATTTGGCCTGTGACTCCACACCACGTCCTGTGGCACACACACACACACACACACACACACACACACACACAGTCCACTCTGCCCTGCACCAAGAGGCAGAGACCAGGACCAAGACAGCGCCCTAACCTTGGGGACATTTCTCAGAGGACCCAGAAGAGAGAGCCCCTCACCTGATCCACGGCAGAGAGACAACCAGGCCTTCACCCTCACCTTGTAGGCCTTGATGAAGCGCACAAACACGGGGAAGAACACCGAGGGAGGGGTCGTCTTGGAGCTCTCCCCGAAGTAGTTGACCACATTGTTAAAGGCCTCCTGGGATTGAATGAAACAGGAGTGGGTAGAGGACAACGTTTGTAAACATGGAAAAACCGCTGATTCAGACGCGCGTCGGAGATCGACGTGTGTGTTGGGCTTTTGATGCGACGTATCAGGGTTACGCGTGTGGCTTCTGGTTGCGTTTCATCTGGGGGTCAGAAGCGCCTACCTCGGCCATCCTGGCGTCCTTCTGCACCTTGTCCAGCTGGGTGTCACTGGTCTGGAGGAAGCCCTTGAGGACCGAATGGTCGTGGAGACTGCACTCTCTCCTGATCAGGTCCATGCCTTTCCCGAGCTCTCTGACGTCCAGCAACACGTTCTCTAATGAAACTACAGAACCCGCACGTACGTCAAGCACCGAAACAAACACCCAAACCTCCATGCGAATAGTCGTCATTCTGATAAATGTGGTTATAATACAGTGAAAGAGAGTTCCCCCCTCTCTCTATATCACTAGTTCTGTCGTCACACCTGCTGCGGCTTTGTCCACGAAATGCAGCTCGTTGTAAAAGTTGGCGAGCTCCGGGTACTTCTCTTTCACCGTGAGAGCGATGTAATGGAGCAGAGTCATCTTCCTATCTGTCGACTTGGTGTCCAGCAGCTGTTCAAATTCGAAACGCACAGGAAAACATCAGCTAAGCACTTTTAAACAACCCCAATCCTGTTTACCGAATAGGAACTGTGAGAACCCACAGAAGCATCAGGGATGTGAAACTTCGACTCAAGACTTACCAGGTCGAGACTCTGTAGTTTGAACCCGTATACAGAACCTCTCTTGCTGCTGTTCATGTAGTTTCCCAAAGCCAAGATGATCTGTGGAAATACACATGGATTCATATTCACACCTTCAAAACAACTTTGCAATTTTCCGAAGGCGCAACCGGACCAGGGGGAACTCTCACTTCGAGCATCCTCTTCAACTTGGGCGAGGACTTGATGGAGGCGGACGCGGCGATGATGGCGTTGAGCTGGGGCGTGAGCATGTTGACGCTGTCCGAGAAGTTGCCCACGAACGTGATGATGTTCATGCGCTGGGTGAGCCTCTCGATCTTGCTGAAGTACAGCATGAAGCGGTCCTCCTCCGCCAGCTGATCCACAGGGCGGCGCTCTCGCTCGTACTGGCGCATCGTCTTGGTCTCCGTCTCCGTGGGCAGGAAACGCATCAAACACTCCATGAAGTCCACCGGTAGGGCCTTCAAGTCGAACCTGCAGGTCCAGATGTATCGTCACTCTCCCTCGTCATTTTTGATTTCCATGTATTCAGTTAGCAGACGCTGTTATCCAAAGCGACTTCCAAGAGAGAGCTTTCAAAAGAGCATCAGTCACAGATCATAACAACGTGATAGTCCCCAAACATTGCAGGTAGCCAGAACATGAAGCATACATCGTGAGAAACCAAACAAGTGTCGAAGGGAAGAGCCACAAGAGCATTCAGCTAAAACAAGTTACAATTACACGGCATTGTAAAACATGTATTCAGATGTTTGAAGAACAGTGAGGGACGCTATGTGATCGTGATCAGAGAGTGGGACATACTTCTCGATGGCCCTGCAGATCTCCTCCGTGGTCTTGTTAGCTTTGCGGAGCGTGATGGCCAGGTTTTTGGAGCGGTTGGCATCCAGCAGGGTGACCTTGTTGACAGCCTTCTGGGACACCTTGCTCTTAGTGCAGATAAAGTCCACTATTGGACCCTGGGCTCTGGTCTTGAACAGCTCTTCAAACTTCTCCAGGTCCAGCTCCTTCACACACACACACACACACACACACACACACACACACACACAGGACACAGTCAACACAATGACAGTGTTTGAATGATCTCCTCGCCTCATTTTCATGCTGTGGTCTTAGGATTCACATGGGTGAAACGCATGCGACGTGTGTGTGAGATCAGACGAGGTTCGCACAGGTACGAAGCTTCGTTCGACCGACCTCGAGAACGCGCTCGTCGTCAATCTCGTTGAACACGGTGCCGTTGATCTGGTTGGGTTTCAGAGCAGTCCAGTTGAACACGGGCAAACGGAACTTGGTCTTGATCGGCTTCTTGATCCTGATGGCTGCACAGCAACACAGTACACGTTATGTAAGTTTAAACTACTCAGGGTGTTGATCATCCATAGTTCCTGACTCTTACCAGATAGACCCACGCTGAGGATGACAGAGGGGGATGTTCCTGGTAAGGGCGGGGCCATAGGAGGGGGCGGTGGGGGCATGGGTGCGTTCTCTCCTGAGATTCATGAAACACATTATGACTCAGGACATTCATTCATTTAGCAGACACTTTTATCCAAATGGCTTTACGGACTACCGTATCCAGTAAGGCAGTCCGTAAAGCGAAATCAGTCTGACAAACACTGGACCATCATTCACAATGTTAGCCTAAGATGACTGTCCATCCAGCTGTTTCCCTGGGCATGCAATACAATCTTTCTGTACCTAAACTCAGAGGAAACACCCTTTGAATTTCCTTTTCCTGTCTCGACCGGCGGGGGCCCTGCTATGACCCGTCACCCATCCGAGCTCGGAGGATCACTGAAAATAGACCTGACCTCATCCGTAACCCCGCATCCCTACCGCCTAAGGACGTCCACTAACTGACATGATGCGTGCACAGGCAGTAAGTCATGGACGGGTACCTGAAGCTGAGGGGAGAGGAGGAGGGGGAGGAGGTGGAGGCGGCGGCGGCGGAGGAGCCTCCATGGGGGAGGGAAGGTCGGCCTCCGGCCCGCCCGGTCCGACCGGACCGGTCAGACCAGCTGCGGCCCCGAACGCAAAGTGCCCAACGTCCCCCTGGGGAGCCCCGGGGCCGCTGCCGCCCCCTCCTCCCCCTCCCGCCAGCAGGGGCTCGATGGCGATGTCCCCGTCGGGCTTCTTGCGGAGGCGGATGGTCCCCTGTTGCTCCAGCTCCAGCAGGCGCTTCTCGATGTTGAAGTGCCTCTGGTAGGCGGCGTCCTTCTCCTTGATCATCCTGCGCAGGGTGTTGACCTGGGTGTTGGTCGACTCGTACGTCTCCTGCACCAGCACCAGGGGGAGGCAGAGAGCACAGCGCCCACCACCCACAAAGAAAAAAACATCAACAATCCAAGCTGTTTTATCCCCATTCCCTGCTGATCGATAAGACTACGAAGCCTTTTGGGATCGCAGCGAGACGCGGGGGGATCAATGGCGTTGTTAATGAATGAGGATGAACGCGTTGGAGATCTGGCCGTGTGCGGGCCATGCCGGCTCACCCTGATGATCTGGAGGTCCTTGTCCTTCTGAAGCAGCTGCTTCTCCAGGTCTGCCACTTTCATCACCGTCTCATTCTCCACATCCAGAAGCTTCTCCGTCACCTGAAGTCAGGAGGACCCGAGAGAGACCACAGCACGGCCCAGACAGTCAACCGAAAGAGAGCAGCGGAGGGAATATAGACAAGAGGGCTGGAATATACACGCATCGATCCAGAATCCTCCAGAATGGGCCTCTCTCTCCCATGCTCGCTCAAGACCAACCCACTCATCAATAAGAAATGAAATCAAACCCAGGAAAGCTGCAGCGTGACACAGCATTAAACGTTCGCTGGCACAACTTTCACTTTTGCATTTTTGCAACAGAAATTCTTGGGACTTTTCTGCCCTCATCCTCGCCCCTACCAGCCATCCGTCATGAAAGCACGGCTTGTTAGAGTATTCCCAGAATGACAGTATGTCCGTGACCTTTTTATTCAACCTTTTCAGTTCTGCAATGCTGTGTGGGATAGCATGGCAACCGCCCATAAACATCGAGATTGTTTTCCACTGGATTCACACTTGGAGCGCACAGATTCAACTAGGTGGGGAGTTCTTACATGGGATAGGTGCTCCTCCAGTTCATCCACCTTCTCCAGGGCCACATTCTTAGTCTCTGCGTCCTCCAGCAGCCCACCCACGTCAAACACATTGTCCAGATAGGCCTGGATCTGCACGGACAGCTTATCGCTCTCTGTGTGTTTGGATTTCTGCAAGGGAGGACAGGATCAGATCAATCTTTCAAAGTCTACAAGTCCTGCTACAGCCTAGCGTTCGCTGTCATGTCTACATCGTGGTCAAGGTGGTCTGGTTACAGAGTTTATACACACCTCCAAGTAGTCGTCCAGGCCCAGCTTGGTGAACTCATATTGCAGGTGAACCCTGAAGTTCATGTCTTCTACCGAGTGGACGACGATGTTGATGAACTGCATGCAAGCCACCTAGGGGACGAACAGAAGGATTCGGTTTCTGGGAACTCGCCTGCGCAGCCAGATAGATGATCCGGGCTATGACAGGAGACGTTGTGCTTTTACCATGAAGTCAATGTTTCCATCCTCGCACCGGAAGTAGTCCATGAGCTTCTCGAAGCGATGCTTCTCTTTGCACACCTGAAATGCGAAGTCATTGAAAGTATAAGAGCGATGCGCTCGGAAAACATGTGTTTGTGGTTTGCAGAGCCGGTCGAGCATAAATCACGAAGGTACGACCCCGAATCGCGTTTCCTCTACGGCGATTCCTTGCAGTAACGTTAACATCTGTACTACCTCAACCCCTGGTTTCTCTCGCTTTAGGCCAAGTGTTCGGGGGGTCAGATAGCTCAACGGTTAAGGCGTTGGCCTCATGATCGGAAGGTTGTGAGATCGAGCCCCGGCTGTGGCTGTATGACGTTGTGTCCTTGGGCAAGGCACCTCACCCTACTTGCCTCAGAGAGAATGTACTTACTGTAAGTCGCTTTGGACAAAAGCGTCTGCTAAATGAAAAAAAAAAAAGTGTTCAATGCTCTCATGTACGGCAGAGCATCAGGAATGAACATTGACAAATACGTACGCAGAGGTCAACACATTCCATTGGCAGTGCGAACGTTTCCTAATGAAAGGAGTTCATGGGAAGGAGAGCGAGTCAAAATAAGGCCCATGGATAGAGATCGCTCCAGACTCCCACACAAACAAGCTGGAGAGAAAGAGCGAAGGAAAACAAACTGTATGTTCTCAACCCCCCCCCCCCAAAAAAAGAAGTATTTAATATATGGAAAATACCAGATTAGATCCCTATACGATGGCCCCATGTTGCTATTTTGCAATTACAACAACTCAAATGGGGTGTGAAAAAAAGACAAACTAGAACTGATGCCTATCTTGAAAAGTCTCATGAAGAACTGTCAATGTGAATTACGGCAGCGTTTTTCGAAATGCCACTGCACAGCGGTGGCATCCGCCATGTTTTGACTAGCCAGTTGATTAGTCGTCGTAGTTTTTTTTGGGGGGGGGGCTCGGATTGCTAAGTAATTGGCTTGTTCCGGTGTTTAGATGAATATGTGGCCAGAACTAAGGAGGTTGAGTCACACCTTTGTGGAGCACTGAGCCCTAGCAAGGGAACAGATCCTTATCACTGGCCAGGGTCCCCCTGACTCACGACTGCTGCCTTAATGAGCCTAATAGCCTTGGACTGACCACTGTAGGGGTTCTGCTTCCACCCTCCGCATGCTGGAATCCCCACAGCTCCCTCAATCGTCACCGGGCCCCTTCATGCGCTAATGCACCCCCTTGGAGCTGGGGGGGGGGGGAGATTGTGCCTGTGCCCTTTTATGAGTTGACAGGATATGTTTTAGTTCTTTAGTTGACACCATTTTGGAAAGGCGCCACAATAAACAATGCGGCGCTGCGGCGGTTCTGAGGCGATTTTGAAATGCGCGCCTTGGAGATTGCATTTGTCGATGTCGTCATTGGGATTGGGTGGCTAGATTAGCCTGAGGGTACGCCGCACCTCTTTGAAGTTGTCAAACGCTGAAAGGATGATCTCGTGACCTCCTCTGACCAGACACACAGCAGCTAGAAGCTCCAGGACCAGGGCTTTTGTCCTGTTGGCACACAAACAAGCACATGTCAACTTCCAAACTGTTCAGAGTCAGTCAGGGCTGGCTCCGTACATTCGACTACCTTAGTAACAATGCATTTACATTGATTCATTTAGCAGATTCATTAGATTAGATAAGATTAGATAAACCTTTATTTGTCCTCCAGGGGTGGAAATTGCAGTTCATAACAGCAGCAGGGTAAAGTACAGCACACAGAGTTTCTCCAACAAAAATGGACACTATCCATGATCTGAATAATGTACCATGTGAAGGTCAGTGTTGATAATGATGTAAGAATGTCAACATCAATCCTAACGTTAAACTCTAATCCGTAGGTTCAGGGACCCGCTCGCACAGGGTAAAGTCTTTTCCCCCCTTCTCAAGTGCCTGGCCTCCCTAGCCTCATTAGCAGGTGATCAGATCCCAAGGTTTACCACTAATCTTCCGGCTGTAAACACTCCTGTAAGAGGCTGACTGCACAGCTCTGATGCCCCACATCAGAGGCAGGGCTGAGCCCCATGGAGAACGAATGGAGGGAGGATCGCATGAACCGCAGTGTTTCCTCTATTGTTTGACCCAGCCTTAAGCCTCTGAAGCCATACAGACACAGCATTCCTGACGGAAGAGGGTGGGCGAATACTTTCTATGCATTATTAGACAGGATGATTACAGTAGAAGAGAGACTCCAACAATGAGGAGTATCAGTTACACATGCGGTCACCTGAGGCCTTTCCCAATCCCATTTCCGATCCTCTGTTCGTGTGATCGGAGTGAGAACGTTTGCCTCTCTTTTTTAATTGTATTTACCGTGAGTTCTTGTTGTTCAAGCTGAGGGCGATCTCGTTGACTGCATGCGCGTGTGACATGACCATGTTGAAGCCATACTGGGGAGAGAGGTTAAACACAGAGAACAGGAAGTGACATCAAAAGATAGATAGAACAGGATGTGGTGTTCTATCAAGACAAGACAGGAGACAGGAGTCTTGTCTGTTTCTGCATGTGAGCGAACATCCATTCACCCCCATCTCAGGTGACAAAATCACCGTGACATCGTCAACGCTGTTTCCCTCGGAGGAAACATAAAATAACAAGATGCATCTTATTCTTTAAGACATTTTATATAGACTGGGACACGTTCTAGAACTTTCTATGCTCTTTCTAAAGAAAGGCACAAACCGTGTGAGTTTTTAGTACCTGATAGTTCATGATGGCTCTTAAACACATGATGCACACGTGAACATCATCCTTCTGACTAACCAGCCTGGAGTTCTTGATCGTTTTGCTGTTTGTCGCCGCGCCATAGCTGCAACAGGGGGAGCAAAGGTTACCAACACAAAAACACGGCCGACGTTCGCTTACAATAGCGCACCGAACATACAAGGCCGTTGAAGTTTCTGCACCATCAAATGATTCTTTTGTTGCAAGAGGTGGAGAGCAGGAAGTTGGACTTTGATTGGACGAGCTGCACAGCTTGTCTGCTTCCCATGTGATTGTGGGGTTTGTGCACCGAGCTACAGAATGTGTCAAGGTTTCTGGCACAGAGAGCAGCATGTGAAAAGCGTGTGTGGTCACACATGCACGCAGGGAGGTGAAGCCCATGGCTTCCTGACAGCCTATCACCAGACTGAGGTCTGCTCATCATGCACACATGTACTGTGTATAAAAACACGCGCGCACACACACTCATGCATACAGCTTCTGTGACACAATCATTATAACAAGCAAACAATTGGTTCCGCGTAAACGATAGTGTTGTATCTTTCCATCTCCATTTCATCTGCACGCTCTCACCGCATTTCCTTCCCCCCCCCCTCCCTTCGCTCACGGATCGCCCGCTTCGCGTCGTCCCACTTATTTGACCTTCCGCTGCGTCACGCTGAAACTACAGCGCCCTCATATCAAAGGGCATCAGACTGAGCCTGAGGACGGCATGTTTAGGCGTCGCAACCTTGGATCTTTCGTGTCATATCGCTCTGTCCGGTCTCATGTTGCTCTGCTCACTTGTGTGTGATGTGTGGAGAGGGTAGGGAGATATGGAGGGAGGGAGGGGAGGGAAAGATGGAGAGAAGGAGAGGGAAAGAGAGAAGAGAAACATGCATTCCAGATGTGTAGCCCGGTACAGCTGGCTGTAATCTAGGCCAGGACAGAAGAAACACATACAGTATGTATAGATGGACCCAAAGATGAAGGAGGGGGGGGGTGAGAGAGGGTGGTGGTGGAGTGGGGGCGGTGGGTGGGTGGGGGGACTTGGTGTTCAGACAATGGACGAACCTCTCTATTTCCCTCTCTAGGGTACCGCATAGAGAGAACTATAGAAAGAGAGCGAGAAAGAGAGAGAGAAATAGAGTGAACGATAAAGTCAGGTGCAGAGGAGACCAAAGAAGGGCCTCCTCTGTTAATCAGGGGCTACCTTACCATCTCCATCCCTCCTGTCTGTCAGCTGCGAGTCATCACATCCCCCCCCCCCAAAAAAAAAAAACATGCTAATGCTACAGCAACAACCAAACCCAAGGGCACAGACAGGGTTAGCGTATCGCGGCGGCGTAGCTGGCTAGCAGTTATAACCACAGCGAAGCGTTGGGGGTTGGGGGGGGGGTGAGGGGGGGGCTGGGGCAGGGGCGATACGTACCGAAGGACAGACTGCCGTGCGGAGCGGACCAGCGTGTTGCAGAAGGGCTGGGCCACGCTCTGGTGCAGATCCTCGATGGACCTGCTCCAGGACTTAGTCTTGTCCAGAGAGCCCTCCTCTCCACTCTCCAGCCCCTCAAAATCCAACCTGAGGCCACGGAAGGACAATCGGACACACGGGACACGTCGACGAGCAAAGTCGGGGGGGTGGGGTGGGAGGGCACACAGGAGAGGGGTCGAAGTGGAAGGGCAAGTTAGGTTTCGGAACGCAGCTTGTTAAAAGAGCCGAGGTTACGTTTAGAACCACGCTGCAAAACTGCTGCGCAGCGAAGCTTAGTGCAATGGAAAATCACAACACCTCAGCTGCGTTCACAGGCCAAGTACAAATCAGGCTATAAAACAGCGCTTAACCACGCAGCATCATGTCTAGCAACACATTAATTATGGCCAAGTATGCAGCAAATAGTACAAGCACATTCAAGCACATTCAAAAGGTAGGTTGCTCCACCCATTCAAAAGCATAATTCCATGGCTTGAAAGCAGGTCATCTTCGCCAACCTGCTATCTTTCCCTATGGATGTTCATTATGTAGCCTAAAGTATGCGTGTGTGAGTGTGTTTTGGAGTGTGTGTGTGTATGTGTGTACTCACATGACTGCACACTGGGCAAAGGAGAGGTACTCGACCAGAATGTCCAGGCCTCGGTTCTCATCGTTGAGAAACTCCCTGACCCACCTGTGTGGAGCAGGACAGAGACCAGGGGTCAGAGGAACAGGGTTCCACCAGCACACACGCCTCTGTCCCTCAGCACAGGAAGGGCAGGAGGGAAAGGGAGGGACAGGAAATGAGGAAGAGGAAAAGGGTGAAGGGGAAGCAGGAGGAAAGAAAGAAGAAATGGACGCTGGGGACTCGGAGCTAAGGACAGAATACTCTTCCCCCAGACCTTGAAGGGGGCCAACGATTTGGTTTCCTATGAGGTCTGGACTGTAGGCTGCACAGAATGGGGTCCCCCCCCCCCCACACAACCTTTTCCCTCCCCCAGACACGGAGACAGGGAGACAGAACTTGGCAGGGATGCAATGGAAAGTAAACGAGACAGACCACGGCTTCAGATTTCCTCTGTTTAACTCACAGTTTTCAGGCACAGAGAGACGGGGGGAGAAAAAACTCCAAACAAAGGAATTCCCATTGCGATCAGAGAAAGAATGTGGAAGGCATATGGCTGAGAGACTGGGGCTCAGGTCGAACCCCTGACAGTCACGGTATTTAGTCTGCCCCCCCCCCCCCTCTCCAGCCCCCTTAGAAAACACAGCACAGAATTGGGGTAAAAGGTTCTTAGAATAGTCGCAGGAAGTGCTGGATTGAGAGACTGGACTATTTGGTAACACAGACTGGCTGGATCGACCAATGATAGGCCAGGAAGGAAGCCCAGTCAGAGGGAGGGAAGGACGAAGGTAGGGAGAGGGGGGGAGAAGAGAGGTGAGCGAGAAAAGGTAGAGAGAGGGGACTAATGAGTGAAAGAAAGAGGAAGGGAGAGACAGATTGGGAAAAGAGGTGGAAGGGCAGAGGGGCAGAGGGGATGGGGGAGGAGCATTTGAACATCAGTTTCCTGTCCACCATCCCCCATATGCTCCCTCCCTCTTACCCCCTCTCTCTCCTTCTCTCCCTCCCTCCCTCTCTCTCTCGCTCTCTGTCTCCCCCTTTCTTTTCCTGTCCGACCAGATGCTATTTCAGATTGTCTTGGCAATGCGAGGAATAACACAGTGAATGGGGCTGAATTCAGACACACACGCAATAAACATGCTCCTGCTACAGTTAATCCAACACAGCAAAGCCTTCTGAAAATAGCCTGCATGTCCACTACTGTGGGTCTTTCTGGGAAAAGCATATGAAGTTTATTGATGAGGTTACAAATATTACGAGTTATTCTTGGCACATCTTGGCTATTATGAAAAATGAAAAGCCCTTCTGTGTTTGGTTTGGGTGTTTGGTTTAGGCATATTTACGATGAGTACCTGTGGCACTCTGGATAGCGGTAAAGAGGGAATAGCAGAGCTGGGGACTGTGTTCTATAAGGAAACATTTGTATCATTTGTAATATTTGTCTATCTGTATCATATCTGTCGTGTACTTTACATTTTATTCATTTTTTATTAGTATGCCACATATACCTGTATGTTCTATGTTTGCTCATTTCTGCCACAGTGAATTCTATGTTTGTTAATCTTGCATAGCGAACAAACCCCATTCTGATTCTGATTCTGAAACGAGTGGGACTGCATCCCCTCACGACTATCTTGCAACGTTCCGAGAAATTCCAAATTTGCGGTGCGTCCGTGGTTTTCGTTGCCGATTGAAATCCCCCGTGTGTGCGCCTGGTTGCGCTTATGTGCGTCTGTGTGTGTTTTTTTTTTGTTTTTCCATCAGGGTTCGCCCTGGTCGGGCCAGACTTCCTGTCCCGCTGGCGTACACAACAAAACTTCCTGCTCTCTACAACAGAGGGGAGAGGAGCGAGCGGCAGCAATGACTACCATCTGGCCATTGTGAGGATTCCTCCGTAAACTTAGCGCTGCAGAGGATGGCAAACCTAAGAACAATAGAGCAGAGATCTGGGCACCAGGAAGAGCCCCGGGGCCCTCGGAGCAGGAAGAACAGAGAAAGGCCCTTTCTCCAAAAACAAAATGAAGAAAGAAGCTGGTTTCCTTTCGCTCCTGTGCGATTGTCATTCATGTCTCCTGGGTTCATGTCTCCTTAAGGCTGCCTGCTATTGTTGTGACGCAAGAAGGTGTCGACGCAGACCCCTGTACGTATGGAAAGTTTCCTTAACTGGTCCAGAACTAACAGGGTCACAATGATGGATCTCCATTGACAGGATCTGAGACAATGTTTCGTTTCAAAGAACGCCGAGACAGAGTGACTGTGATGAAGGGGATCTGATCGCTGCCGCAGAGTTTGAAATGAGGGAAGGCACAGATTTAGAAAACAGGAATGTAATTGGCTGAAAGGCGAGAAGAGAGTAGATCACCCAATGTGATTCGTCCTCAGAGAAATCTCCAGCTCTCTCAGGACTTTCGTGGATTCCTGGACCCGCCTGCGGAACTTCTGCAACAAAAGAGAAAGAAAAGAGAGACAAAAACAAGAGAGGAAGTGAGAGAGGCATCCAGGTTAGTCTGCAGATAAGGCCTGCTCCAAGAAGAGAGAGCAGAGCCCTCAGACAGCGCTACGAATGCTGCTATGAGTCAGTGTGTCGTGTCACAAGAGGACATACCTTTCGTGTGACTCCGGGGTCCAGATACCCTCGCAGTTTCTGGATGTAGGTGTGAGGTGGGTTCTTCACCTGGAACCTCTCCTAACACAGGAGAATAGAGGACAGAGTTACAGGCAGCGGGAGATGTCAAGCGAAGGCTTGATTTGATTTACAAAACATGGCTGTGCAGACGGTTGGATGTACACAGTGGTATGACAGGAGCAGGTTGAGAACACGGCGGTATTAACCTGGTCACAGATGAGGTCCCACTTCTTCTCGTTGTCGTACTGTCGAAGGAGCCTAGCTTTGTCCGGGGGCAAGTTCATGGAATTCTAGAAAGTCAATGAGAGAAGAGGGTATTTCATTAGCTCACACTGGTCATCTGCTTATCATGGGATGATGGTTTAGAGTCAGCGTATTGTTCTTTAGGCCCTTGATGCCAAAAGGTTAGATTTTTTTTTTTTTTTTTTAGCAAATCTGGCTAGCGGCAAAATGACCTCACTTCCTGTGTTGACTTTAAACATCCTGTTGCGTGAGATCATCCAAATCCGCTTCACACTCTCTGAAATCGAATCTGTAGCTCCAAGCCAACGTGGCACATTTGACCACTGAAGCCTGTGAGCCATCTGAGGGAGGGGTTGTCACTAACCCTGGATGTTGAACAGCTAGCACCACACACAAGTCAGAGGCCTTTGGCTACAATGTTTACAGAGGCTCCAATTAACCAGTTTAACATAATTGCTCTAATTTGTTTGAGACTGTCCCAGTTAAGAATTTTACGTCTCTGACACTGAAAACATAAACAACAGTCTTGTGACCCTGAACTTGGAGTAAAATGGCTTCCTGGTATGAGTCACAGCCTCATAAAAGAAGAGTTAACTTGGAAATCTCTTAAAGCAATGAGGAAGTGTTACAATATTACGAGCTGGACAGTCCAACTCCTGAAAACGGATGGCCTCAGCGTTTCTCTTTGAAGCGCCATGAAGGGGTGTTTTTTCACCACCCCGGTTTGCGCCCACATCCACCGCGTCCCCTCCCCAAGGTCTCACCGCATACTGCGTGTCAGATTGACCTTTAACCCCCAGCTATAACTCACCCTCTCCCCTGACTCAACCTTACTTCAACACACGCAGCCCAGGCACGCTAACCCGTACAGGCCCTTGCGTTTCAGACACGTAGTGCTAGCATTTGGTAGCGAAAGGCCTCAACTCGCACAATTCTGCCTAAGGTTAAGGCTAAATTGCTTGTGTGTGATTCATAGATGTGGAATATCACATGCAAGCATTTTGATTTGTTTTCCACTGAGGGGAAGTATTTAGCTCCCTCAGTTGGTACATGAATCATACGGACTTAGAGGAATGAGCGCAGTGGCACAAATCGCTCCTGTTCTGTAGACCACTGTGGGTGCCTGCTATGACTCACATGAGTTTGCCTGCGGAACTTTACATAATATGGGGCTGAATTTCCTCAGACTAGACAAAGGCGAGACTGAATGCTTTCGCATCGTAGCCTAAACAAACACTTGGGATTTGGACTTCTTCGAAAAAAGGCATCTGCGGTCATAAAGGGAGACAGCACTATGAAAGTCTCTGACAAAACCAGCAAAATGATGCAAGCTGCCCTGAGAAGATGGTCGCTCTGCTCGTTTGGGAGGTGCAGAGAGAAACGGCTGCATTAGGGTTTGCTGACAAGCCTCGCCTTCCCAAACCCACACGGCGGTGAAAAAAAAAAGAAAGGCCCATGCATTCCAGATGTCCAGAATTATAGGAGGAATGCGTCCTGTTTATAATGGTTACAAATTTGCTATAAATTCTCTCTCTCCTTCTTCCTTGCCTTATCCTCCCCCCTTTCCCCATCTTTCTCTCGAGCGGGGGTGGGGAGGCTGTTACCTGCCACACAATCCCAACCTTTCAACCTCTTTCAGTCATTTTGGAAGGGATGGGAGTTGATCTAATTGTCAAGACAGGCTGAGAAACAATTACCGCAAAATGTAAGAATGCTGCTTAAATGGACTGTCGGCTGAAACTGTGGGTAACCGGCTCGGCATGTATGTATTTAATTGTGCCAGCTTAAACAAGGATGGATACAATTTGGCAGTCCAGCAGAGAGGAAGGCGGAGCCTCCAGGCAGGCCCTCTGATTGACATAAAGCATCTTAAAAATCTTTAAGACCCTTATTACCTTTGAGAACTACAAATCCCAGTAAGTAGGAGTCAGATTTATTTGAGACTCGGTTGGCCTCTGTACAGACAAGCTGCTTAATGTCAGGCTAAGACCATGCATGCTTCTCTCTGACCCTGCTTCTGATCCTGCCTCTGACCCTGCTTCTGATCCTGCCTCTGACCCTGTGTCTGATCCTGCCTCTGATCCAGCCTCTGATCCTGCCTCTGATCCAGCCTCTGATACAGCCTCTTATCCACCCTCTGATCCAGCCTCTTATCCACCCTCTGATCCAGCCTCTGACCTTGCTTCTGATCCAGCCTCTTATCCACCCTTTGATTCTGCCTCTGATCCAGCCTCTTATCCACCCTCTGATCAAGCCTCTTATCCACCCTCAGATCCAGCCTCTTATCCACCCTCTGATCCAGCCTCTTACCTTGGTTCTGATCCAGCCTCTTATCCACCCTTTGATCCAGCCTCTGATCCAGCCTCTTATCCACCCTCTGAACCAGCCTCTGATCCAGCCACTGATTCAACCTCTGATCCAGCCTTTGATTCAGCTTCTGACCCAGCCTCTGATCCAGCCTCTGATCCAGCCTCTGACCCAGCCTCCGATCCAGCCTCTGACGCTGCGTCTGACCCTGCCTCTGCCCGGGGCCATAGAATGACCCCCCCACCCATCACTTGACCCCCTACTGCAGATCAGGGGAAGAACCCCAGGCCATGTTCCCAAAGAGTAGAGCTCACTTTTCTAATTCAATTGTGCAGAGTGTGACAGGCCAGACAGACAGAGCTGTCTCTTATTACTTAGACCCTGAAGAAGGAAAGATGTGATGCAGCACATGTCAGTCCCAGAGAGATACGGAGAGATAAATCAAATAACATCATACTCTGAAAGTCATTTCTGAAAGGCATAACAACTGGAACTTTAATGTGGATGGTTGGAATGAGTTCCAAAGAGTTTTTTTTTTAAAGGAACACATGAAAGCACATTAAAACAATCGACTGTACGAATATACCCAAAGGTTACTGCCTGAGGTGGTGTAAAGGTAAAGGTGTGGGTATAAGGTTAGAGAGGATGAAGCAGTTTTTCTAGTCTCTGTCAGATACAAGGAAAGGATGTGTTTTCTAGGGATAGATTGGATCATTGCAGCTACGTAACCCAATTAAGCTAATTTCATTTCACCCCCTACTCCAACGATACAATCTTTTGCTTCCTGTATTAAAGAAAAGAAGCCAGAAATACATGCTACACCAAAATGTTTGGGCAGCTCCCAAAACGAACCAAGGACGAACCAATTTGGGAGGAGAAATTAATTTTTTACTCAACAAAAATGTCTGGTGCTTGTGACTGTGCCATCCTGCCCACGACCTTTGCTTTGAAAGGGAGGTTCTTGTTTGACCTGCTGTTGGTCTGAGATAGAGGTGAATGCGTTGCTTTGTTAGCCATGTTTGTCATTCCTGTCGTTTGACCTTTGAACTATTCATTTATTGTACCACCCAATACCACATTATTGAGCAGCAACTTCAGCCGATGGACAGGGACGATATTTTTACATCCCAGAGTCACCCAGGCTGGTGAGACCCGTTCACTACTGTCTAACAAGACCAACTGGTTTCACCATTCCCATTATCTTTCAAAACAACAAATGCTTCGTTGTTGGCACAAAGGCATAGAGCCCGTCATAAAATGGGACTGGACAGAATTTGAGATGAGGAGATGTGCATGTTTGTATATTAGATTGCTGTTTGAGTTATCCTTGCTCTAGGGCTGACCCTTTTTTACTGGCAGTTTGGGATTCTCAAGGCAGAAGACACATTTACACATTCTCCCCTCACACCCCCGTCTCTCTCTGGTTGTCTCAAACACAAATCAAACACTTGTACAAAAGGGGTGGAAAGAGCAAATGAAAGGGGAAGTGTAAGACTGACTACTATGGAAGAAATAACAAGAGAGAGCAGAGAGAGAGAGAGGGGAAGAGAGAGCGATAGAAAGGGGAGAGAGAGGGGAGAGAGGGGAGGTGAGGGAGAGGGGGAAGTCCCAGTGACACAGACAGGCCCAGTCACACAGACAGGCCCAGTCACACAGACAGGCTCAGTCACACAGACAGGCCCAGTCACACAGACAGGCCCAGTCACACATTCACACAGGGAATGGATATATTGCAACTCCACAACACTCTCAAGATGGACCTGTCTTGAAGCCAGCAGCTTCGAAAGACTCTCTTTCTTTCCCTCTGTCTCTCTTTCCCTCTGTCTCTCTCTCCCTGTCTGTCTCCCTCTGTCTCTCTTTCCACCTGTCTCTCTTTCCCTCTGTCTCTCTTTCCCTCTGTCTCTCTTTCCTTCTGTCTCTCTTTCCCTCTGTCTCTCTCTCCCTCTGTCTCTCTTTCCCTCTGTCTCTCTTTCCTTCTGTCTCTCTCTCCCTCTGTCTCTCTTTCCCTCTGTCTTTCTTTCCTTCTGTCTCTCTCTCCCTCTCTCTCTCTCCCTCTGTCTCTCTTTCCCTCTGTCTCTCTCTCCCTCTGTCTCTCTTTCCCTCTGTCTGTCTCTCCCTCTGTCTCTCTCTCCCTCTCTCTCTCCCTCTGTCTCTCTCTCCCTCTCTCTCTCTCCCTCTGTCTCTTTCCCTCCATCTCTCTTTCTCTTCCTCTCTCTTGCTCTCAGTTCCTCACAGAGAAGCAAATTGAGAAGTGACAGGATGTTCTCCCCCTCCTCTCAACTCTTTCCCATACTTCAACACCTATGCAGGGAGAAGACGAAGCAGATACTGACGCAGCACTGGCTGGCCCTCATACACACATACACAGCCTCCTATCAAGCAGGTTTCCTTTGTTTAAAATACAATAACAACACGGAAATGAGAAAGCGTGTATTTCTGGAGCTTGACTTCGGGAGCTGGACTTGTTTTGTCGTTATTTGGGTTCTTTGGTTGGTTTCCAGGCTTCAGTTTGTTGCTTCAAGGTCTCAGCTGTGAATTCAAAGACATCAACAAGTCTAATAAAGTTTGGGCTAAATCTGTATAAATCGGTGAGTCACAGTGAGATTTGTCATTAGGTAGCCTAGTTAAAAAGCACAGTGGGTGGGATTCGTAATGTGAGTTCTTCTATCCAGAGGGTGTGAATTGCAAAAACTCACACATACAGTAACATTTAAAAAAAGCATGTATCATAGTACATGCCTGTACACACACACACACACACACACACACACACACACTGACATACAGTTAGTAAAAAAAAAAAACCCGGCCCCAAATGCCTGATCCCCGCTACTTCAGCCTGTCACACTGCTAGACACAGATGCTAGACATGACTGTCATCACTTCATCCCTGAAGAGAGGAGAGAGGGAAGTCCTTTAGAGGATATGGAGTTCATATCCAGTGGATGGAAGTAGCATGTGTCTCTCTCTCACACACACACACACACACACACACACACACACACACACACACACAAACAGCTTGGCATGGTTCAGATGAACACACTCCCACAGTCTCAGACACAGATGTGGGACACAAGTATAGTCTTTCCCCAACACACATGATTACAGCAACTTGTTGATGTACAGCATCCATTAGACGTCCTGACACAAAACTGCATGTCCCTTTCTGTTCCAAAGCAGGGGCTCTTCAAAGAAGAACATGCTGGTTTTGAAGCCACGTTGAAGCTGGCCCACTGAGAGGACGGCCTGGTGCTACAGCAACACTGGAGAAGTTTCTCTGCCCTTTAATGATGGGGATTGTCTGGTGAGGATGGAAAAAGTCATGCTGTTGATCCTTGTCAAAAACATGGATCCAAGATGGAGGTAAAGAAAACAACATGAATATAGCCTTAGTCTGCCAGCGTTTACTTTAAAAAGAGCACATCTAAAGCCAGCTCGATGAGAAAAACCAGCCCTATCTATGGAGTCTGGGCGTCAGACCCTTGTTTGTGCCAAAGCTGAGTGGATTCGTCTGGATTGGGCTCAATATAAACTTCTCTCCCACCCCGCTGAAGGCAAAGCGGCAGAAGAGACCGGAACGAGAGCATGTGCACTCCTTAGGTCACTCAAACCTCAGTGAAACCTCTTTATACTGTATCTTCAAGTACGCAGCAGCCATTGGACGTACACACTTACAGTATACACACGCGATATACGGTATCGACACATAAATACACATTAAATCCAGTAAACAATCTAGTCTACAGACTACCTGACCTACCACACCCCAGATCCAGCCTGAGCTACACTAGACCTGAGGCCTGGCCTCAAAATGGCATCAGCCTGAACCAATGACATCACACCATAAACAAGGGTGGAACCACTTACTGTATCAGTGAGAAAAGACTCCATCCCAGACAACATGAACAGATACTGTACACCACTGGCCTCTCCCCCACTGCTATCAGTGCCAGGGCCATTGTTGGGCTGTATTCTCCTCTGGGGGGTGAGAAAGGGGGGTGGCAGGACAGGAACCTCAGCTGTCACCATCCCAAAGGGACCCAGGGGAATTCCACAGCTCTTTAGTGACCGTAACAGCCTGCGGGACTGCTGCCTTGCTGTTCCTCACATATTATGGGTGTGGATATGGGGATGCGCATACGCAATTCGTGGGGTCTCAGCCTCACAAAGCTGACAGTACGGTGCGTGTTTGTGTGCATGTTTGCCTGGTGTTTTTCCAGACCCTCGTGCCATTCAAGTGTTGCTGAGCAGAGTGTGAGAAAATGCTCCCCCCCCCTTTCTCCGCTCCGACACCTGATCTGCTTGCCAGTCTTTACGAGGTAACACGACGCAGGCAATCACAACAAAGCATGGGCCCCCCTGCATAAAGACTCTGGAGAACCAGGAGGCCCAGGGCCCAGCTACTGCCTCACACTTCAGAAAGAAAGGCAGAGAGAGGGAGAGAGAGAAAGGCAGAGAGAGAGAAGGAGGAAGAGAAAGGCAGAGAGAGAGGGAGGGAGAGAAAGGCAGAGAGAGAGAGGGAGGGAGAGAAGGGCAGAGAGAGAGAAGGAGGGAGAGAAGGGCAGAGAGAGAGAAGGAGGAAGAGAAAGGCAGAGAAAGAGGGAGGGAGAGAAAGGCAGAGAAAGAGAGAGAGCAAGACCGAGAGAGAGAGAAAGGGAGAGAAAGAGAGAGGGAGAGAGAGAGAGAGAGAAAGAGTAAACAGATAAAGAGTAGGCAACAACAGCAGAGGGGAGAAGTGGAATAAAAGCGGTATCGGGGGAGGAGAACAGGGGGAGGGGGCGGAGGGCTCTATCCCCTCTCTCCCCCTGCTGGGCCTTGTTTACAGAAGAAACCTGAAACGAGCTCAACTGTCACATTAAGGTATTAAGCTTGGACTGAGTTAAAGCTACCCGGCTCATTTAGATGCAAATCCATTTCAGCCAAGCCACATTCTTGATAGGTGAAACCTTAAGGCAGAGAAAACATTCCAATCCAACTGACCCAAACAAAACAAGAGACACTCCAGGCAACCAGGAATCCTCCTGACCTGAACTAAAAATGGACTGAAACAAGCACAAAAAGAGGTGGAGGGGGGGGGGGGGGGGGGGGAGTGATTTCCGCTTCCTCAAGATTTAACACGAACAATCGTTTTCACTTCTTCACGTCCATCTCCTCATGAATCTCCTCTGCTTACACCAACAATGAATTCCTTCATCCAGCCATTCCTCTGGCTGCAACAGTCACTAAGGAGCGTTGCAACACAAATCAAGGGTGGGGGGGGTGGGGGAATCCCCTTGACACCCATCTTGATGTGGCTGTTAACAGCAACACGCTTTACAGCTGTGATGTGGGCGCTCCAGCCAGGCTGGCCCTGCTGTCGGAAAGACCCCAGGCCGGGGCGCTCTCGCTCGGATGCACACGACGCACTGAGAAGGTCACGATGGACGTCTGGCTAACGGAAGTTTGGAATAGTTCAAGCTCTTCCGTCGGTGACGAGCGTGCAATTTGTATTGAAGCGCTTTACGTTTGCCTCCACACCCCCCACCCCCAACCCCAAGCACGCCCCCCTGACTCTGAAGCATGGCCTTCAACGTGTACCCTAGGGATCCCTGCCCCTCTGTCTTCGACCGCTCAGCCAGTCTGCGGAGAAAGATAATTAGCAGGCGCTAACTTTGGAATGGCCGCTGAGGACAGAAAGACACATTCCTCAGTGACTCAGGTCATAAAGGCTTGACATGCTGGCATAGTGCCATTTGGGGGAAAAATGTGCTGAACGATCAGAGGAGCCATGGAACGAGGACGCAAACAGACACCTAGTGTCTTCCGAGTCCCGCCGAGTTCTGTTTCAAGACAATTATCATCCCGCGGGGGGGTCTTTGAAGCCTGCCTTGTTATGATGGGGGTCCAGAGATGAAAAGACGAATGTCAAAAGATCAGGATCCCTGCAAAGGTACCAGATGTTCAGGAGGCCAACGTGAAAAGAGCTTAAGAGTAGCATTTCATCCTCCTCCTCCTCCTGAAGTCAAAAGGTGAAGCGCTTCGAACAGGTGATCGCTGTAAGCCTCCTAAACACACCAGCAACCTTCTCCAAACACCCCTGAGACTGACTCACCGAACCCCTGGGTTTCGATCGAACCCAGGTTAAGAAACACTGG
Organism: Neosalanx taihuensis; assembly: GCA_030340665.1. Lineage (NCBI taxonomy): Eukaryota > Metazoa > Chordata > Actinopteri > Osmeriformes > Salangidae > Neosalanx > Neosalanx taihuensis. The sequence continues at coordinate 4,179,394 of CM059292.1, read as the reverse complement.
ACTACACTACGGTAGCCCCTATAGTGTTGGACAGAGGTAAGGAAATATTCTGCATAATATAGAGACAAAAGGCCAGGAACAATGTCTCCTGACTCAAGAGGTCTACCATGGTTCTCATAAGAGGCCAACATCCTGTTTGTTGCCCTCTAGACATGCGTCCGTGTGTGTGTGGGGGGGGTTGACAGACCTTGGACTGTGGGAGCGTCTCCAGACACACAGAATGTTAGGAATTCAGGTAACTACGTGATCGCTTCAGCTATTCCAGCCAGCTCCCTTCTCTGACACGCTTCCCAGGGAATGCTGAAGATGGAGGTTAGTGGGGAGAGACCTCATAGCTAGAACTCTGTAGAACTCTCTGTAGAGTAGACTTACTGTAAGTCACTTACTACAGGAAGTGATGTCACTTCTATAGCCGGTAATGCCACTGCTCTTTTCTCTTATATTGTTTGATTTTATATTATTCTGGAAATTATATAAGACCTACAAACTTTCTATAAAAGCAGCACCACCCATTTACAAAAGAAAAGAGTTGAATAGAAAGTCCTAGAAAAGAAACAAAAACAAAAAACAAAGGGAAAAAAAGAGTCCCAAACATGAGACAGGATGCGCTGAGTAATGGCATGAGTGTTCTCCATGGGATTACCCCTGCGTGACCAGCTTCCACTCACCAGTTTACTCACCCACTACCGAACGACATGCCAGAGCAACCCTCTGTACTTAACAAAGAAAGGCCTCCCCACCCCCAGAAAACAGAAGCAGGGGCCCGCGAAGCCATTACTGTAGATCATCTGAGTGCATTTACCAGGGTGCTGTTTGAGAAGCAGCGCAGAGCCCTAATCCATTACCTCTTTAAATGGATTTATAGCAGTGCCCTCGCCTGTACATGCACAATGAGGGAAAGAGAGATAGGAAGAGAGATAGAGAGAGAGAGAAGGGGAGCAAAACAGACAGATTGAGAGAGGAAGGCACAGAGAGAGAGACCGAGAGACAGAGAGAGACAGAAAAAGAGAGAAACCGAGAGAAAGAGAGAGAGAGAGACAGGGGTACAAAAGGAACTGGGGCCCTGGGCCCCCTCTCTAAAACAACAGTGCCTCACAGAGTCCTCATTGTATAGAGGAGGAAACCAGCTCTCAGGCCTAAAGCAGAGAGCTGCAGCTGCATCTGAGCAGCATGCTGACCCCCTCTGCCTGACCCCCCATTTCTGACGCACACACACACTTACTAAAACACATGGGCACTCTTCCACACACTCTCTTCCACACACAAACAAGAACATGCCCTCTGACAGGGATAAACATACCCCTTACCACACGTGTATTCAGTCATTTGCATAAACAACACTTGAGTGTGTCACACAAAGTCGCTTAAATCTAAAAGAGGGGCAAAGCCACCATTTGTGAAAGCTCAATACATTACTAAGTCAATTTGTCATTGCCTATACTTCATCTGTTTCAAATGTCCTTTTATTTAGGAAATTGATGTAATAATGGACTACATATATCTAGTCAACTTCATTATTCTAGGACAGATTTCAGTGATGTTGTGTGTGTTTAGGTCCAGCCCAGCCTTTTAGACTAAGCATCTATATAAGCGAGGCATTCACTTGACTAATTGGCCTAACAGAATTGGCCGCTAAGGAGAATCATACAAAGACCCCCCTCAACATACACACACACATACACTTTTGCTCTCTCACACACAAACTCACTCACGGGCCATGTCAACAGAGACATGACATGTCTCATTTGGCTCATGTCAGGCTCTTCAACTTGAACTGTGCTTTTTAGTAGAAAGATCAACACTATAGCAGACTAGCAGGTTAGGAGCCTGTCTGTCTGTCTGTCCACAAGATTGTCTGTCTGCCACCTGTAGGAGGTGAGCCCCATGCTTCCACAAATGCTCTATCGTCTCTCTGTCTCTCTCTCTCCAGAGACAGATGTCCCTTACCCCCACCCCCACTCTACACCCCCCCTGGCTTCGGTGCATGGCATAACAAACAAACAAAAGCTTAATGCCACCCCCCCCCTCCCCACCCCAACCCCCCTCACACACACACACACACACACACACACACATACACACCACGCACACACGCCCGAGGAGATGCAGTGGGCTGGCTGAGGGGGCCACAAGGCACCTACAAGTAGAAGTACACAGCCCCCCAACAAGTAAAAATGATTTAGGTTTAATGTCCCATCAACAACACGCACAGCTTGACACCATTAGTTCCGCTTGACTGGCAGCTATCAACCCCCCCACCCCCCCCCCCCCCCCACCCGCCCCTCCAGGTTCTCATTCACAGGGCACAGTGATGTCACAGAGCGGGGGCTGGGGGGGGCTGGACTCCTTCTGTCAGCCCTATCTGTTCGAATTCATTTAACTAGCGACCACCTGTGCCAACTTCTCCGAGTCTCTCGCCAAACAAATATTGGTGAGCTCAGTCCCCACCAGAGGGACTTTCCTCCCTTCCACAGCGAGGAGGAAAGGCTGCGAGCGCACGTCATCGTATGATGCAACTCCATGTCAGAGCTGAACGGACGATGGGGAGCGAGAGGGAGTCGTGGAGAGAAACCGCCAGGATGGCTTCCAACGCAATCAAGTTGAGAAAATAATCCTGGTCGTTCTCCTAACAGATTTGAAAGACGTGTGTGTGTGTGTGTGTGTACCGTTAGACGAACGTTGGTAAAGTCATTACAACCCTGCACGGTGGCAGACAGCCAGTTCAAAGGGAATTTTCCCTCTCTTTCTCCCTCTCTTGTTTCTCCCTCTCTCTCTTTCTCCTGAGCACTCCTGCGGCCCCAGCCTAGACCAGACCACAGGAATCCAGTGTAGTTGGCGGGGGCACTTTGAAAGCAGATACCCTGCCTGAACTCACTGCCAAGACCCCTGCTCACTCACTCACTTAATAGGAGCACACCTTGAAAATGGAACGTCTCTCCACCAGAAGGAGAAAGCTGCGGTGAGTGATACCTCAGCCCATGAGGAGAGAAAAAAAGAGCGGGAAGGTACAGTAAACGAGAAGTTCAATTTCTTATTGAATGTTCCATAAGAACTCCATTTCCCAGAAACCCATATAGTGTCTCCAAGTCAAGGGGTGGATAAAACAAACCTCACAAGGACTCTGGTAGAAGGTCATGGAAAATCTCCTGCTGCTCTGGGTGGACGGACCATGGATATGATGTGGAGAGATACTCCAGCCTGGTGAATGCATGTGCCGTAGCCTACATATGTCTGGAGGTTGAGGTGGCCCTTTCGTGCTAAGCTGCTAGCTGAACTAATGACATGTAATGGGCCGGTAGCAGCCCCCAGAAACACACATCTTATTGTAAGGGAGAGCTGTCCTCTGTTAAAAAAAAGATGGGGGGGGGGAGGGAATACTGGACAGCTGTGTCCAGCCACAGAGCACAGAGCACAGGCTGTTTCTGGAGACCCTGGACAGTGGAGGGGGGGGGGGGGGGGGGGTAGCGACAGAGAGAGAGACAGACAGAGAGAAAGAGACAGAGAAAGGGAGCGAGAGAGCGCAAGATGCCTTTAGCACATGCTCCCGGTTAGAGTTGACCCAAGCATTTTATTTGCGAGACCGCATAAAGTGGTCTAATTTAACCCATGGGTCCTGTCCCCCTCCTCGTCTCCCATCTCCCCTCCGTGGGCGTCCTGCTAAAGTCGTTAAAACAGGGATATCACTGCACTTACAAAGACTGGGCCCTTATGACGTCATCAAACCAAGTCCATCCAATGGGATGGCTGGGAGCTGTCTGTTTGGTTAAAAACAAACACACATACGCATACACAGACACCTAATCACCCTGCACGCACACAGACACACAAGGATGCACAGAAATACACACACACACACACCGGATACACAACAGGGAGAAAATGTTATGATGAGAGGAATGCCATTTATGGAAACAGTATTGTTTGCATATTTTCATACGTGCCTCACATAACAAACAGCAAGCCGGCCAGAAATCCTTTTTTTTTTAATTGTCACAACCACAATCAAATGTAGCTGAACTTTGCACTTTTAGTATAGCCCTTTCTTAGGAAGGAAAGGAGACTGATGACCTTTAATCTCAGCCAGAAAGACCAAACCTTCAACTCTCCTGAACTGGGAGCTTTGATGTAGCTTTATCTCAGAACAAGAGTTAGACGGAGCGGAGCTCCAACCATTGTCTGATAAGATGTCTAAAAACACACACACATGTTGTTCTTTCCCACAAAATCACATCGCGTCTCAAGGAAACTTGCTGCTACTGTAGGAAACTCCTGCGTAGATGAACAAGCTCTCAGGTTACCATGGTCCTAGACTTCATGGTTTAACTGTTTCTAGCTGTTTTAGTACACTTGTGGATCTTTGTCTGGCTAAAACCCTCACATTTTCTGACACAAATGCAGCTGTTCTCTCTGGAAAATCTATTGGTTTAAATATATTCTGTGTTCGCCAGTCATCGCATGGAACAACTTAGTCCTCATCTAAATATGGCCTTTAATCATGACCACCCACAGGCAGCTTGTGCCATAAGTTCTCTGACTGGGAGAGATGGGAGTAGTGGTTGGAATACGTGTCATATCGACTTAGCACAGCAGTCAACAAGTGGGCTCACAGCTTCACACTGGGCTAAAGTATCATGAAGTCAGACAGTGGCTGTGGTTTATGGAGGCCTCACTTTTATTCCAACGCTCAATGGCTTCCTGCCAGTACAACCTAGACCCCCGACAGCCCACGTCTCTCGCTGAACTATAGACTCCTATTCAAGAATGTTGAAGACATCTTGATTAGTCAAGTCAGCACCGTGTTAAGTAGATGTGGGTTCACTGGGCTAAATTAGGGCTGGGCGTGGTTCAGATGAAAATATACGTTTTTGTTAACTTATGCAGGCTGACGGATCTTTTGCATGATTCGAGTTTGTATTCGAATTTCTGATTAAGAAGGCAAACACATGAAGAATAAGAAAAGGGGTAGTAAATAGCAAAGGCGCTCTTATATATCGAAGATACAAGAGCTTTGTTGTCAAATCTGAAATATTCTGTACAGAAAGTACACTATTGTCAAACTTTGGTTTCAATGTTTAGAACCAGACCAAAAATGACAGTACAATAGAAATCGGCGTCTTGATTTAGGATGACAGAGACACATGGCACTTCTAACGTGTTGATGAATTGTAAAAGTGGGTGTTGACTGTGTGCACAGTATTACAAAGCGTGCAGACAACTGCAGTCTGTGCAACTTGGTGCAAAGATGGTGTGCGGCACACTGGGGGTGGTTCTCTTTTACGATCTCGGCTGTGGGAGTTTTGGGGGAATTCAGAAAATGTTGTTTTCTCACAATATGTCAACGAATTTATGCGCAGACAACGCAACCAACTTAAGAAATAGGAATGCACAATGTACAATGACTAAACATCGGGTTTGTGAAAGTGAAAATCTCTCAACACGTCCATTCCTTGACCCGTGCAGGGTCAGACTTCTGGAATCGAACCCAAAGCCTCGAGTTTGACTTTTTTGGAAACAAAAGAACTGCAGAAGAAAGGGGCGAAGGAGTGAGAGAATGGGGGGTGGGACTGGTGGGAGCAATTTAAAGTATCAGCAACTCATTACTGAAGAAGAAAGAAATTGTAAAATGTGTTTAGATCTTCATGACTCTCCAGACAGAGAACTCTTATACAATCATCTCATTGTTTTACAATAACAACGGAACAGTGATTACAGTAGAATCGTACGAGGTGTTTGAAGTTTTGATGGATTTGAAATAAAGTGTCCTTGTTTCTGTGTAGTCCATTTATGATTAGACAACGAGACCACAGCCGACAATGACAATTTTCATCCATTTACAATTTCAAATGTATAGAAAAATGTCAAGCAGTGCGGGGGAGGGGGGAGGGGGGTTAGAATAGAAAAGTGTGGATTAGTTAAGTAGTTGAGGCTGACTAATAGTATTTTGGGGTAGGAGAAAGGGCGCTCTGCTACCTACCAAAACTATAGCAAATCTCTCCTCCAACTCCGTTTGGTCAGGCATGGGCACTTTGAGTGGCATTATGTGATGTTTCATCTCCGACGACTGTCCATCCACACTCTCAATGTTCCCCATGTTTCAGATGCTCACCAGATCCTCTTAGGAAATCAAATAAAGTCCAAGGGATCTTCTGTCAAAGGTCCGCCGAAGATATCAGAAATCTAATCCCTTTTTTACATCCAAACGGACTCAAGTTTTAATCCAGACTCTCCCGATTCAAAAATTCCACTGGGAATAAAAAACAATGACACCACAAGGGTATCATAGTGTATCATAACTGCTTATAACGGCTTCGCTATTTGCTACAGTAGGCTGTATCAAACTGGAGCCTACTCTAACTCTCCCAACTTTCAAAAGTAACAAGTACTGTACAATTGCTTTCTGTTCCAAAGAATGGTCTCTGATTTACCCGGCCAATCCATTTCTTGCTGTGAATTCCTCTTTCAATAAAACAGCATAATCCCTTCAAATAGTTCGCCTACTAGGTTGCTGTGCTTTCTTGGCTACGGTGCGTTTCCATTCATTATTGTTGTGTGATCCAGATTACGGGCTCTTGGATGCTGCCTCCTCAGGGCAGGCTTTCTGCTGTTGTCCCACCCCTGTGATTCAAGAAAAAGACTCCCCATTGAGGCAAAGCCTTGTCCATCTCTCCTTTTTTCCTCTCTCAACATCTGTTGAGATACTGCTGACATGACTAGATGGTAGGTAGAGCTTTATCACAGCCTGGTGGTTAGTCCATGACACATCACCACTTCAGTGGGCCTTTGTGTTTGATGACTTATACCAAAAACAACGGTATGGGTATGACAGCCTCCTTGTGTTTTTTGTATTGAACTTGATAGTTCTGTAAACAAGATAAGAGTAAAATGTGGTAACAGGTACAATACATTTCCACATTTCCCAACATAAGACAAGAGACACAGATTTTGAAAATGCAAACATTTACTCCAACAGTTTAAAGCAGTTACATGATACAAACACACAGCATTTCCACTCCTTTACATCACGTTTAACTAACTCTAACTTTTAAGATAGTTTTTTAAGCTTTAGCAGAAGTGACAGCAGAAAACAGAACCATGCGTCCCATAACACATATTTTCTGTCTACATATAATTATTTGGTTATTTGTAATCTTTTGTGAAAGTTGTTTGTAAGAAACAACCTGATATATTGGCATTTTATGACAAGTTTGTTTTTAGCAGTAGTCTACCAGCACACACAAACACATTGCTGCCATGGAAAGAGAATATTTGTAATAAACTTTCTCAAATAAAACACAGTGATTTAGACTTTGCACAATAATCTTCTCACCACAACTGCAATTGGGTCTTGGTCGTTATTACTAACATTAAACCTGAATTATAAACTCAACCTTAAAATACATTTGTTTAAAACATAAAAAAAACACTTTCATTTGGAACAATAATCGTAAACTTTCTAGATGTTTTCAGAAATTGTGCACAGCATTACATGAAGGCAAAAACACATTCACAAAGTAACACAAAGGCAGAATCTTTTGTAAAGTATACAACTAAAACACTATAAAATATTAAAATATACAGCAGAAGGCTTTCTGTGAGGGAAGATAATTACATTAAGACAATAAAGTGCATTTAAAACAAGTTAAACGTTGGCAACGCAGTTGCATCCATATCAAATAACCTTTCAGCCAAATTATCCTATTTCATGTATAGTATCATATCTTGTAAGAATCCTACACAGTGTACTGGTGACACTGAATCATTACAAATATAAAATGATTGTGATTAAGAACACATTCAATAGATCTGCCAAGCACTGTGATATGATAGATATAATATGTTTTCTTTTTTAGGCTGGTGGTGTCTTTGCACAAAGCTGAATAAAATGATAACGTCCCATGATTGAGAAGCGACAGTAAAGTGGAGCTTGCACTGAAGAGAACTAGGATCTGCCTTCTGGTTGGTCTAGTTGATCTCCTGGGTCAAGTTGTACCTGGAGGAGTCAGAAAGGCAATAGTTCATGTCCGGTTGTATAAAGTAACATTAGCACAAAACCTTAATCAACTTCCCTTTGGCATAAAAATGTGAGGTCCCAAAATATTGAACACAAAGTTTGCATGTATTGTGATTTTATTTTATGTCCACTTCTTAAGTTGATTTATTTAGGAAAACTTTACCATTGGGTGACACCACTGTTGAGGTCTATCTGATCCAAATCTACCAGCACCTAAAGTTGACAAAATACATTTAGTTAGACGACTTACAAACAATCAACAGAGATTTTCACTCAAGGTGAATATTAAATGAGATTCCTTCTTTCAGAACCCTCCCCCCCAGTGTTTAGCACCTTCCCAATGAGTTCCCTCTCTCTGCTCATGAAGGAGACGCTGTTCTTCACAGACAGGTCCAGTCTTCTCTGCAGTGACTCCTCCAATGAGAAGTCAAAGTCAAATCTGACGGCACAAGGACATTGAAAGAGACATTACCAAAGAGTCGTTCACTTGACTGAACTATACAAGATCGAGAGATGATCTGCTAACCATCAACGTCATCCGATTCTAAAAGTGACGTTAACAAGCATCAAACCATATAAACCAAGACTCCTGTCTGGTAATGTTGTTGTATCTCCCCTGCTCTCACCTCTCGTTGAACTCTGGGTTGAGGTCTCTCTTCCTGATGCCAGTCTTCCTCTTGGTGGTCCTGTTTTTGTCAGGCAGGAGGATGAAGGACACGTAAGGGTCGGAGCCATCCTTGGAACAAGCTGGGAGACCCCTGGAGCAATACAGAGAGGCATGTGGTACACATTAGACTCCTAGCTAGTGTGGAAATAATTGGATTTCCTGTGTACTTGTATTAATCACTAATCAATAGAACTAGTCATTGGATACTAGTTGGTATGTGTATCATGTGAGCTTGCTATTAATAAGAAGTCGATTGGGCTTCTGTGTCAGGGTTAATAAAGGTTTGGGGTCAGGAGAAAGAGAGCTCCAACTATGATCTCTAGTCAGAGAGTGGTCATGAGTTGGGAGCAGCGCATCTCTTTCTCTGAAGACTGTTGTAACATCATTACTGCCTGACTATCTATGTTTACATTCTTGTGCCCTATAAAAGATGGTCCTCCAGCTCTTAGAGGGGGGAGAGACATGATTGAGACCTAAGCCTTGTGTTGTATTCATTTTGTTGTCAGAGGTCTGGTTTTTCTCTCCCAATCTGCAGATTGATAAATACTTATTAAATTCAGAACTCAACTGAATTTAGCCACTCCATTTACGAAGAGACAGACTAAATACTTTCTTCAACACTAGCCACGGAACAGACAGGCACTGTTTATATCCATGAATAGCTACATAATAGCCAATTGATGTGGCTGTAGCACAGCTTATATGTGAATAGATCTAATACAGCTTTGGCAATGTCTTGTGCTAAGCTAGCAGCCTTGTGGCACAGCTCCAATATAGCATGTGATAAGCTAATCAACACATAGTGGGGAGTCCTGGTGGACTGACCTGCAGCAGTGAACAGTGACATACAGCCTGCTCTCCTCAAGGGAATAGCCAATGGACAGCTTCACCTGGCCAGCCATGCCACCTCCCTCGCCACCCCTGGAAAGCAAACAATACGACTTATCTCCACCCTGCCAAACTTAGCCAACAGCGTTCAGTGGTTACAAATGGAATACTGTACCCAAACAAAAAGATCACCAGTCATTCCACATGACACATATGCTTCAGAGTTTTACAGTGTGTTGTGATGATGGAGACGCTGGGAAAACAATGCCTGCATGTGTGTGTGTGTGTGTGTATCGTTAGAGCGTGTCGTGATGATGCTGTTTGAGAGACATTCGAACATGACCTCCCATGGTACAGTACAGACAAACACAGCCAGGACAACGGGGGGCATTGATGGCAGGATGACTCACGCATGTGACGCTGCCCTGTGTCGGAGGTCAGGGTGGGCCTGATCCCGTCTGGGGATGTCGTCCCCCTCCTCGCCAGTCGCTCCGGTGACATCATCGTCCCCGGGAACCTTGCGACACACCGCCAGCTGGGTGTCCAGGATCTGCAGAAACAGACGCCATTCAGTCTTCCGAGTACGGAAGGAGGGGGACTAGGTTCCACGGTTTCATACACTGAATAGACAATACAGTCTGTCAAAGTCACATAATAAGAGGATTTTAAACAGTGGTGTCAATCAAATCAAATCAAGGTTGACTTGTACAGCCCTTTTTACAAGCGAAGTCACAGAGGGCCTCACAAATGCCCATAGAACCGCCCCTCAACCAACCTCATGTAAGTACGTCAACGTAAGTAAACTGCACCGCGTACACACAAGAGTAAGATCATGATGAGATCAGTCAATTACACGACATCATTCTGCACATGACATCACTGTTTTTAAGGTTTCAACCGAGATTTTCTTCTGTACGGAAATGCGTTTTCCCTCAGCGCGTGTGTGTGGAGGTTACCTTGAGGGAGGCCCTGAGGAGTAGCTGACTCTCTGGCAGAACTCCGTCCAGACTGAGCCAGCCGTCCAGCACTAGCTCCGGCTCGGCGAGAACCTCCCTTAGAGGCAGCACCACTGACCCCAAGGCCTGGCCCCAGCTGTGAGAGAGCTGCACACACACACACACACGAGCAGATGTTTGACACACATACGCAAGCAATCATGAACACGTCAGCACACCCACACACGCGGTTCAAAAATAGCCCAGACTATAACTGCTTTCATACTGTGCCCTGGACACCACTTCCCTCTTAGTGTCTGGTCACTGAATATACCCACTGGAAGGTAAAGAAATACTAGGCCACAACTAGAGAGGAAAAATCAACATGCTAATTGAAAGGCCGTCTCCGGTTGAAGACGGTTAAAGAAAGGCAGAACAAGTCAAGGGCACGAGCATATCCGACCACACAACCCAGAGGAGCAAGTCCTGAAGGCCTCTCTCACCTTGACGGTGAGGATTTCATCTCTGGGGTCCCGAACCAGGAAGTGAAAGGCCTCGTCCCAGCGAGGGGACATAGAGCGCTCACACACCTGGGAAACAGACAACAGGCAAGCTAACTGCACCAAAACTGTATTTCGTTCAGTTTAAAGTTCAGTCTTAAACTTTAACTGTCATTTTTGTTATTTTTATTCATAACTATACCTACCTTGGTTCGGTATGAAATGCCCTTCAGAGTAATCTCTGCTCCAACTTTTGGCTCCTTTCCGCTCTTTTTCAACTGCAAATGGATAATAAATATGGATGTAACAACCGTACTGTAAACATTTGGGTTTGGTTGGTTGAATCTGAATGTGTATAGTGCCATCCACACTACAGTTCTGCACTGACTTCACTGAGCTGTTTGCAGGGAACTAGTGAGACCATTGCTACAGAGAGCCACTAGGGGGAGCCGTGGTCTTACCGGAAGGCCATGGGCTCTCTCCACGTAGACAAACAGCACAGCAGCCGATGGCAACACTTTGTTCTGGTAATACTGCTGGGACTGGAACAGAAGGACCTGGGGGGGGGGGGAACAGAAGCCGGATATCACTGAGACACAGGAAACAGAGAGTCAGGTGGCTCAGCGGTTAAGGCGTTGATGCTAAAAACCTGTAAATCCTGTATATCCTGTATATGCTGCAAAAAACTGTAAACCCTGTACATCCTGATATAATACTGTATATTCTACAAGACCAATACTTGTGTAATTGTAATCGGATAGTCTGTATATAATCATTTATCCAAGCCACTGCCCACCCCCCCCCCCTCACCCACCCCCCCTCCCTGTGTGGAGTCACCTCACCTACCGTTTTTACTTATTGTTATTGCCCCCACCCCCCTATCCCTGTGTACACTTTCTAATCTTTTACCTCACACCCTTACCCTTGTGTGCTTTGCGAGACTGTGTGCCGTTGATACGAAGGAGTTTCCCTCGGGATAAATAAAGTATTCTGAATCTGAATGATGATCGTAAGGTTGCGAGTTCGATTCCCGGCTGTGGCTACATGACTTTGTGTCCTCAGGCAAGGCACTTCACCCTACTTGCCTCAGGGGGGAACGTCCACGTACTTGCTTTAAGTCGCTCTGTATAAGAGCGTCTGCTGAATGACTAATAGTAAATTGTAGACAGAGAGTGTGTGCATGTGTGTGTGTGTGTCAGTGAGTGAGGGACAGAGAGGGAAAAACAGCTATGGAGCAAAAGGTGAAACAACAGATCCGTAGAAAGAGAGAGAGGCAGAGCACAGCAGACCAACCTGCTCCAGTCTAAGGAGGTCTGTGACTCTTGGGAGCCACTCCAGCACCAGGTGGACCCGTCCAGACTTCACATCGTTGAGCGTGAACCACTGAAACACACATCCAGGACACCTGACATGAATCTGTCAAAGCTGGTGGGATTCGACATGCGGCACGGCCCGGACGGAACATTACCTGGTCTGTGAACTGTGAGCTGATGACATCTCGCAGGTTAAGCTTAAACCTAAATACGCACACACAGGACAAAGAGCATTTTACATTTAGTCATTTAGCAGATGCTCTTATCCATGTTAATAGTAAAGTCGATGTGTAACAGTGTCACAGTGTCTTTGGCCCCCTCAGTGTGGCCCCACCTCACCTGCCCAAGAAGTCATCCTGGTCCAGGTCTTTGTCATACAGCTCAAACTGGATCTCCTGACCAGGCAGCTGGGTCAGGATCACCTGGACGAACCCAGGAGAGAGGCTCCATGTTTAGACAGGGAGGAACTAAGGAGCCAGATGACCCCATACCTGACCACTAGGAGTATTTTATAGTTCCAGCAAAATAACTCAACATATCGACTATGTAGGATATTTGACTGAACACCAGCCAGATCCATAGAACTCAATGAGTTCATCCAATCATACTCGTACTGTGTTGAATGCACATGAACACGACCACAGCAGGATCTTTCTGGGAGAACTGGTTCTGCTGGTACCTCGTAGAGTTCGTTCCAGTAGGGGTTGAGGTTCTCCTTGATGGTGTGGCTGCGGAAGGCCACGCCCCCCACCCTGATCTTGACGTAGGGATCGCTCTTCCCCTTCACCATGCCCCCCATGAAGTTGTCCTTCGCTATCAGGTTGTGGGCCTCCACCAGGTGGATGCGCAGCACTCCCTGTGGACACACACAGCTGTGATCAGGGCCGTCAGTGTGTGTGTGTGTGTGCTGTACATGCAAGACGGAGAGAGAGAGAGAGAGATAACATTTCCTCCTCTCACCTCAGTGCCAAAGTCAGAGTCTGGGGTGGTGTGCAGTGGTCTTGTTGCTACCGGTTTAGGAGCCCCAGTCACTCCACCAGGGGCCACCTCAGACGTGGTTCCCCCAGCTCCGTGTCCCGATCCTGGGCTTGGGGGGTAAGGAGACACTGGGGTGGTGGGGGACATCTCCTCGTTCAACCACAAAACCTGGGGAAAACAGGAGAACTTTCACTGCGGGCCCTCAAACATCAGGTGGGAAAAGCCCAAGATGAGTAACTAAGCCATGGTAACCATGCACTGCCGTGAGTGTGTGTTGGATAAAAACGTCTGCTAAATTATGAAATGTAAAGGAATCAATCCAAAGCCCACCCTGAGGATGGCGTTGATGTAGATTCGGCTAGCGGAGCCAGAGTTGTCTAGCTGGAACCACTGGTCCATGGTGAGGTCAGGGCTGGTCAGCAGGCGGGCCAGGGGGATGGTCAGACTGCCCAGAGACAAGGCCCGGTCATCATCCTTCACCTGGAGCGGAGGACGCGAGGGGGCGGGGAGGACAGGCAAAGGGGGGGATCACACACGTACGAGAACATCTCTGACAGCAGGAACAGGGACAGTGTTTGAACAGCTGTGTGTACCGAACAAGGAGTTTCCGCACACAGTGGAACACGGGAACGCGGCAGAACATGTGATGAAGGTGATAGAGAACGAAGAGTTTGAACAGAGTGATTTTCTGTAGAACTACGACAAAAGGGAGTGTGTTCTGTGTGGCAAGACTCTGCACCTGAATGTCGATGTCCTGTCTGCTGGGGTCCTGGATGAAGAACGTGAAGGCATCCTCCCACACCGGGTTGTTAGTGCCGTAACTTGTCTTGGAAACACGACATGACAGAAACACATTTGTACGTATTCTGATTTACTAGATTAGATACGATTCAAGTACAGGGTAACGAAATGAAGTTAGCATTCCAACCAGAAGTGCAAAACAGGTAGCATAAGCAGAATATACAGAGTATGTACAGGGTATTAAAAGTGATCTGGAAGTACAAATATACAGTTGTATTGTACAAAATTGTACAGTATTTTTTACAGTATTTACAATGTTGTATGTACAGATAGTGCTAAATGGTCCTATCTGTAAAATGGAGAATGGAGAATAGAACAGATAGTGCAAAATGGTTAAGATAGCAACACAGTACGTTTCTGGGTTTAAGGTGCCCCCTGCCCCCTTAATGAATAGCTCCAAATCACCTTGCTCTCCCTGGTGGTGTCCTGGATGGACAGCTGGACCATGGGACTAGGATCCTTGTTGCCCTTCTTCAGCTGAAACACAAACACACACACACACAGAGACAGGTGAGAGACACAGTAGCACAGAGGCTGTGTTCTGATGGGGTCCATGGCACCATAGCACACTGCGGTACCCACAGGCAGGTCCTGGGCACGGTCCAGGTAAACAGCCAGGATAGCTGCCGAGGGCGGATCTGCAGTTTTGCAGGACACATTCCGGTTCCTCTGGATAACCTGAGCAGATACAGTGCGTTAGATATAAGAAGGGAGGGGAAGAGTGTATATACCTATAAGATAAGGTGTCATGTTCTGAGTGTGCACTATAGTAGAGATTCTGAACACAATATAAACTGTTTTAGAATAATAAAGATTTTACCATGTGAAAAAATAAACTAGAATTGGAAATGATGAGCGGCAGCTGGACGCACCTCACTGAGTCTCTCAGCAGAGGGCAGCAGAGAGAGCCACTCCAGACGCAAGTGCACGCTGCCTGACGGGACATCCTTCAGGCTGAACCACTGCCGACAAGGAGGCGGGATCACACACCCTCATTTAGAGTCATCCCATGAAACATGTGACGGCATGGGTTACTTGTTGAGCAAAGTTTGGCCGAGAACGGGGAGTCATGAGGAGGGCATCACGAGGGCTGTGATGACGTTCTGACCCGATAGAACAGGATTACTGGACCTGTTGGACTCTAGCTGCGGGCCCCAGTCCTACCGAGCACTTGTTATTCACAGCAGAACCCAGATCCTCACTGATGCCTTGATGTTTTTACATTCATACAGGTGGATTGTTTGGCACTACTGTGTACATACAACCGCCCCCTCCCCCTGTACTCTATATATCCATTCTCCTCCATATTCTATACCCTTATTTCATACTTTATTGCATCTTATTTAAGTTATGTTTGCTCTATCTAATTCTGATTCTGAGCCTCCAGGCTTATAGATGCGTGGTGTTGGTGACTTACATCGTCTACTACCCTGGCTCTCTTCACTATATCCAGATCGATCTTCGCCCTGAGAGAACGAGGCGAAGGGGCAGAGACAGAAGAAAGAAAAGAGGAAGAAAGAAACCAAACCAAAAAAAGGCGTTAAGTCGACGTTGGCCAACGACTGAATGAGGAAGGAGAGAAAACCACAGAGAGAGGTGGTGATGGTGGGATGGATGGAAGGATGGAGTGACACGCTACCTCCCCAGGAAGTCATCCTGGTCTGGGTCTTTGTCAAACACCTCCACCTCCAATTCCTGACCAGGAACCTCATGGACAATCACCTGACACACCGACACAAAAGCACAGACAATGTCCAGACGACCACGAATGACACAAATATCAACACAAAACAAACACAAATATCAACATAGTACCGACACATGCTGGTAGTCACAACAGTCAATGCAAAAATGATCTGTGTCCATATATTTGCATGATAACCCTTTAAATCCTATCTTTCTGAGCCCTGTGTGGTTGCCATGGAAGCGCACAGATGATACAGATAAGGCATATCGTTCCGCTGATATCAGTTCATCGTTGGTCTCTCCACCCCGCAGCATCCTGGTTCTACAGGCAGATACGATGCACGGATGTTCTTTCCTAGTGACGAGCTGCACAGCTCGAAAGAAGGCTGGAACACCTACCAAGCCACCCAGCACACTCAGCATACCAAGAACGCAATCGATGCACGTCTGAATGACTCCAAGAGTAGTGATTTTTTTTCTCATTCTGAGAGCTGGACTTTGCATTAAGATTGCATACGACCCTACGCAGCGCGTCCTTGGATGCTTTGCAAGGCACACAAAAGACAATGTGCTGCAAAAAAAACCTACACAAATAAAATGACACGTTCGAAAAGCTTTCTCAGGTGAACGTCCTTGGGAAAGTGCGCTGTCACATTGACTGGGCTCTCCTTTCCTCCTCTCCTTTCCTCCTCTCCTTTCTTCCTGTCCGCTCATCTTCTCCCTTCTCTCCTCTCCTTTCCTCCCCATCCTTTCCTTTCCTCCCCCCTCCCCTCCTTCCCCTCCTTTCTCTCCTTTCCTCCTGTCTGCTCATCTCCTCCTTTTTCTCCTCTTCTTTCCTCCCCCTCCTTTCTCTCCTCTCCTTTCTTCCCCCCTCCCCTCCTTTCTATCCTCTCCTCCCCCCCCCTTTCTATCCTCTCCTTTCCTTTCCTCCCCTCTCCTCTCCTTTCTATCCTCTCCTTTCCTCCCCCCCTCCGTTCTCTCCTCTCCTTTCCTCCCCATCCTTTCCTTTCCTCCCCCCTCCCCTCCTTTCTCTCCTTTCCTCCTGTCTGCTCATCGCCTCCTTTTTCTCCTCTTCTTTCCTCCTCCTCCTTTCTCTCCTCTCCTTTCTTCCCCCCTCCCCTCCTTTCTATCCTCTCCTTTCCCCCCCCTCCTTTCTATCCTCTCCTTTCCTCCCCTCTCCTCTCCTTTCTATCCTCTCCTTTCCTCCCCCCCTCCGTTCTCTCCTCTCCTTTCCTCCCCTCTCCTTTCTATCCTCTCCTTTCCTCCCCCTCCTTTCTCTCCTCTCCTTTCTTCCCCCCTCCCCTCCTTTCTCTCCTCTCCTTTCCTCCCCCTACTTTCTATCCTCTCCTTTCCTCCCCCCTCCTTTCTATCCTCTCCTTTCCTCCCCCCTCCCCTCCTTCCTCTCCTCCCCTTGCCTACCTCAAACATCTCCCTCCACTGTGGGTTCAGGTTGCTGTCTACGTGGTGAGAGGTGAAGGTCTGAGTCCCCACACGCAGCACGGCATACGGGTCAGACTTGCCGTCGATTAACCCCTTGATGACCGTGTCCTTAGCCGTCAGGTCCTCTGCCTCCAACAGATGGATACGTACCACCCCCTAAAATACACACACAAACACACAACGGTTAACACTGGTTGCATTCCATGAGCTGTCCGGGGGTCCTTTTTGTCATATTTAAACAATGTGTAGCTACATTCTGTATTTCCTGTGTGTTCATTGAATAAAGAACCGGTTTGTCTTTATTCAGACCTGTCGTTACCCCGATCCAGTGTGTGTATTAAGCTGAGGGTATCATGTTCAACGTCTGAACCTGTCACTCTCCAGGTGGTTTTAATGGGGTTATATACGGTTACCCGCGGGAGAGGCGAGCGCAGCTGAGCAACGTGCAGGTCGGCCACCAGGGGGACAGTGAGTCGGTTGGGGAGCACCAGGAAGGAGGCTATTGCATCCATTATCATAGTGTCCGACATGGCACTGCAAGTGAATGCAAGGGTGGGTGTTGGGGGACACACAGAGATGGGAGACACAGAGAGACAGAGGGACAACTGGACCAGACAGACAGAGAGACAGACTGTCTCTGGTACACTACTGCTGACAACACTGACATGCAGAAAAAATGAGCCATTTGGCTTTCAACAATGAGGCAAAACTGAACCGGCATATGCACCCATTGTGAAAGGACGACGTTTCTGTAAGAGATCATGTATGCTTATGTCCTTTCCAAGCGGAATACAATTAAATAAGTAAATGACAGTGCCTTGTCATTGAATGGATTGTCAGGAATCTTTGTTGTGATGTTCGACGTTAAAAACACACCCCTGACAATAATTTAATTGTATTTTCAATTCCGTATCTACTCTACAAAAACACATACGTATGGGTGAGCAGAATCTTGGTCCTACGTAGCTTTTGGCACTGATCACTAGTATCACACTTCCTAAAAGACTACGAGTGGAAGCTGGATGTCCCCAAGGTCCTAAAGCAGGTGTTGTTCACTCACTTGAGCCCTGGGATGTCCAGCAGGTTGGTCAGTCCTGTCCAGTTAATGTCCAGCTTCTAGGGATCAACAGAGGTGTCAGCAAACAGACAGACTGCTGTCAGCGTGTCGACCCAACAGCCCAAACGTGGAGAAACATTTAAGAGATGTTTCATAATCTACAAGCCTGCTATGTTTTGGGGTCTATCACGTTGCTATGCTCTTTTGTAATGCTCTCTCTTGTAAAAGGCTTTTGATAAAAGTGTCTGCTAACTGAATAACTGTAAATGTAAATGTTGGAGATGTCATATTTTGTCTTTGGAAAGGCCAGTTGTAAGGAGCGGTTAAGACGCGGCACTAACAGGCCTACGGATGAAGAACATGGTGATGGCTCCGACCAGAGGAATGTCCCCGATCAGTGGCTCCAGGATCACACGCAGCTTCCCATGCAACTACGGAGGGAGAGGGGGGAGAGACCGTTCGTCAGAGGGAGAGAGAAAGAGCGTGCATACAGTATGTGAGAGAGAGTGTGTGTGATGTGATACAAAAAGACAGAGAAAGACAGTGTGTGTTTGAGTGTATGTGTATGAGGGAGGGAGAGAGAGAGAGAGAGAGAGAGAGAGAGGACAGAAGACATAAATCACAAGACCAAAAAATAAGACTTCTCCCTCTCTACATTATCCATGGGGAAAGTACCTGAATTCCTTTAACGCCGGCCTTGCAGAAGTACTTTTTGATTTCCACATTGATTTCCACATCACCTGCATAGCTGCGGAAAAAAGGTTGAACCGAAAATGTTACAGTTCCACATGACTGTTGATCTGGGTGTGTGTCTGTGTGTGTGTGTGTGTGTGTGTGTGTGTGTGTGTGTGTGTGTGTGTGTGTACGTGTGTGTGTGTGTACGTGTGTGTGTCTGTGTGTGTGTGTGTGTGTACGTGTGTGTCTGTGTGTGTGTGTACGTGTGTGTGTGTGTACGTGTGTGTGTACGTGTGTGTCCTACCTCACATAGAGATCCAGCAGCACTTGCTTCTTATCGTGCTCAGTGTGGGCCTTAATGCCCACCACCTTCATGGCCTGGGAAAAAGCACAGCTGCAGTTAGGACAGGTAGAGACAGATATCACACAGGTACTGTATGGCTGCAGGCTACCTTATGGGTCAAGATGTTTTCACTGTGTTCCTTCAACCGTTAAAGGTTAAAGACATATTATACAGTACATGACAACTTTTAAGACTGTCTGTATGACCCTAAGTCATTTGACTGGACATTGACGACTGCATCTCTGCAAAGTATGCAGTCTGTGTACATTTGTATAGTTGTGTATATTATACATTACTACTTCCACCACATTCTCTATTTTATATTATATTTTATCTCTCAATCTGTATATACTAGAGCCTAGTACTCTTATTTTACACCCTGTGTGCAGTTATTTTATTTCATTTGACCCCTACTCCTTTATCCCTGTGTGCTCTCCTCTACTCTTTTACCCCTCCACCTTTACCCCCGTGTACATTGACAAGACTGTGTGCCGTTGTTGCTAAAGAGTTTCCCTTCAGGGATCAATAAATGTATTCTGATTCTGATTCATAGACATTCTGATTCATTTTAGACATGGACAGTGCAATAAAGTGACGAGAAATCAAAGATGATCAAGTATTCCTTTCTATGTCATTTTATTCTATTCTAATGTGTATATGTGGCTTTATGAATGTATAAAAAAAATGAAATTCATTGTGTACAGTTTGTACAGAATTGGGTAGATGTCGTGCAGCCGTGTGGCACCTTGTCTCCCAGGTTGACCTTGGTGAAGCTGAGGGTCTGGAGGTGGGTGTTGGAGGCCCTGATGGCTGGAGCGATGGTGCCCAGCAGTAGCTTCTCCAGGTACTGGCCCACGAAGGGCCAGGCCTGCTGCAGGATCTGGAGGGCAGAGAGGATGGGGCCAACATGACTAAGGAGGAACTTCAAAACAGATTGATGTCAAATATGGAATGAGTCTGTGTTGGCGAGTCAGGTGGCTCAGCGGTTAAGGCGTTGGGCTTGTGATCGGAAGGTTGGAAGTTCGATTCCCACCTGTGGCTACATAATGTTGTGTCCTTAGGCAAGGCACTTCACCCTGCTTGCCTCAAGAAGAATGTCACTGTACTTACAGTAAGTCGCTCTGGATAAGAGCGTCTGCTGAATGACTCAATGTAAAATGTAATGTCAATGTGTTAAAACTAAAGCACGAAAAAAAAAAGTTGAGTATTGCAGCCTAGATCTAGAAATCATGAGTTACCCAATAAGGGAAGCCTTTGCACTTCCTGTTGTCAGAAACATGTTCAGAGCAGATCTTAAGATTTCCAACTAAAGGAAACGAGAACCACAGCGAGCTTTCAGGCTGAGATGGTATTCATGGGTACACCAATGAATGAATTAAATATATTAAAAGAAGGAGATTAAAATCTACAGAGACTAAATAAATCCTTAATAATTAAATAGAAATGGCAATCTCAGTTTGAACAGAATAACAATGAATGTGTTTGTTAAAGATCAAATTTTAAAAAGTAAATATTGGACATTTTCAAGCCAATTGTGCCACGGCCCAGCTGACAATATTCCGTATGAAGGAACTGAGGTGCCGCGCTGCATTGCGGTGTGACTTCTAACACTGTGGTGCTAGACCAGCATGGGTGTGTGTGATTATGACCTTGATCTGTAAAGGTCAGGAGGTTAAAGAGATTCCCTGGAGAGGCATTTTATTGTCAACTCATCTGGATTAACATGGATGGTTGGATGGATAGTACAGCCACAACAACGAATTTGCTTTTCTTTTCTTGTCCAAGGTCCACTGGACCATCCTACCAAGTATTATCTTATAGCTCATCCCTTGGCACTTATTGGTTTCTTGTTTCATCATCTATAAGCCCCCTATGTTTGGGATCGATCACGTTGCTATGCTCAGTGACCGATGCTCTTTTGTAAAGCTCTCTCTTGTAAGTCGCTTGGGATAAAAGCGTCTGCTAATTGAATACATGTGAAGGTAATTATGGTTAGCAGGAAGTTGTGTTTTTCACGTTGGCCATCCTAGTGGGAAAGTGCGACTGGATGAGGAAGTCATGTCTGTTGCAAGCAGCATCAGGAGGACGAGCGTGTGCAGAGTGATCACGCGTCGCTCCATCAGGCAGCCAGGAGGGGACTTCTGGAGGAAGACCAGCCCAGCCGATCACCACCCTACAATTTGGGCTTTGTTTCACCCACTCTGAAGGACAACTTATTGATATTCATATTGCTGGCTCGCCGTTTGCGAGCTTCAGTGAGCACAGAGACACAGTTTATGTGTGTGTGTTTGTTCTGGGATCTTAGCAATCCCCACCCTCGCTCAGACTCTTAATTACAACAGAAGAGGCTGTACTAATGGACCAGATGGAGCAAAGCCAGAAGACATCTACACACACACCACCAATAAACACACACAGAAAACTTGATGACACACACACATGCAGTTACACGTACACAAGCACCGAGAACAACATACACATCAACAAGCAGTCAATTAGATGAGTGAGTGTGTGTACTAGGTGTGTATGTACCTTGTTCAGCCACTCAGCTTTTTCCACATCTGGGAAGTTCACCTAGAGAGAGAGAGAGAGAGAGCGTGGTTGGTCAGAACTAAGACACATGGCAGGGAAATGCGATGTAAGAATATGGTGAACGACTCCAACTTGAAATGAGACAGTGACCAGGCACTTCTGTAGCAGAGAATGTTTGTAGGTCTATCTGTGAATATGTGTAACATCCTGTTAACTCCAGCAACAGATATTGTGTTTGTCCAAGGAGGGTGTCAAAAGGATCAAATCATGATCAAATCCTTCTTGTCTCTACAGTCTTACAGTTTGGTGGGTCCTATCTTCTTCAGAAAAGTCTCTTAAAAGTCATTAAGCATGCCTGAATTTCTTCAGTTGCAGGCGGTTCGGATGCAGGAAATGGCTGGTCTAAGACAACACTCCTCATGGTTGATAGCACACAGCCAAATGCACCAAAACAGGTCTACTTTATAGCCTTAAAAAACTGTTTGAGCAAAATGCTTTCTCACTGCTGTCGTCTCTGTCCTAAATGCTGTGTCCAACAGCATATAGCAGTTTGGTTTTACTGTCACATTCCTTGCAGCAGAGAGTTTAGACTTTCTGTCCCCAGACACAGCACATGTCCAAATATAGCCAGCAAATTCTGATTAGAGAGCAGAATGTGTGGGAGGGCAGGGAAGAAGGAAAACATCAAGTAGGTGCAGTGTTGTTTCAGATGATGGGGGATGTGGTGGCTTTCCTATCCTGCAGGGAGGTGGGAAGTCAAAATGTCCTCATCTTAAATCTAATTCAATCTTTTCTAATAGTGCAAGTATTCTGAATGAATTTTCGGAATAACCTATATACTGTACAGTGTACACCAACTAGACAACTGTGATGTCAGACTAAATAGTTCTCTCCCACACATTATTTCTCACCATCAAACTCTCCATTCATCCTTCTTTTTAGGTACTTCTGTTTTGACTACAGCTGTATTTTTCACCCGATTCGCTGTAAATGGATGACTGGAGTAGAATGTATCCCTTATTTGTCCCACAGTTGGGCTACTTACCCATGGGGGCAAATCCCGAAGCCTCCGGAAAACCTTTTCGGTGGTGAATTCCCTCTCGTTCTCCAGCACGTACATGGCCGATCTGAGCCGCATCACTTTGGCGTCTCGACTGTGTTTCCATCCCATGTAGACCATCAGACCGAACACCACTATGCTGACACTGAACCCGAAGTATCCAGCTAAGTATACCGGCAGAAGCGTACCTAGGCATTTTGCAAAGGACCACAAGACCGACACAGCGCGTTCCTCTGGCGGATTGGAAGGTGGCGAGTCCTCGGCCAAGGCTGCGTCTGCATCCCCAAATCCCATGTCCCCTGTCGGCCCTGCATCCCCAGATGGCATCGCAAAATCTTTTTCCATTCCCCCCCCCCCAACTACCTCTGCCGTTCTGTGTACTGCGTTTATTTACTGCCCGTGCAAATCAGCCTACAATGGCGTACTACTTTTGTCATTCACATGGATAAATGCCTACCTTTATCCTAAATGTAAAATGTATTTACATTAGATTGGCGTTAGGTGCCACGGGTGTACGGAAATATCCCGAGTTTCAAGAGCTCACTGCCCCCGCGCTGGCAGCAATAGAACCACAGGCTGCTATGGGCGTGCTTGATCTTGGTTGAAGAACCTCCTTCACATGCAATTTTGGTTGAAAAAAAATCAACTGTGTTCTGTGGATCTGCTCTCAAACCACAGCGGGCGGGGCGAATAAATCTGCCATGCAGTCTACCCCGATCACGTTTTGTCTGCAGATTAAAAATAAATACCGAATATGTCAACAAACAACAGTAGAAAATCCCTGTTAAAGGACCTAAAATATCAATCAAAAAGTTTTAAGTGACATGACAGACAACGTGTAGACTAGTCAAAACACGGTGTGGCAGTCGCCAATTTACCTTCCGTTATATTTACTACTGCGGTCGTGTCTAGTCTTGACACTGCTGGCAAGAGTTTGCCTGAAGAGTTGAGCAATTCATCTCAGCCAGGGCATCGAATCCTGATCTAGACCTGCGCCGATTTATTATAAGAGAAATATAGAATCGCTCAAATAGCCTACATGCCACTCATGCAAGCGATCAAGTGTTTGCACATCAACCACGTGACAAGGTTAATCCCTTGACAGAACGGTAAATAAACCAGCAGGACATGTCATTCTGTCTAACAAGTGCATCCTTCTGTGTATTATTTACCAAGCTTTTGAATTTAGGGACAGGCTTCTGGGTTACAGCCTCATTCTTGTATATTCGGCAATTCCAAATATTGAATGGGGGAGGTAACTTTAAGACAAACAGCAACCAGTGTGGTTAAGTAAACCCTGTTGCTGTGATACCGCCCATGCAAGAGCCAAGTAGTTTAGTACCCCTGCAGTGCGGCTTTAGTGAGGCGTGAATGAGCTGTGCAGTTTATTTACGTTCACCCATTTACCGACTAACTCTAAAGAACGGTCACGCTTTAAGGAAATATAGCTTACGACGTGAGATTCACGTCGAATGTGGAGCAGTGCACCCGACATCACGGGTCCGAAACAAACATGCGTCCCACTGCAGCATTGGCCGGCTTTCTCACCTATGGTCAAAATTTACAATTCCGAGTTTCCTATGGGTACTGGTGTATCAGAATATCGCCACCAGTCGGTACAACACGCTCTCCTGGTCTGTCAAAACAACCCGATAATATGACGTCGTTTTTTTTTTTTTTTTGGCTACAAGCCTGCCCTGAGTCACCAGTCTGAATCTACATGTTGATAGCAGATGGATGGACCTTGTGTAGGAATGACCCAATGGGCTTTCCATAGATCAGTGGTTCTTAACCTGGGTTCGATGTCTACTATATGTCTACTTAACTTACTAATTATTTTTTTTTATACTGGACTTTATCGTGCCCACCTATTGTTATTGTTATATTACCCTGCAACTGTGTGCTGTACTTTACCCTGCTGCTGTTGTGAACTGCAATTTCCACCCCTGGAGGACAAATAAAGGTTTATCTAATCAAAACCCAGAGGTTCTGTGAGTCAGTCTCAGGGATTCAGCGGAGGTCAAGACACACATCCGACTCCTCCGAGCCCTCAAAACTTGCAACGTATGCACATATCCAAAAATAAACATATTACAATCATTTCATTTTTTTAAACCAAAAGCTTTATTGGAAAAGTATAAACAAAGATATTGGAGTTGGGAAGTTGAGGTTGGAAAACGTCCATAATGTCCAAGGAAAGTCATTGCGCAGGTAGTCTTCAAAACAGCCAGCCTGAAACCTCTGGTTGGTCGGTCAAGGCTCAGGTTGTGGGGCCCGCTGGTGGTTCGGGTGGCATGTGGTCTCTGGACTCTGTACTCAGGCAATCCTTTAGACTGCGGCTGTGGTTCTGAAGTCAGATCACAGCCTGGGAGCAAGGCAGTTTACTTGGACCTCTGCCTCATCTTTCGCCTCTTACGCTTCAGCCTACATGAATAAAGCATCGCAGACGGATGTTTAATGACAGATTATGCAGAAATCCATTAGAGCGATATTCATGAGTGACGTGTGAGATCTTACCTGCGCATACGCTTCTTCCTCCACTGGAAAGGGAGGGGTGGGGAGAGAAACGTTTAGGGTGAATTGAGCAATTTTAAGAAATGCTACAATGTGGGCTCGAAAGACGCCAAATTCCTAGCTAGTTTCATTTAATATATGCATTTAGTTGAGAACCTTGACCGACTGCGCACCAAAAATGTCACATCTGCACACATGACAACACGATGTTTGCTAGAAGGCTACCTAGAATAGCGTGTCGACAAAACAGAATAATTCGAGATTCAGAAGCAGTTTAACTTACCTTAGCTCTCATATCGAAGAGGGAAAGTCTGAAATAAGAAAAGGAAACGTTAACACATATTTGGATGGCTTTAAATGAATAAGGATGGTTCAGATGAGATATTTAAAGTCAGAAGGCTGTTTGAGTGCAGCTTTTCACTACCTTCGAAAGATGGAACAGTCTCCAGGAAGACCGTCATCACTTGGCGACTAAGCATTTATAACTTTGAAATGCGTCATCAATATTGGACCGTTACGAATCGCGTATCAGATTATAATATATGTTTTTTTAAAGTACACATTGTGGCAATAACTATGAATGGAAAGTGATACAACAAGTGATACAACATCACCTTCTCTGAGAGTGTTTTTCTATATTTAAAAAAAGTTTCTTTCTGTTATATAAAATAGGCATACAAGCCCAACGTATTACAGGTGAAGAATCTGGAACTGGTCAGTCTTTGGTCTGTCAAGGTAAACATACCATTATATTTGATCGATGTCCTTCAATATAACTCATCATTCTCCTAGCGAGATGCCACAAAACCATACAGTCACTCACCTTGAAAAGTCTGCGCATTTTCAACCAGCCCACTCCAATGACAATTATTTTGAACTTGATGAAATCTTAAAATCACTCACTCAGATCAGAACCAGAAGCTATAGTGATGCACATATGACTCCTCCCTCACCTTTGTCTTGATTATTAAAGAAGTGAAAGAGCCCTGCCCACTTACCACCGGAAAAAGTAGAAAAGAAACGCTCATGACGAAACAGAAAGTAAAAATCCTCTTCAGAAGACGTCGTTGCAAAGACAGGAGTTAGAAGTAAAGAAAATGGCTTCCAAACTTTGTCTCTCAGAAGACAATCTTTCCTGTCCTGTGTGCTGTGATGTCTTTAGCGATCCTGTCATCCTCGGGTGTAGCCACAGCTTCTGTGAAAACTGTCTTAGGCTATTCTGGCAACAGAAGGGGTCTCAGGAGTGCCCAGTGTGTAGGAAGAAGTCTTTAACAGAGGATCCACCATGTAACCGTGCGCTTAAGGACCTGTGTGAGGCCTTCCTACAGGAGAGAATCAGGTCTGATGTGCTCTGCTGTCTGCACAGTGAGAAACTCAAGCTCTTCTGTCTGGAGGATAAACAGCCTATCTGCCTGGTGTGTCAGACTTCTAAAATACACAAAGGGCATGACTGCTGCCCAGTAGAGGAAGCTGCTGTGGATCATAGGGTGAGTCAAGTATACATCACACACAACTCAAGCTATTATCTTCATAAGTAGTTAGGCCTACATGATTTTTGTTCACACGTGGTTAGTTGCTGAGACAATCACCAGTGTTGAACTGTTGTCGTATTATATACAGTTCTGACAAATTTCCCATCATGACATCTGGCTCAGTACGTTTTTCTCTGATTGTCGTGTTCTGTCACTCCAGGAGGAACTCAAGACTGCACTGTCAGCCATACAGAAGAAACTTGAGGTCTTTAATGAGGTTAAAGCAATCTGTGATCAAACATCAGGGCACATTAAGGTACAGATATCATGTTATCTACAGATGCAGAGTTGCAATACATGAACCATCTCATCACGTGGAATTATCAAACACTTATGGACTTCTACCCTGTGTCTAGAAACAGGCCCAGCAGACAGAGATGCAGATCAAGAGGGAGTTTGAGAAGCTTCACCAGTTTCTACACGATGAAGAGAGGGTCAGGATAGCTGCACTGCAGGAGGAAGAGGAGCAGAAGAGCCAGTTGATGAGGGAGACGATTGAGGAGCTGAGTACAGACATTCAGTCCCTCTTAGACACCATCAGAGTCTTGGAGGAGGAACTGAAAATGGATGACATCTCATTCCTACAGGTGAAGCCTACATACCATACAACTAAAACAATATTGAATTAACAATATTTTGTCAAACAATATAATATAAACAATTATATTATGTGTTTGTCTCTTCTATTCTGTCCCCTGTAGATCTTCATGAATAACATGGACATGTGAGTACTGTATTGCATTAACATGACTTACAGACATGCGGTGTTAACTACTCAGACCCACATGGACACTGGCCTTCTTCTGGAATGTTTTTCCAGAGCGAAGGTCACACTGCCAGATCCAGAGATGGTTTCAGGAGCACTGATAGACGTGGCAGAACACCTGACCAACTTGCCGTTCAGAGTCTGGGAGAAGATGAATGAAATGGTTAATTACAGTGAGTTATGTAGAGAGGGCGTTGTTGTACTGACATCTAGTGGACACACCATTCACGTCCATAACCATGTGTGTATGTTCACATCACCGGATGCATGTGTTTCTTTTGTAGCTCCAGTGACTCTGGACCCCAACACTGCAAACCGTTGCACCATCCTCTCTGAGGATCTGACCAGTGTGGTCTACAGTGACGAAACACAGCAGCTTCCTGACAACCCAGAGAGAATGCAGACATATCCGCTTGTCCTGGGTTCTGACAGCTTTGGCTCAGGGACACACAGCTGGGATGTTGAGGTTGGAGAGAGTGTGCAGTGGATCCTGGGTGTGGCTAAAGAATCTGTACAAAAAAATCAGCATCTTTGCTTTTGGGAAGAATCCTGGAATGTTTGGTGTAATGAAAATGCATATCAAACCAGTGCTCCACTAGAGTCATGGACAGCCTTCACAGTGAAGCAGAGACCACTGAGAATCAGGGTACAGCTTGACTGGAATGGAGGGCAGCTGTCATTCACTGACCCTGATGCTGACACACTCCTGCACACCTTCACACACACCTTCACTGAAAGAGTATTACCACACATTTTGAATTATGACAAAGACCATTCTCTGAAGGTGTTGCCAGTAAAAGTGTCTGTAAATACAGGCTCTGTCTAAACACGCTATAATGTCCTTCACTGTTAAGCAGCACACACCTACTACAATTGCACCATCCCCCTCATGAAATTATATTATTCAAGAAATAATACCATCAGATGGACAATGGCTACAGTGTTTTTCTCACCTGTTTACAATCTTGCTTCAATAAATGCAGCCTTGCTAAGCATTTTCGGACATTTTTATTTATTTAGCAGAGACATTCATCCAAAGCTAGGTATCGCTTTGACAGGGGATAACGTTTTCATTTATACAGCTGTTACCTAGTCCTCCCTGCACCACTCCGTACAGTTACCATGGGCATGGCATGTAACTCGTGTTGTGTTGGTCATTTTTGTGTGAGCAACATGTTTCTACATTCCAGGATATGTTCCATGATGGTCCAAACCTGATGATCAGTCAGCTGTGTAGTGTAGCAGAGTGCTTGGGCCGATCATTAGGCTAAGGATCAGGTTATGTAAATTCACTGGTATGCAGTATGGGACTTTACTACCCGTTGAGGAATGACACAATGGACCCAGTGATTATAACCCCGTTAACACTGTTGCTTTGCATGAGGTAATGTACGTAAATAGATCTCACATGATGTTTGATAAGAATATAACTATTGACCTTTGTTGTTAAGGAGAAAGAACTGATTTCTGAGCTTTACGATTGATTAAATTGTGCAAACTATGCAGTGACATAAAAAATGTCTGCGTACAAGAGTGCTTATTCCTGTTCTAAAGATGTCTATTGTTTGACAGACTTGCATGAAAGACTCAGGTTGTTCCTGCCTTTGGCACTATTAGTGGTCCACCCCAGCTACCTAGTTCACCACTTGCCAAGCAGGTAGAAGTAGTAGACCTGATAACTGGGCCAGCTGGAGGCCAAAGCCTCAGGTACTCTCCAGATTCCAGAGATTAAAACAACATGAAAGAAACAATGTTAAAATCATTGACCGCAATCATTATCGAACCTATCTCAACACCTTACTTTCTAAGGATAGTAGAAACCAAACGTTCACGATATTGGTAGTAATGTATGATCGTGTATTCCTCTATCACTCTTCACAGAGGGGAAAAAAACAATAACTACTAAATGTAGGGAATCTGAAGGTTGGAACAGCTTCACCTCAATTTAATAGTCTCTGTTGAATTTGAACCGTAACCCACATCATCTGTATTACAGGAAAAAGGAAAACCTTGTGGACAGTTTTCAGTTTTAAGTTGGCTTGTTGAGGCCAAGATGATTTGAACTCAAAAGCCAAAGATACTCTAATGTAATATGTATTGAAAACGACAGGGATTAAGATAAGGTAAAATAAGAAAACCTTTATTTGTCTCCCAGGGGGGGAATTGCAGTTCACAACAGCAGCAGGGTGAAGTACAGCACACAGAAATGCAGGGTAATAACAATAAAGGGGACACGATATAGTACAATATATGTGACTTCCTACTACCTCTTGTTTTATCACTGGAAAGAAAAACCTGTGTGAAGCACAGTCAGTCTACTGGTCAACAGAAACTACCAGGATGATTCAGAGCTTAAAGTCTCAAAATAAGGAGGGATCATGGGAGAATATTGGCTAATGAGCTAAACTAAACGACTTGAAGCCATAAGGGAGTATACTTTGTAAACACATGTAAAATATTCGTCATGTACCAAACTGTTGGTATGCAGCTACCTATTAGTATGAATAGCTTTATATTGATGATGCATTCACTTGATACATTACGAGGCATTGTTTTCCCCGCATAAACTGCTTTTCTAAGTAAAAACTGACAACCAAAGTGAACAAGTGTGTTTTGACAGTGGACACACTAATAATCCATGTGTTATATGCCAGAGTAAATTTGGTGTAACTTGCATGGCGAATAAAAACGAATTCTGATTCTGATCGACTCAGTCAGCTGCCAAAAGACATTCAGGTTATGTCGCAACAACCTTAGCAACCAACCTAGCAACCCAAACAACGTATGTTAAGATTAAATATAATAACATCGCCAAAACTCCATTGGGTGTCGTAGGGTAATGGACAACGACACCGCCTTGCAATCATGAGACCCGGGTTCGATACCACCCTCCGCCGCTGGAGGCGCTTGGGAGTACATATCAATGTTAATGGTGGCGGCGTGTCTGAGAATATGCATTCTCCAGAGCGATAATTAGCCTTGTCGCTCCGGACCACCCTTGTTCGAATGAACAGGAAGGCCTCAGACCTATGCGTCTCCAAAGACCACTAACAATGATATGTACAAGCAAGCAAACGAGGGTGGTATCACATGGTTGCTCTTTTGTGTATTTAAAAAATACATCTAAATTATAGATAGGCCTATAACAAAAATATTATATATACTGTATATATATATATATATATAAGCCATACTTGTGTGAGTCAAATTCATGGACATGGCCAGATAAAAAACCTTCACCCAAATCACATAAAGCGATTAATGAGGGAAATAGATACATTTTAATGAATTTGACACACATGTAAGGTTTATATATATATTCCAGGTTTCTTTATATATATTCGAGGTTTCTGTATATCTATTCAAAGGTTTAATTTCCTGAACGGCATGCCATAATATATATATATACAAATATTATATATATATATATACACAAACATTATATATACATATATGTTTTTGGTTATAGGCCTATCTATAATTTAGATGATTTTTTTTAATACACAAAAGAGCAATCATGTGATACCACCCTCGTGTGCTTGCGAGTACATATCATTATTAATGGTATCTACAAACGCTTCTGGGTCGAGGCCGGCTAGTTCCTAAGTGAACTAGAGGTAGTCACATACACAACCGCATAAACATGACTACGTGGACGTTCCTCTTACGTTTGAGACCCATTAACATTGATATGTACTCCCAAGCGCCTCCAGCGGCGGAGGGTGGTATCGAACCCGGGTCTCATGATTGCCAGGCGGTGTCGTTGTCCATTACCCTACGACACCCAGTGGAGTTTGGGCGATTTGATTATATTTAACCTTAACCAACGTTGTTTGGGTTGCTAGGTTGGTTGCTAAGGTTGTTGCGCAACACAGAACATATATGGATAATTAGTGTGTGTCCACTGTCAAAACACACTTGTTCATTTTGGTTGTTCGTTTTTACTTCGAAAACCACCTTACGAGGGGAAAACAATGCCTCGTAATTTATCAAGTGAATGCATCATCAATATAAAGATATTCATATGAACAGGTAGCTGCATACCAACAGTTTGGTGCATGACGAAGATTGTACATGTGTTTACAAAGTATACTCCCTCATGCCTTCAAGTCGTTTAGGTTAAATTCTGTTAAATACTGTAGCATCTTGTACAATACAACTGTACATTTGTCTTAAATCACTTTAATCTGTACATACCCTGTATATTGTGATTATACTGTTCATACTGTGCATATTCTGAGTATACCATTATATTCTGTCGTAATAACTGTTTTGCACTTCTGGTTGGATGCTAACTGTATTTCGTTACCCTGTCCTTGAACCTGTGTAATGACATTAAAGTTGAATTTAAAATGGTTTGCAAACACCATTGAACAAATGGCTTCCTCTTGCTGCGGGGTAAAAAGGGGCCTTCTTCCACCTCTGTGAGGATGTCTTTCAACCCTATGTGGTGCAGAGTAGAATTACAGTAATGTACAGTAAACACGAGATATTATGAGATGTTGTATTACTGTCCAATACTATACATACCTGTTCTCCCTACGAAATGTTTGAATGATTGAATTCACAGTGGTTCTTCCAACATTTGGTTGCACCCTCTGACCAGCCTCAGCCATTGTGAGGCCTTGATTGACAACATGGTCCGCAACTGGTCTTCCCCTGTTTTGTCCCCTTCCTCCCCGCATCCTCAACCCTCTTTCACGATGCTGACCTTCCATTTCTGTGTCACAGAATTGTAGAAATGGTACACCCTATGTCCTGCTCGGTTCATATATGAGAGAGTAATATTACCACCCTTCCATCAAAGTGACAGGTGGGCGTGGCCATCAAAGTGACAGGTGGGCGTGTCCTGACCTTTGTTGACCTTTGCATCCTGTTTGAGCAGATGTTTCCGGTGATATAGTGTAAGACAATGGGTTCAGGAAGTGTAATGTGTTTTGTGTTATAGTGTAAGAGGAAGATAGGAAGTGTCAGCATTTATTTGAGAGGGTTAGTTCAAGGGGGGAGGTCCGGAAGTGCCATGTGTTTCCGGTTGATAAGGAAAGAGGATGGTAGGATGTGTCAGCAGTTATTTGAGAGGGTTAGTTAAAGGGGGGTCCGGAAGTGGCGTGTGTCAGCAGTTATTGGAGAGGGTTAGTTCAAGGGGGGAGGTCCGGAAGTGCCATGTGTTTCCGGTTTGATAAGGAAAGAGGAAGAGAGGATGTGTCAGCATTTATTGGAGAGGGTTAGTTAAAGGGGGGTCCGGAAGTGCCAAGTGTTTCCTGTTTGATGGGGCAAGAGGAAGAGAGGTTGTGTCAGCAGTTATTGGAGAGGGTTAGTTAAAGGGGGGAGGTTTCAGGAAGTGCCATGTGTTTCCGGTTTTATATGGGCTGAGGAAGAGAGTAATGTGTCAGCAGTTATTTGAGAGGGTTAGTGATTGGGGGGTCCGGAAGTGCAATGTGTTTCCGGTGTGATAGGGATAGAGGATGGAAGGATGTGTAGGGTGTAAGTTGAGAGGGTCAGCCATGGTGGGATGTGCATATGTTTTGAGAGATAGTGATATACAATGGGAGGATGTGTAGGGTGTAAGTTGAGAGGGTCAGCCATGGGGGATGAGCATGTGTTTAGGGAGATAGTGTATGTGTGGAGAGATAGTGTCTGGTGTGCTGAGAGATAGTGTGTGTGTGTGTGGAGAGGTGGAAATAGGAATTTTACAATTATACAATGATACAACTATTACAACAATTACGTTTCAGTCAGCAAGTCTGAAGTTAGGGAAACTCTCCCTAACTTCCGCTAACCAAGTTAGAAGTTGGGGAAACGGGATGGTCTGATTGAAGTGTTAGTTTTACGACTTTGTGACAGACCCCAGTATATGTCCATTCTTCAACCGGTCACGAAAATAGGGTAATACGCTTTTAAGACTACCTTAGGATTCTGTTGTAGGGTAATACACTCTGTAAGATTCCTGAAGAGTTTGCATATGGTCTGAAGTTTTTTTTTTATTCTGGGGGGATGTGTGTTAGAGTGAAACAAATGGTAATGGATTTTAATCGATATACACAAAGCAAATGAGACATTTGGACCAGTTAGCACTATGTGTTGTTTTTAATATGGAGTGTTTGCCCATTCTAGGCAACATGAAAATGTCTGTACAGTAAACCAGAAGAGACAACACAGCTTTACATATATAGAAAGACAAACAATGGATTTAAGGGAAATTTGCATCAGATTAATGTAAAGGTAAAGGAACGGGGTAAATGTGATGGTAGATCCTCATAGTAATGACAGTAGCATAGATGGTGGCCTGTGAAAGCATAGGGGTCTTGAGAGACTGTGTAAGATCAACTGTTTTTGTTGTTGCCATTTCATCAGTTACACATGATCAGCATATAGTTGGGACTCACAGTTGCATCAAGAGACTTGGAAGGAGCAACATTTTATACTGTATCATACAAACCAGGATTATTAGGAATAGTGATCACCATCTGTGAATTGTGCTACTAGGGGAATTTATTTACAAATCAAATCTTTTTCAGAAGCAGCAATCCAATGATTCTTTTTTTTTAGTGGTCTATCAACGTGCAGTGAAAGTATAGTGCCCTCAATTGCAAGGGCTCTACTAAAGAGTTACATCTGGTGGCAGCCAGTCTGTGACAGTATGTACTTATGTTTTAGATCCAAGAAAAACAATACATAACATTGTAAACACATAGGTGTGCTCAGACCAAATCTGTAGGTTTTCTTTAAATTGTCTAAAATACAGACAATCTTGGTGTATCCAGTGCATCAAGGTGAATCAAGATGAAAGACAGCATTTTATGCAGCCACAAACCATTTTGTATCCTTTCCAATATGCAATGTATCTGATATATACATGGTATAACATATTTATACATGGTATAAAACACAGCCTACTAAAGGATTGTCGGAATCCATTTACAAATTTTTTACAAAACTCTACACCACATGTCGAGTCATTTCTACTCTCAGAAATTGAAAGAACAAAATTCAGCACAACTATTTATTCCCAGACTGGCCAAAATATGAATCAAATACCATATAAGCATCTCTTTTTAAGAAAAAAAAACGTGATCATAGGATCACAACAATTAAAAAATCTTTGGAAACAGTATTTTTGCTTTGGTTAAGTTCTAGGGGGCTTGTTTTAGATTCTTATGGAACCCTTTCCACAGCAATAACCTTATAATACAGAATATACTTGTTATAATACCGAATATGGCTTCCAGGCTAAGGAACAACAGTGGTTGAGAAGTAACATTTGCTTTAACATCATGTTTTCATGAAAGAAAAGGGAAATCAGGTAAGAAGTGACATTAAAATGTTTTCTTGTACTGCTCACCTCAGGTTGAGAAATTCCTCTTGCAAGTTTTTCAAGTTTCTCTGCTGACTCGCATCTGTCTTTTCGGCAGAGTGAGAAACAGTTGTATGGGTGTTCTGAAGTTGCTCCTTCATGGGAGGATCTTTATCATGCTCTTTGCTCTTCCCCCAGTCAAACTGACCAAATCTTTCAACTTCCTCTTTCTTTGCCCGAAGAGGCTTATCCACAGGTTCTAAGGGGCTTGTTTTAGATTCTTATGGAACCCCTTCCACAGCAATAACCTTATGGTTGATGTCAGTGGTAAGAGTATCATCATCATCATCATCATCATCTTTAGAGATATTTTCCTAAAGATTCACCAGTTTGCTCATATGATGCCTATTGATTAGATTAGATTAGATTCAACTTTAATGTCATTACACAGGTACAAGTACAGGGTAACAGAATACAGTTAGCATCCAACCAGAAGTGCAAAACAGTTATTAAAACAGAATATATCTGTAATTTTACGCAAATTGAAAAGATGTGCAGAATGATCAGATATCAAGGTAGCCAAGTGATACAAAATAGATAGTAGACAGACAGACAGGTGCTCTCCTTTTCAGGGTTTTCCCCCAACACACAAAGCAGTTTATTCTTACACAGCAGCATATCTTGGCTTCGTTGCCTGACCATTGGTTTGGTAGTCTTGAGGCGTTGGCTGTACCAACGGGCCAGATATAACACTTTGTTCTTGGCCAGTTCCTCTTCTGATTGAGGTTCCTCACCTCCAGGATCGCACTTTGTCTCAGCCCTAAGCTAGATGACTCTAGGAACAGGTGTCCTCAGAACTCTTCCTTCATCGTGGAAGGGTTTTAGGTCCTCAACTAGAGTCGCTGCATGACCAACCCCCATTCCCTTGGTCTTGACAGGCAAAGGGCTGATTGACTCTTCTGTATTGGTGCTCGGGGCAGACTCTGCATTCTCTGTTCCCAGTGGGTTCCAGTTGGACTAGCTCCTCTGGTGCATTTTTTTAAAAATATTTTTATTTTTTTCTGACCTCTTATGGTTTCACATGGGTTCTTGCCTCCCTGTGAGATCATGGGAGTTCTTTCTCCATATTTTGCCAAACCATGATCATCTCAGAAGATGGACGGAACTCCTCACGCTGAACGGGCTTGTCTTGCTAGCAGGGAGATCTGATTTTCAAGCTGCGCAAGTTGGCATCTGAACTCTAAGCCTCCAGTCCTTTACCGTTCTCAAGCTCCAGACTGTCAAAGGACGTACTAGACAACACACGGTTCCAGTTCTCTGCAGCGATTGTTGAGTCTGGGTCTGTAGTGGCATATTCTAAAGCTGAGAACGTGATCGGGTCAGAGGTACTGGCTTGGTTGTCACTCTTCTTTTTTTTTTTTTTTTGCTGCAGAGATGTCTTATTTATTTTATTTAGTTATTTCAGGGGACAGTGCATATTAATCCACATTTGCAGGTAAATATGCCAGAGTTAACCACAAGACTATTTTTCATCTGTAGTCCCTGGATAGATGTTAAAATGTCACCCTAAACATAGTAAAACATAGTAAAAGTACAGTTGTTATTACAAAGTCTTCTGTCAGAATGCTGTTGAATCTGGTGACATAATTCCTGACAAGTCCAGTTGGGATGTAGGTCAGACTCTCTGCGTTTCAGACTGAAGCCAGCATCCTGGTGCTCTGCATTCTCATAATAATTTTTGATTTTGCCAATAAGCAGTTGATCCTGCTTGGAAAGGATGGAGTTCCTCCTTCTGTGGATACCTGTCGATTTCAAACAGGCTGTCGTCCCTATGATACAATGTAATTATAACATTTTGATTCTCATTTAGATTTTTTAGATGTAGTTTGCCCTTCCCATACACATTTTCAGTAGCCATGCTACATATCTTGGCAATATACATTTGTCCAAACACAGATTAGGAATGTTTCCATCTAGCTGCTTTACTTCCAATATGATACACATTGATTCCTACATCCAACAAGTATATAAGAGTAAGAGTATAAGAATACGATAAGAGTCAATAAGAGTATAAAATATGAAATATCTACACATAACTGAAAACTGTAGGAGTGCAATATTCAAGAATGATCATTTAAAAGTAATTTGAGGGTATTTGGACACTGGCAACAATAATTCAGGATACTCATCGCGGTAAGCATATTACCGCAAGATAACTTGAGACGTATGGATGAAGGGAAACAGACAGCGGAGTCCCACACCTTTGCTACAATCACATTTTGATGCTAGATGCAGAAAGGATAGTCTAAGCATTGTAAACACTACATTAACTGATGCACAGGGTCTTTCCCACATGTGTCCTGACCAGGTATGTTGATGTTTCCTCTGCTACTCTGGTTTTTCTTCAATAACATTACATCCCTACTCATCCTTCAGAGAGAGAAAAATATAACACTGTATAAAGTTATCCTACTTTGATGATATGAAAGTGTATAGCTCTGTAATAAAAATTAAGAGACCACTAGACATTTTTCTTTAAATATAAAAAGGACAATTTTGAGTGAGGAACAGAATTGCACACTTTGCAGTAATCTTTCCACAGCATGTAGATAAACCTTTTACTAAATACCATACTTTGATAGTCTGTAAAATAGTATTATGTAGTTTTAGGAGTATGACATTTAAAAACTTATTAGTTAAACAGTATTTACTTCAGTTCATGAATAATCCTGAATAATGTTCATATACACTCCTGATGGCTGTCAAGAAATCTAAAGGTTTGATAGTAAAATTTGATAGGCTGTCTATATATCTAAAAGTTTGATGGTAAAATGAAATAAATGTAATATGTAATCATGCAAAACTAGCCGATCCAACCTGTAACCATGTGAATTGAGGGAAATCATAGTTAATTGTAAAGCTTTATTGTGTTAGGTCAACTGGCACACCATTACAAACATCCCACTCCATGCACACTACAAGTACACTTGCATGCAGTGTTTTGTAGCTTTGTGCCCCAGATGCTTTGGCAACTATCATAGAAAATAGCCTCCTGGTTCTAATGAAGGGAGGGCAGGTGTGCTGGAGCTGGGAAACATCTAAAACCTTCAGGACAGTGGAGGACCAGAGGACCAGGATTGGAGACCCCTGTGTTACACTTTCCTCAGGTCAGAGAGATTGTCTTTATTCTGTAACCTTGTTTTACATCAATCAATCAATCAATAGAGTTCAAATAGAGATGCCTACAGTGTAGTGGAGGAACCACCGTTCCAACATAATACCATATTATTATTATTTGCTTTCGTGATAACAGTATGTCTATAAAATGCACACTGGTTGGTTGACAACTGATTTGCATGTTCGCTGAGACTGATAAAGCAAGTGTACTTGTAGTGTGCATGGAGTGGGATGTTTGTAATGGTGTGCCAGTTGACCTAACACAATAAAGCTTTACAATTAACTATGATTTCCCTCAATTCACATGGTTACAGGTTGGATCGGCTAGTTTTGCATGATTACATATTACATTTATTTCATTTTACCATCAAACTTTTAGATATATAGACAGCCTATCAAATTTTACTATCAAACCTTTAGATTTCTTGACAGCCATCAGGAGTGTATATGAACATTATTCAGGATTATTCATGAACTGAAGTAAATACTGTTTAACTAATAAGTTTTTAAATGTCATACTCCTAAAACTACATAATACTATTTTACAGACTATCAAAGTATGGTATTTAGTAAAAGGTTTATCTACATGCTGTGGAAAGATTACTGCAAAGTGTACAATTCTGTTCCTCACTCAAAATTGTCCTTTTTATATTTAAAGAAAAATGTCTAGTGGTCTCTTAATTTTTATTACAGAGCTATACACTTTCATATCATCAAAGTAGGATAACTTTATACAGTGTTATATTTTTCTCTCTCTGAAGGATGAGTAGGGATGTAATGTTATTGAAGAAAAACCAGAGTAGCAGAGGAAACATCAACATACCTGGTCAGGACACATGTGGGAAAGACCCTGTGCATCAGTTAATGTAGTGTTTACAATGCTTAGACTATCCTTTCTGCATCTAGCATCAAAATGTGATTGTAGCAAAGGTGTGGGACTCCGCTGTCTGTTTCCCTTCATCCATACGTCTCAAGTTATCTTGCGGTAATATGCTTACCGCGATGAGTATCCTGAATTATTGTTGCCAGTGTCCAAATACCCTCAAATTACTTTTAAATGATCATTCTTGAATATTGCACTCCTACAGTTTTCAGTTATGTGTAGATATTTCATATTTTATACTCTTATTGACTCTTATCGTATTCTTATACTCTTACTCTTATATACTTGTTGGATGTAGGAATCAATGTGTATCATATTGGAAGTAAAGCAGCTAGATGGAAACATTCCTAATCTGTGTTTGGACAAATGTATATTGCCAAGATATGTAGCATGGCTACTGAAAATGTGTATGGGAAGGGCAAACTACATCTAAAAAATCTAAATGAGAATCAAAATGTTATAATTACATTGTATCATAGGGACGACAGCCTGTTTGAAATCGACAGGTATCCACAGAAGGAGGAACTCCATCCTTTCCAAGCAGGATCAACTGCTTATTGGCAAAATCAAAAATTATTATGAGAATGCAGAGCACCAGGATGCTGGCTTCAGTCTGAAACGCAGAGAGTCTGACCTACATCCCAACTGGACTTGTCAGGAATTATGTCACCAGATTCAACAGCATTCTGACAGAAGACTTTGTAATAACAACTGTACTTTTACTATGTTTTACTATGTTTAGGGTGACATTTTAACATCTATCCAGGGACTACAGATGAAAAATAGTCTTGTGGTTAACTCTGGCATATTTACCTGCAAATGTGGATTAATATGCACTGTCCCCTGAAATAACTAAATAAAATAAATAAGACATCTCTGCAGCAAAAAAAAAAAAAAAAGAAGAGTGACAACCAAGCCAGTACCTCTGACCCGATCACGTTCTCAGCTTTAGAATATGCCACTACAGACCCAGACTCAACAATCGCTGCAGAGAACTGGAACCGTGTGTTGTCTAGTACGTCCTTTGACAGTCTGGAGCTTGAGAACGGTAAAGGACTGGAGGCTTAGAGTTCAGATGCCAACTTGCGCAGCTTGAAAATCAGATCTCCCTGCTAGCAAGACAAGCCCGTTCAGCGTGAGGAGTTCCGTCCATCTTCTGAGATGATCATGGTTTGGCAAAATATGGAGAAAGAACTCCCATGATCTCACAGGGAGGCAAGAACCCATGTGAAACCATAAGAGGTCAGAAAAAAATAAAAATATTTTTAAAAAAATGCACCAGAGGAGCTAGTCCAACTGGAACCCACTGGGAACAGAGAATGCAGAGTCTGCCCCGAGCACCAATACAGAAGAGTCAATCAGCCCTTTGCCTGTCAAGACCAAGGGAATGGGGGTTGGTCATGCAGCGACTCTAGTTGAGGACCTAAAACCCTTCCACGATGAAGGAAGAGTTCTGAGGACACCTGTTCCTAGAGTCATCTAGCTTAGGGCTGAGACAAAGTGCGATCCTGGAGGTGAGGAACCTCAATCAGAAGAGGATCTGGCCAAGAACAAAGTGTTATATC
Source organism: Neosalanx taihuensis (assembly GCA_030340665.1). Taxonomy (NCBI): domain Eukaryota; kingdom Metazoa; phylum Chordata; class Actinopteri; order Osmeriformes; family Salangidae; genus Neosalanx; species Neosalanx taihuensis. Next base: position 4,138,837 of record CM059292.1, on the reverse strand, counting down.
TGGCCCGTTGGTACAGCCAACGCCTCAAGACTACCAAACCAATGGTCAGGCAACGAAGCCAAGATATGCTGCTGTGTAAGAATAAACTGCTTTGTGTGTTGGGGGAAAACCCTGAAAAGGAGAGCACCTGTCTGTCTGTCTACTATCTATTTTGTATCACTTGGCTACCTTGATATCTGATCATTCTGCACATCTTTTCAATTTGCGTAAAATTACAGATATATTCTGTTTTAATAACTGTTTTGCACTTCTGGTTGGATGCTAACTGTATTCTGTTACCCTGTACTTGTACCTGTGTAATGACATTAAAGTTGAATCTAATCTAATCTAATCAATAGGCATCATATGAGCAAACTGGTGAATCTTTAGGAAAATATCTCTAAAGATGATGATGATGATGATGATGATGATGATACTCTTACCACTGACATCAACCATAAGGTTATTGCTGTGGAAGGGGTTCCATAAGAATCTAAAACAAGCCCCTTAGAACCTGTGGATAAGCCTCTTCGGGCAAAGAAAGAGGAAGTTGAAAGATTTGGTCAGTTTGACTGGGGGAAGAGCAAAGAGCATGATAAAGATCCTCCCATGAAGGAGCAACTTCAGAACACCCATACAACTGTTTCTCACTCTGCCGAAAAGACAGATGCGAGTCAGCAGAGAAACTTGAAAAACTTGCAAGAGGAATTTCTCAACCTGAGGTGAGCAGTACAAGAAAACATTTTAATGTCACTTCTTACCTGATTTCCCTTTTCTTTCATGAAAACATGATGTTAAAGCAAATGTTACTTCTCAACCACTGTTGTTCCTTAGCCTGGAAGCCATATTCGGTATTATAACAAGTATATTCTGTATTATAAGGTTATTGCTGTGGAAAGGGTTCCATAAGAATCTAAAACAAGCCCCCTAGAACTTAACCAAAGCAAAAATACTGTTTCCAAAGATTTTTTAATTGTTGTGATCCTATGATCACGTTTTTTTTTCTTAAAAAGAGATGCTTATATGGTATTTGATTCATATTTTGGCCAGTCTGGGAATAAATAGTTGTGCTGAATTTTGTTCTTTCAATTTCTGAGAGTAGAAATGACTCGACATGTGGTGTAGAGTTTTGTAAAAAATTTGTAAATGGATTCCGACAATCCTTTAGTAGGCTGTGTTTTATACCATGTATAAATATGTTATACCATGTATATATCAGATACATTGCATATTGGAAAGGATACAAAATGGTTTGTGGCTGCATAAAATGCTGTCTTTCATCTTGATTCACCTTGATGCACTGGATACACCAAGATTGTCTGTATTTTAGACAATTTAAAGAAAACCTACAGATTTGGTCTGAGCACACCTATGTGTTTACAATGTTATGTATTGTTTTTCTTGGATCTAAAACATAAGTACATACTGTCACAGACTGGCTGCCACCAGATGTAACTCTTTAGTAGAGCCCTTGCAATTGAGGGCACTATACTTTCACTGCACGTTGATAGACCACTAAAAAAAAAGAATCATTGGATTGCTGCTTCTGAAAAAGATTTGATTTGTAAATAAATTCCCCTAGTAGCACAATTCACAGATGGTGATCACTATTCCTAATAATCCTGGTTTGTATGATACAGTATAAAATGTTGCTCCTTCCAAGTCTCTTGATGCAACTGTGAGTCCCAACTATATGCTGATCATGTGTAACTGATGAAATGGCAACAACAAAAACAGTTGATCTTACACAGTCTCTCAAGACCCCTATGCTTTCACAGGCCACCATCTATGCTACTGTCATTACTATGAGGATCTACCATCACATTTACCCCGTTCCTTTACCTTTACATTAATCTGATGCAAATTTCCCTTAAATCCATTGTTTGTCTTTCTATATATGTAAAGCTGTGTTGTCTCTTCTGGTTTACTGTACAGACATTTTCATGTTGCCTAGAATGGGCAAACACTCCATATTAAAAACAACACATAGTGCTAACTGGTCCAAATGTCTCATTTGCTTTGTGTATATCGATTAAAATCCATTACCATTTGTTTCACTCTAACACACATCCCCCCAGAATAAAAAAAAAACTTCAGACCATATGCAAACTCTTCAGGAATCTTACAGAGTGTATTACCCTACAACAGAATCCTAAGGTAGTCTTAAAAGCGTATTACCCTATTTTCGTGACCGGTTGAAGAATGGACATATACTGGGGTCTGTCACAAAGTCGTAAAACTAACACTTCAATCAGACCATCCCGTTTCCCCAACTTCTAACTTGGTTAGCGGAAGTTAGGGAGAGTTTCCCTAACTTCAGACTTGCTGACTGAAACGTAATTGTTGTAATAGTTGTATCATTGTATAATTGTAAAATTCCTATTTCCACCTCTCCACACACACACACACTATCTCTCAGCACACCAGACACTATCTCTCCACACATACACTATCTCCCTAAACACATGCTCATCCCCCATGGCTGACCCTCTCAACTTACACCCTACACATCCTCCCATTGTATATCACTATCTCTCAAAACATATGCACATCCCACCATGGCTGACCCTCTCAACTTACACCCTACACATCCTTCCATCCTCTATCCCTATCACACCGGAAACACATTGCACTTCCGGACCCCCCCCAATCACTAACCCTCTCAAATAACTGCTGACACATTACTCTCTTCCTCAGCCCATATAAAACCGGAAACACATGGCACTTCCTGAAACCTCCCCCCTTTAACTAACCCTCTCCAATAACTGCTGACACAACCTCTCTTCCTCTTGCCCCATCAAACAGGAAACACTTGGCACTTCCGGACCCCCCTTTAACTAACCCTCTCCAATAAATGCTGACACATCCTCTCTTCCTCTTTCCTTATCAAACCGGAAACACATGGCACTTCCGGACCTCCCCCCTTGAACTAACCCTCTCCAATAACTGCTGACACACGCCACTTCCGGACCCCCCTTTAACTAACCCTCTCAAATAACTGCTGACACATCCTACCATGCTCTTTCCTTATCAACCGGAAACACATGGCACTTCCGGACCTCCCCCCTTGAACTAACCCTCTCAAATAAATGCTGACACTTCCTATCTTCCTCTTACACTATAACACAAAACACATTACACTTCCTGAACCCATTGTCTTACACTATATCACCGGAAACATCTGCTCAAACAGGATGCAAAGGTCAACAAAGGTCAGGACACGCCCACCTGTCACTTTGATGGCCACGCCCACCTGTCACTTTGATGGAAGGGTGGTAATATTACTCTCTTATATGCTTGCCAAGTGAGGGTTCATGGGATTCATCCCTGAGTGACTGTGAACAAGTGGATTGTCATTGGTTACAACTAATACTTCACACACCTCCTCGTGAGTGAAAGCTGAAGTTCACCTGAGAGCAATTGTTCAATTTAGGAGACATTTCCAGGAACAAATTATAATGAAAGGTATCAAATTTGCTTGACAGAATTTGATAACTAGTTCAACAATTTTGTATGTAATGACTCAAGCAATGAAATGAAGACTATTAGTTTTATTGGGAACGACTATTCAGCATCCATAAGTATATAGTTCATTTTGACTGACATGACATAAGCAAATGATAATGTTATAAAACAGCAGAGAATTGTATGAAAGCAAGTGATACATGTCCAAAAGCATTTGCAATTTGTTCAGAGGAAGGATACATTGCTACTATGATGTGCACAAATGAGTAAATGTTGTGGAGGTTTTATGAGAATTTTCATTCTGATCTGAGAAAAGCACCAAAACAACTGAGAAAAACTGTAATGACTGTAACTACTGTATGAGTGACCTTTTTCAAGTCAATGACTATGAGCACACTGAATTTAATATTAAGAGCAAATGCATAGCGAAATGCACTGTAAAATTACAAATTCCCTTACTTAATTGATGATGCTCGCACTGTAAATGTGGAGTGGCCCAACCAGCAGAATGTAGCTGGACATGGCCAGATAAAAAACCTTCACCCAAATCACATAAAGCGATTAATGAGGGAAATAGATACATTTTAATGAATTTGACACACATGTAAGGTTTATATATATATATACAAATACAAATATATACAAATATTATACATATACATATATATATATATATAAACAAAAACAAATATATATATATATATATTTGTTTTTGGTTATAGGCCTATCTATAATTTAGATGATTTTTTTTAATACACAAAAGAGCAATCATGTGATACCACCCTCGTGTGCTTGCGAGTACATATCATTATTAATGGTATCTACAAACGCTTCTGGGTCGAGGCCGGCTAGTTCCTAAGTGAACTAGAGGTAGTCACATACACAACCGCATAAACATGACTACGTGGACGTTCCTCTTACGTTTGAGACCCATTAACATTGATTGTGTGAAGCACAGTCAGTCTACTGGTCAACAGAAACTACCAGGATGATTCAGAGCTTAAAGTCTCAAAATAAGGAGGGATCATGGGAGAATATTGGCTAATGAGCTAAACTAAACGACTTGAAGCCATAAGGGAGTATACTTTGTAAACACATGTAAAATATTCGTCATGTACCAAACTGTTGGTATGCAGCTACCTATTAGTATGAATAGCTTTATATTGATGATGCATTCACTTGATACATTACGAGGCATTGTTTTCCCCGCATAAACTGCTTTTCTAAGTAAAAACTGACAACCAAAGTGAACAAGTGTGTTTTGACAGTGGACACACTAATAATCCATGTGTTATATGCCAGAGTAAATTTGGTGTAACTTGCATGGCGAATAAAAACGAATTCTGATTCTGATCGACTCAGTCAGCTGCCAAAAGACATTCAGGTTATGTCGCAACAACCTTAGCAACCAACCTAGCAACCCAAACAACGTATGTTAAGATTAAATATAATAACATCGCCAAAACTCCATTGGGTGTCGTAGGGTAATGGACAACGACACCGCCTTGCAATCATGAGACCCGGGTTCGATACCACCCTCCGCCGCTGGAGGCGCTTGGGAGTACATATCAATGTTAATGGTGGCGGCGTGTCTGAGAATATGCATTCTCCAGAGCGATAATTAGCCTTGTCGCTCCGGACCACCCTTGTTCGAATGAACAGGAAGGCCTCAGACCTATGCGTCTCCAAAGACCACTAACAATGATATGTACAAGCAAGCAAACGAGGGTGGTATCACATGGTTGCTCTTTTGTGTATTTAAAAAATACATCTAAATTATAGATAGGCCTATAACAAAAATATTATATATACTGTATATATATATATATATAAGCCATACTTGTGTGAGTCAAATTCATGGACATGGCCAGATAAAAAACCTTCACCCAAATCACATAAAGCGATTAATGAGGGAAATAGATACATTTTAATGAATTTGACACACATGTAAGGTTTATATATATATTCCAGGTTTCTTTATATATATTCGAGGTTTCTGTATATCTATTCAAAGGTTTAATTTCCTGAACGGCATGCCATAATATATATATATATACAAATATTATATATATATATATATATACACAAACATTATATATACATATATGTTTTTGGTTATAGGCCTATCTATAATTTAGATGATTTTTTTTAATACACAAAAGAGCAATCATGTGATACCACCCTCGTGTGCTTGCGAGTACATATCATTATTAATGGTATCTACAAACGCTTCTGGGTCGAGGCCGGCTAGTTCCTAAGTGAACTAGAGGTAGTCACATACACAACCGCATAAACATGACTACGTGGACGTTCCTCTTACGTTTGAGACCCATTAACATTGATATGTACTCCCAAGCGCCTCCAGCGGCGGAGGGTGGTATCGAACCCGGGTCTCATGATTGCCAGGCGGTGTCGTTGTCCATTACCCTACGACACCCAGTGGAGTTTGGGCGATTTGATTATATTTAACCTTAACCAACGTTGTTTGGGTTGCTAGGTTGGTTGCTAAGGTTGTTGCGCAACACAGAACATATATGGATAATTAGTGTGTGTCCACTGTCAAAACACACTTGTTCATTTTGGTTGTTCGTTTTTACTTCGAAAACCACCTTATGAGGGGAAAACAATGCCTCGTAATTTATCAAGTGAATGCATCATCAATATAAAGATATTCATATGAACAGGTAGCTGCATACCAACAGTTTGGTGCATGACGAAGATTGTACATGTGTTTACAAAGTATACTCCCTCATGCCTTCAAGTCGTTTAGGTTAAATTCTGTTAAATACTGTAGCATCTTGTACAATACAACTGTACATTTGTCTTAAATCACTTTAATCTGTACATACCCTGTATATTGTGATTATACTGTTCATACTGTGCATATTCTGAGTATACCATTATATTCTGTCGTAATAACTGTTTTGCACTTCTGGTTGGATGCTAACTGTATTTCGTTACCCTGTCCTTGAACCTGTGTAATGACATTAAAGTTGAATTTAAAATGGTTTGCAAACACCATTGAACAAATGGCTTCCTCTTGCTGCGGGGTAAAAAGGGGCCTTCTTCCACCTCTGTGAGGATGTCTTTCAATCCTATGTGGTGCAGAGTAGAATTACAGTAATGTACAGTAAACACGAGATATTATGAGATGTTGTATTACTGTCCAATACTATACATACCTGTTCTCCCTATGAAATGTTTGAATGATTGAATTCACAGTGGTTCTTCCAACATTTGGTTGCACCCTCTGACCAGCCTCAGCCATTGTGAGGCCTTGATTGACAACATGGTCCGCAACTGGTCTTCCCCTGTTTTGTCCCCTTCCTCCCCGCATCCTCAACCCTCTTTCACGATGCTGACCTTCCATTTCTGTGTCACAGAATTGTAGAAATGGTACACCCTATGTCCTGCTCGGTTCATATATGCTTGCCAAGTGAGGGTTCATGGGATTCATCCCTGAGTGACTGTGAACAAGTGGATTGTCATTGGTTACAACTAATACTTCACACACCTCCTCGTGAGTGAAAGCTGAAGTTCACCTGAGAGCAATTGTTCAATTTAGGAGACATTTCCAGGAACAAATTATAATGAAAGGTATCAAATTTGCTTGACAGAATTTGATAACTAGTTCAACAATTTTGTATGTAATGACTCAAGCAATGAAATGAAGACTATTAGTTTTATTGGGAACGACTATTCAGCATCCATAAGTATATAGTTCATTTTGACTGACATGACATAAGCAAATGATAATGTTATAAAACAGCAGAGAATTGTATGAAAGCAAGTGATACATGTCCAAAAGCATTTGCAATTTGTTCAGAGGAAGGATACATTGCTGCTATGATGTGCACAAATGAGTAAATGTTGTGGAGGTTTTATGAGAATTTTCATTCTGATCTGAGAAAAGCACCAAAACAACTGAGAAAAACTGTAATGACTGTAACTACTGTATGAGTGACCTTTTTCAAGTCAATGACTATGAGCACACTGAATTTAATATTAAGAGCAAATGCATAGCGAAATGCACTGTAAAATTACAAATTCCCTTACTTAATTGATGATGCTCGCACTGTAAATGTGGAGTGGCCCAACCAGCAGAATGTAGCTGGACATGGCCAGATAAAAAACCTTCACCCAAATCACATAAAGCGATTAATGAGGGAAATAGATACATTTTAATGAATTTGACACACATGTAAGGTTTATATATATATATACAAATACAAATATATACAAATATTATACATATACATATATATATATATATATATATATATATATAAACAAAAACAAATATATATATATATTTGTTTTTGGTTATAGGCCTATCTATAATTTAGATGATTTTTTTTAATACACAAAAGAGCAATCATGTGATACCACCCTCGTGTGCTTGCGAGTACATATCATTATTAATGGTATCTACAAACGCTTCTGGGTCGAGGCCGGCTAGTTCCTAAGTGAACTAGAGGTAGTCACATACACAACCGCATAAACATGACTACGTGGACGTTCCTCTTACGTTTGAGACCCATTAACATTGATTGTGTGAAGCACAGTCAGTCTACTGGTCAACAGAAACTACCAGGATGATTCAGAGCTTAAAGTCTCAAAATAAGGAGGGATCATGGGAGAATATTGGCTAATGAGCTAAACTAAACGACTTGAAGCCATAAGGGAGTATACTTTGTAAACACATGTAAAATATTCGTCATGTACCAAACTGTTGGTATGCAGCTACCTATTAGTATGAATAGCTTTATATTGATGATGCATTCACTTGATACATTACGAGGCATTGTTTTCCCCGCATAAACTGCTTTTCTAAGTAAAAACTGACAACCAAAGTGAACAAGTGTGTTTTGACAGTGGACACACTAATAATCCATGTGTTATATGCCAGAGTAAATTTGGTGTAACTTGCATGGCGAATAAAAACGAATTCTGATTCTGATCGACTCAGTCAGCTGCCAAAAGACATTCAGGTTATGTCGCAACAACCTTAGCAACCAACCTAGCAACCCAAACAACGTATGTTAAGATTAAATATAATAACATCGCCAAAACTCCATTGGGTGTCGTAGGGTAATGGACAACGACACCGCCTTGCAATCATGAGACCCGGGTTCGATACCACCCTCCGCCGCTGGAGGCGCTTGGGAGTACATATCAATGTTAATGGTGGCGGCGTGTCTGAGAATATGCATTCTCCAGAGCGATAATTAGCCTTGTCGCTCCGGACCACCCTTGTTCGAATGAACAGGAAGGCCTCAGACCTATGCGTCTCCAAAGACCACTAACAATGATATGTACAAGCAAGCAAACGAGGGTGGTATCACATGGTTGCTCTTTTGTGTATTTAAAAAATACATCTAAATTATAGATAGGCCTATAACAAAAATATTATATATACTGTATATATATATATATATAAGCCATACTTGTGTGAGTCAAATTCATGGACATGGCCAGATAAAAAACCTTCACCCAAATCACATAAAGCGATTAATGAGGGAAATAGATACATTTTAATGAATTTGACACACATGTAAGGTTTATATATATATTCCAGGTTTCTTTATATATATTCGAGGTTTCTGTATATCTATTCAAAGGTTTAATTTCCTGAACGGCATGCCATAATATATATATATACAAATATTATATATATATATATACACAAACATTATATATACATATATGTTTTTGGTTATAGGCCTATCTATAATTTAGATGATTTTTTTTAATACACAAAAGAGCAATCATGTGATACCACCCTCGTGTGCTTGCGAGTACATATCATTATTAATGGTATCTACAAACGCTTCTGGGTCGAGGCCGGCTAGTTCCTAAGTGAACTAGAGGTAGTCACATACACAACCGCATAAACATGACTACGTGGACGTTCCTCTTACGTTTGAGACCCATTAACATTGATATGTACTCCCAAGCGCCTCCAGCGGCGGAGGGTGGTATCGAACCCGGGTCTCATGATTGCCAGGCGGTGTCGTTGTCCATTACCCTACGACACCCAGTGGAGTTTGGGCGATTTGATTATATTTAACCTTAACCAACGTTGTTTGGGTTGCTAGGTTGGTTGCTAAGGTTGTTGCGCAACACAGAACATATATGGATAATTAGTGTGTGTCCACTGTCAAAACACACTTGTTCATTTTGGTTGTTCGTTTTTACTTCGAAAACCACCTTATGAGGGGAAAACAATGCCTCGTAATTTATCAAGTGAATGCATCATCAATATAAAGATATTCATATGAACAGGTAGCTGCATACCAACAGTTTGGTGCATGACGAAGATTGTACATGTGTTTACAAAGTATACTCCCTCATGCCTTCAAGTCGTTTAGGTTAAATTCTGTTAAATACTGTAGCATCTTGTACAATACAACTGTACATTTGTCTTAAATCACTTTAATCTGTACATACCCTGTATATTGTGATTATACTGTTCATACTGTGCATATTCTGAGTATACCATTATATTCTGTCGTAATAACTGTTTTGCACTTCTGGTTGGATGCTAACTGTATTTCGTTACCCTGTCCTTGAACCTGTGTAATGACATTAAAGTTGAATTTAAAATGGTTTGCAAACACCATTGAACAAATGGCTTCCTCTTGCTGCGGGGTAAAAAGGGGCCTTCTTCCACCTCTGTGAGGATGTCTTTCAATCCTATGTGGTGCAGAGTAGAATTACAGTAATGTACAGTAAACACGAGATATTATGAGATGTTGTATTACTGTCCAATACTATACATACCTGTTCTCCCTATGAAATGTTTGAATGATTGAATTCACAGTGGTTCTTCCAACATTTGGTTGCACCCTCTGACCAGCCTCAGCCATTGTGAGGCCTTGATTGACAACATGGTCCGCAACTGGTCTTCCCCTGTTTTGTCCCCTTCCTCCCCGCATCCTCAACCCTCTTTCACGATGCTGACCTTCCATTTCTGTGTCACAGAATTGTAGAAATGGTACACCCTATGTCCTGCTCGGTTCATATATGCTTGCCAAGTGAGGGTTCATGGGATTCATCCCTGAGTGACTGTGAACAAGTGGATTGTCATTGGTTACAACTAATACTTCACACACCTCCTCGTGAGTGAAAGCTGAAGTTCACCTGAGAGCAATTGTTCAATTTAGGAGACATTTCCAGGAACAAATTATAATGAAAGGTATCAAATTTGCTTGACAGAATTTGATAACTAGTTCAACAATTTTGTATGTAATGACTCAAGCAATGAAATGAAGACTATTAGTTTTATTGGGAACGACTATTCAGCATCCATAAGTATATAGTTCATTTTGACTGACATGACATAAGCAAATGATAATGTTATAAAACAGCAGAGAATTGTATGAAAGCAAGTGATACATGTCCAAAAGCATTTGCAATTTGTTCAGAGGAAGGATACATTGCTGCTATGATGTGCACAAATGAGTAAATGTTGTGGAGGTTTTATGAGAATTTTCATTCTGATCTGAGAAAAGCACCGAAACAACTGAGAAAAACTGTAATGACTGTAACTACTGTATGAGTGACCTTTTTCAAGTCAATGACTATGAGCACACTGAATTTAATATTAAGAGCAAATGCATAGCGAAATGCACTGTAAAATTACAAATTCCCTTACTTAATTGATGATGCTCGCACTGTAAATGTGGAGTGGCCCAACCAGCAGAATGTAGCTGGACATGGCCAGATAAAAAACCTTCACCCAAATCACATAAAGCGATTAATGAGGGAAATAGATACATTTTAATGAATTTGACACACATGTAAGGTTTATATATATATATACAAATACAAATATATACAAATATTATACATATACATATATATATATATATATATATAAACAAAAACAAATATATATATATATATATTTGTTTTTGGTTATAGGCCTATCTATAATTTAGATGATTTTTTTTAATACACAAAAGAGCAATCATGTGATACCACCCTCGTGTGCTTGCGAGTACATATCATTATTAATGGTATCTACAAACGCTTCTGGGTCGAGGCCGGCTAGTTCCTAAGTGAACTAGAGGTAGTCACATACACAACCGCATAAACATGACTACGTGGACGTTCCTCTTACGTTTGAGACCCATTAACATTGATATGTACTCCCAAGCGCCTCCAGCGGCGGAGGGTGGTATCGAACCCGGGTCTCATGATTGCCAGGCGGTGTCGTTGTCCATTACCCTACGACACCCAGTGGAGTTTGGGCGATTTGATTATATTTAACCTTAACCAACGTTGTTTGGGTTGCTAGGTTGGTTGCTAAGGTTGTTGCGCAACACAGAACATATATGGATAATTAGTGTGTGTCCACTGTCAAAACACACTTGTTCATTTTGGTTGTTCGTTTTTACTTCGAAAACCACCTTATGAGGGGAAAACAATGCCTCGTAATTTATCAAGTGAATGCATCATCAATATAAAGATATTCATATGAACAGGTAGCTGCATACCAACAGTTTGGTGCATGACGAAGATTGTACATGTGTTTACAAAGTATACTCCCTCATGCCTTCAAGTCGTTTAGGTTAAATTCTGTTAAATACTGTAGCATCTTGTACAATACAACTGTACATTTGTCTTAAATCACTTTAATCTGTACATACCCTGTATATTGTGATTATACTGTTCATACTGTGCATATTCTGAGTATACCATTATATTCTGTCGTAATAACTGTTTTGCACTTCTGGTTGGATGCTAACTGTATTTCGTTACCCTGTCCTTGAACCTGTGTAATGACATTAAAGTTGAATTTAAAATGGTTTGCAAACACCATTGAACAAATGGCTTCCTCTTGCTGCGGGGTAAAAAGGGGCCTTCTTCCACCTCTGTGAGGATGTCTTTCAATCCTATGTGGTGCAGAGTAGAATTACAGTAATGTACAGTAAACACGAGATATTATGAGATGTTGTATTACTGTCCAATACTATACATACCTGTTCTCCCTATGAAATGTTTGAATGATTGAATTCACAGTGGTTCTTCCAACATTTGGTTGCACCCTCTGACCAGCCTCAGCCATTGTGAGGCCTTGATTGACAACATGGTCCGCAACTGGTCTTCCCCTGTTTTGTCCCCTTCCTCCCCGCATCCTCAACCCTCTTTCACGATGCTGACCTTCCATTTCTGTGTCACAGAATTGTAGAAATGGTACACCCTATGTCCTGCTCGGTTCATATATGCTTGCCAAGTGAGGGTTCATGGGATTCATCCCTGAGTGACTGTGAACAAGTGGATTGTCATTGGTTACAACTAATACTTCACACACCTCCTCGTGAGTGAAAGCTGAAGTTCACCTGAGAGCAATTGTTCAATTTAGGAGACATTTCCAGGAACAAATTATAATGAAAGGTATCAAATTTGCTTGACAGAATTTGATAACTAGTTCAACAATTTTGTATGTAATGACTCAAGCAATGAAATGAAGACTATTAGTTTTATTGGGAACGACTATTCAGCATCCATAAGTATATAGTTCATTTTGACTGACATGACATAAGCAAATGATAATGTTATAAAACAGCAGAGAATTGTATGAAAGCAAGTGATACATGTCCAAAAGCATTTGCAATTTGTTCAGAGGAAGGATACATTGCTGCTATGATGTGCACAAATGAGTAAATGTTGTGGAGGTTTTATGAGAATTTTCATTCTGATCTGAGAAAAGCACCGAAACAACTGAGAAAAACTGTAATGACTGTAACTACTGTATGAGTGACCTTTTTCAAGTCAATGACTATGAGCACACTGAATTTAATATTAAGAGCAAATGCATAGCGAAATGCACTGTAAAATTACAAATTCCCTTACTTAATTGATGATGCTCGCACTGTAAATGTGGAGTGGCCCAACCAGCAGAATGTAGCTGGACATGGCCAGATAAAAAACCTTCACCCAAATCACATAAAGCGATTAATGAGGGAAATAGATACATTTTAATGAATTTGACACACATGTAAGGTTTATATATATATATACAAATACAAATATATACAAATATTATACATATACATATATATATATATATATATATAAACAAAAACAAATATATATATATATATATTTGTTTTTGGTTATAGGCCTATCTATAATTTAGATGATTTTTTTTAATACACAAAAGAGCAATCATGTGATACCACCCTCGTGTGCTTGCGAGTACATATCATTATTAATGGTATCTACAAACGCTTCTGGGTCGAGGCCGGCTAGTTCCTAAGTGAACTAGAGGTAGTCACATACACAACCGCATAAACATGACTACGTGGACGTTCCTCTTACGTTTGAGACCCATTAACATTGATATGTACTCCCAAGCGCCTCCAGCGGCGGAGGGTGGTATCGAACCCGGGTCTCATGATTGCCAGGCGGTGTCGTTGTCCATTACCCTACGACACCCAGTGGAGTTTGGGCGATTTGATTATATTTAACCTTAACCAACGTTGTTTGGGTTGCTAGGTTGGTTGCTAAGGTTGTTGCGCAACACAGAACATATATGGATAATTAGTGTGTGTCCACTGTCAAAACACACTTGTTCATTTTGGTTGTTCGTTTTTACTTCGAAAACCACCTTACGAGGGGAAAACAATGCCTCGTAATTTATCAAGTGAATGCATCATCAATATAAAGATATTCATATGAACAGGTAGCTGCATACCAACAGTTTGGTGCATGACGAAGATTGTACATGTGTTTACAAAGTATACTCCCTCATGCCTTCAAGTCGTTTAGGTTAAATTCTGTTAAATACTGTAGCATCTTGTACAATACAACTGTACATTTGTCTTAAATCACTTTAATCTGTACATACCCTGTATATTGTGATTATACTGTTCATACTGTGCATATTCTGAGTATACCATTATATTCTGTCGTAATAACTGTTTTGCACTTCTGGTTGGATGCTAACTGTATTTCGTTACCCTGTCCTTGAACCTGTGTAATGACATTAAAGTTGAATTTAAAATGGTTTGCAAACACCATTGAACAAATGGCTTCCTCTTGCTGCGGGGTAAAAAGGGGCCTTCTTCCACCTCTGTGAGGATGTCTTTCAACCCTATGTGGTGCAGAGTAGAATTACAGTAATGTACAGTAAACACGAGATATTATGAGATGTTGTATTACTGTCCAATACTATACATACCTGTTCTCCCTATGAAATGTTTGAATGATTGAATTCACAGTGGTTCTTCCAACATTTGGTTGCACCCTCTGACCAGCCTCAGCCATTGTGAGGCCTTGATTGACAACATGGTCCGCAACTGGTCTTCCCCTGTTTTGTCCCCTTCCTCCCCGCATCCTCAACCCTCTTTCACGATGCTGACCTTCCATTTCTGTGTCACAGAATTGTAGAAATGGTACACCCTATGTCCTGCTCGGTTCATATATGCTTGCCAAGTGAGGGTTCATGGGATTCATCCCTGAGTGACTGTGAACAAGTGGATTGTCATTGGTTACAACTAATACTTCACACACCTCCTCGTGAGTGAAAGCTGAAGTTCACCTGAGAGCAATTGTTCAATTTAGGAGACATTTCCAGGAACAAATTATAATGAAAGGTATCAAATTTGCTTGACAGAATTTGATAACTAGTTCAACAATTTTGTATGTAATGACTCAAGCAATGAAATGAAGACTATTAGTTTTATTGGGAACGACTATTCAGCATCCATAAGTATATAGTTCATTTTGACTGACATGACATAAGCAAATGATAATGTTATAAAACAGCAGAGAATTGTATGAAAGCAAGTGATACATGTCCAAAAGCATTTGCAATTTGTTCAGAGGAAGGATACATTGCTACTATGATGTGCACAAATGAGTAAATGTTGTGGAGGTTTTATGAGAATTTTCATTCTGATCTGAGAAAAGCACCAAAACAACTGAGAAAAACTGTAATGACTGTAACTACTGTATGAGTGACCTTTTTCAAGTCAATGACTATGAGCACACTGAATTTAATATTAAGAGCAAATGCATAGCGAAATGCACTGTAAAATTACAAATTCCCTTACTTAATTGATGATGCTCGCACTGTAAATGTGGAGTGGCCCAACCAGCAGAATGTAGCTGGACATGGCCAGATAAAAAACCTTCACCCAAATCACATAAAGCGATTAATGAGGGAAATAGATACATTTTAATGAATTTGACACACATGTAAGGTTTATATATATATATACAAATACAAATATATACAAATATTATACATATACATATATATATATATATATATATATATATAAACAAAAACAAATATATATATATATTTGTTTTTGGTTATAGGCCTATCTATAATTTAGATGATTTTTTTTAATACACAAAAGAGCAATCATGTGATACCACCCTCGTGTGCTTGCGAGTACATATCATTATTAATGGTATCTACAAACGCTTCTGGGTCGAGGCCGGCTAGTTCCTAAGTGAACTAGAGGTAGTCACATACACAACCGCATAAACATGACTACGTGGACGTTCCTCTTACGTTTGAGACCCATTAACATTGATTGTGTGAAGCACAGTCAGTCTACTGGTCAACAGAAACTACCAGGATGATTCAGAGCTTAAAGTCTCAAAATAAGGAGGGATCATGGGAGAATATTGGCTAATGAGCTAAACTAAACGACTTGAAGCCATAAGGGAGTATACTTTGTAAACACATGTAAAATATTCGTCATGTACCAAACTGTTGGTATGCAGCTACCTATTAGTATGAATAGCTTTATATTGATGATGCATTCACTTGATACATTACGAGGCATTGTTTTCCCCGCATAAACTGCTTTTCTAAGTAAAAACTGACAACCAAAGTGAACAAGTGTGTTTTGACAGTGGACACACTAATAATCCATGTGTTATATGCCAGAGTAAATTTGGTGTAACTTGCATGGCGAATAAAAACGAATTCTGATTCTGATCGACTCAGTCAGCTGCCAAAAGACATTCAGGTTATGTCGCAACAACCTTAGCAACCAACCTAGCAACCCAAACAACGTATGTTAAGATTAAATATAATAACATCGCCAAAACTCCATTGGGTGTCGTAGGGTAATGGACAACGACACCGCCTTGCAATCATGAGACCCGGGTTCGATACCACCCTCCGCCGCTGGAGGCGCTTGGGAGTACATATCAATGTTAATGGTGGCGGCGTGTCTGAGAATATGCATTCTCCAGAGCGATAATTAGCCTTGTCGCTCCGGACCACCCTTGTTCGAATGAACAGGAAGGCCTCAGACCTATGCGTCTCCAAAGACCACTAACAATGATATGTACAAGCAAGCAAACGAGGGTGGTATCACATGGTTGCTCTTTTGTGTATTTAAAAAATACATCTAAATTATAGATAGGCCTATAACAAAAATATTATATATACTGTATATATATATATATAAGCCATACTTGTGTGAGTCAAATTCATAAAAATGTATTTATTTCCCTCATTAATCGCTTTATGTGATTTGGGTGAAGTTTTTTATTTATCTGGTCATATCCAGCTACATTCTGCTGGTTGGGCCACTCCACATTTACAGTACCACCATCATAAATTAAGCAAGGGAATTAGTAATTTTACATTGAATTTCGTTATGCATTTGCTCTTAATATTAAATTCAGTGTGCTAAGACCCACATTGGCACTGGCCAATTTATGGAATGTTCAATGAAATGAAGACTATTAGTTTAATTGGGAACGACTATTCAGCATCCATAAGTATATAGTTAATTTTGACTGACATGACATAAGCAAATGATAATGTTATAAAACAGCAGAGAATTGTATGAAAGCAAGTGATACATGTCCAAACGCATTTGCAATTTGTTCAGAGGAAAGATACATGGCTACTATGATGTGCACAAATGAGTAAATGTTGTGGAGGTTGAACTAATAGTTATGAGAATTTTTCTTCTGATCTGAGAAAAGCACCAAAACAACTGAGAAAAACTGTAATGACTGTAACTACTGTATGAGTGACCTTTTTCAAGTCAATGACTATGAGCACACTGAATTTAATATTAAGAGCAAATGCATAGAGAAATGCACTGTAAAATTACAAATTCCCTTACTTAATTGATGATGCTCGCACTGTAAATGTGGAGTGGCCCAATCAGCAGAATGTAGCTGGACATGGCCAGATAAAAAACCTTCACCCAAATCACATAAAGCGATTAATGAGGGAAATAGATACATTTTAATGAATTTGACACACATGTAAGGTTTATATATATATTCCAGGTTTCTTTATATATATTCGAGGTTTCTGTATATCTATTCAAAGGTTTAATTTCCTGAACGGCATGCCATAATATATATATATATATACAAATATTATATATATATATATATATATATATATATATACACAAACATTATATATACATATATGTTTTTGGTTATAGGCCTATCTATAATTTAGATGATTTTTTTTAATACACAAAAGAGCAATCATGTGATACCACCCTCGTGTGCTTGCGAGTACATATCATTATTAATGGTATCTACAAACGCTTCTGGGTCGAGGCCGGCTAGTTCCTAAGTGAACTAGAGGTAGTCACATACACAACCGCATAAACATGACTACGTGGACGTTCCTCTTACGTTTGAGACCCATTAACATTGATATGTACTCCCAAGCGCCTCCAGCGGCGGAGGGTGGTATCGAACCCGGGTCTCATGATTGCCAGGCGGTGTCGTTGTCCATTACCCTACGACACCCAGTGGAGTTTGGGCGATTTGATTATATTTAACCTTAACCAACGTTGTTTGGGTTGCTAGGTTGGTTGCTAAGGTTGTTGCGCAACACAGAACATATATGGATAATTAGTGTGTGTCCACTGTCAAAACACACTTGTTCATTTTGGTTGTTCGTTTTTACTTCGAAAACCACCTTATGAGGGGAAAACAATGCCTCGTAATTTATCAAGTGAATGCATCATCAATATAAAGATATTCATATGAACAGGTAGCTGCATACCAACAGTTTGGTGCATGACGAAGATTGTACATGTGTTTACAAAGTATACTCCCTCATGCCTTCAAGTCGTTTAGGTTAAATTCTGTTAAATACTGTAGCATCTTGTACAATACAACTGTACATTTGTCTTAAATCACTTTAATCTGTACATACCCTGTATATTGTGATTATACTGTTCATACTGTGCATATTCTGAGTATACCATTATATTCTGTCGTAATAACTGTTTTGCACTTCTGGTTGGATGCTAACTGTATTTCGTTACCCTGTCCTTGAACCTGTGTAATGACATTAAAGTTGAATTTAAAATGGTTTGCAAACACCATTGAACAAATGGCTTCCTCTTGCTGCGGGGTAAAAAGGGGCCTTCTTCCACCTCTGTGAGGATGTCTTTCAACCCTATGTGGTGCAGAGTAGAATTACAGTAATGTACAGTAAACACGAGATATTATGAGATGTTGTATTACTGTCCAATACTATACATACCTGTTCTCCCTACGAAATGTTTGAATGATTGAATTCACAGTGGTTCTTCCAACATTTGGTTGCACCCTCTGACCAGCCTCAGCCATTGTGAGGCCTTGATTGACAACATGGTCCGCAACTGGTCTTCCCCTGTTTTGTCCCCTTCCTCCCCGCATCCTCAACCCTCTTTCAAGATGCTGACCTTCCATTTCTGTGTCACAGAATTGTAGAAATGGTACACCCTATGTCCTGCTCGGTTCATATATGCTTGCCAAGTGAGGGTTCATGGGATTCATCCCTGAGTGACTGTGAACAAGTGGATTGTCATTGGTTACAACTAATACTTCACACACCTCCTCGTGAGTGAAAGCTGAAGTTCACCTGAGAGCAATTGTTCAATTTAGGAGACATTTCCAGGAACAAATTATAATGAAAGGTATCAAATTTGCTTGACAGAATTTGATAACTAGTTCAACAATTTTGTATGTAATGACTCAAGCAATGAAATGAAGACTATTAGTTTTATTGGGAACGACTATTCAGCATCCATAAGTATATAGTTCATTTTGACTGACATGACATAAGCAAATGATAATGTTATAAAACAGCAGAGAATTGTATGAAAGCAAGTGATACATGTCCAAAAGCATTTGCAATTTGTTCAGAGGAAGGATACATTGCTGCTATGATGTGCACAAATGAGTAAATGTTGTGGAGGTTTTATGAGAATTTTCATTCTGATCTGAGAAAAGCACCAAAACAACTGAGAAAAACTGTAATGACTGTAACTACTGTATGAGTGACCTTTTTCAAGTCAATGACTATGAGCACACTGAATTTAATATTAAGAGCAAATGCATAGCGAAATGCACTGTAAAATTACAAATTCCCTTACTTAATTGATGATGCTCGCACTGTAAATGTGGAGTGGCCCAACCAGCAGAATGTAGCTGGACATGGCCAGATAAAAAACCTTCACCCAAATCACATAAAGCGATTAATGAGGGAAATAGATACATTTTAATGAATTTGACACACATGTAAGGTTTATATATATATATACAAATACAAATATATACAAATATTATACATATATATATATATATATATATATAAACAAAAACAAATATATATATATATTTGTTTTTGGTTATAGGCCTATCTATAATTTAGATGATTTTTTTTAATACACAAAAGAGCAATCATGTGATACCACCCTCGTGTGCTTGCGAGTACATATCATTATTAATGGTATCTACAAACGCTTCTGGGTCGAGGCCGGCTAGTTCCTAAGTGAACTAGAGGTAGTCACATACACAACCGCATAAACATGACTACGTGGACGTTCCTCTTACGTTTGAGACCCATTAACATTGATTGTGTGAAGCACAGTCAGTCTACTGGTCAACAGAAACTACCAGGATGATTCAGAGCTTAAAGTCTCAAAATAAGGAGGGATCATGGGAGAATATTGGCTAATGAGCTAAACTAAACGACTTGAAGCCATAAGGGAGTATACTTTGTAAACACATGTAAAATATTCGTCATGTACCAAACTGTTGGTATGCAGCTACCTATTAGTATGAATAGCTTTATATTGATGATGCATTCACTTGATACATTACGAGGCATTGTTTTCCCCGCATAAACTGCTTTTCTAAGTAAAAACTGACAACCAAAGTGAACAAGTGTGTTTTGACAGTGGACACACTAATAATCCATGTGTTATATGCCAGAGTAAATTTGGTGTAACTTGCATGGCGAATAAAAACGAATTCTGATTCTGATCGACTCAGTCAGCTGCCAAAAGACATTCAGGTTATGTCGCAACAACCTTAGCAACCAACCTAGCAACCCAAACAACGTATGTTAAGATTAAATATAATAACATCGCCAAAACTCCATTGGGTGTCGTAGGGTAATGGACAACGACACCGCCTTGCAATCATGAGACCCGGGTTCGATACCACCCTCCGCCGCTGGAGGCGCTTGGGAGTACATATCAATGTTAATGGTGGCGGCGTGTCTGAGAATATGCATTCTCCAGAGCGATAATTAGCCTTGTCGCTCCGGACCACCCTTGTTCGAATGAACAGGAAGGCCTCAGACCTATGCGTCTCCAAAGACCACTAACAATGATATGTACAAGCAAGCAAACGAGGGTGGTATCACATGGTTGCTCTTTTGTGTATTTAAAAAATACATCTAAATTATAGATAGGCCTATAACAAAAATATTATATATACTGTATATATATATATATATAAGCCATACTTGTGTGAGTCAAATTCATAAAAATGTATTTATTTCCCTCATTAATCGCTTTATGTGATTTGGGTGAAGTTTTTTATTTATCTGGTCATATCCAGCTACATTCTGCTGGTTGGGCCACTCCACATTTACAGTACCACCATCATAAATTAAGCAAGGGAATTAGTAATTTTACATTGAATTTCGTTATGCATTTGCTCTTAATATTAAATTCAGTGTGCTAAGACCCACATTGGCACTGGCCAATTTATGGAATGTTCAATGAAATGAAGACTATTAGTTTAATTGGGAACGACTATTCAGCATCCATAAGTATATAGTTCATTTTGACTGACATGACATAAGCAAATGATAATGTTATAAAACAGCAGAGAATTGTATGAAAGCAAGTGATACATGTCCAAAAGCATTTGCAATTTGTTCAGAGGAAGGATACATTGCTACTATGATGTGCACAAATGAGTAAATGTTGTGGAGGTTTTATGAGAATTTTCATTCTGATCTGAGAAAAGCACCAAAACAACTGAGAAAAACTGTAATGACTGTAACTACTGTATGAGTGACCTTTTTCAAGTCAATGACTATGAGCACACTGAATTTAATATTAAGAGCAAATGCATAGCGAAATGCACTGTAAAATTACAAATTCCCTTACTTAATTGATGATGCTCGCACTGTAAATGTGGAGTGGCCCAACCAGCAGAATGTAGCTGGACATGGCCAGATAAAAAACCTTCACCCAAATCACATAAAGCGATTAATGAGGGAAATAGATACATTTTAATGAATTTGACACACATGTAAGGTTTATATATATATATATACAAATACAAATATATACAAATATTATACATATATATATATATATATAAACAAAAACAAATATATATATATATTTGTTTTTGGTTATAGGCCTATCTATAATTTAGATGATTTTTTTTAATACACAAAAGAGCAATCATGTGATACCACCCTCGTGTGCTTGCGAGTACATATCATTATTAATGGTATCTACAAACGCTTCTGGGTCGAGGCCGGCTAGTTCCTAAGTGAACTAGAGGTAGTCACATACACAACCGCATAAACATGACTACGTGGACGTTCCTCTTACGTTTGAGACCCATTAACATTGATATGTACTCCCAAGCGCCTCCAGCGGCGGAGGGTGGTATCGAACCCGGGTCTCATGATTGCCAGGCGGTGTCGTTGTCCATTACCCTACGACACCCAGTGGAGTTTGGGCGATTTGATTATATTTAACCTTAACCAACGTTGTTTGGGTTGCTAGGTTGGTTGCTAAGGTTGTTGCGCAACACAGAACATATATGGATAATTAGTGTGTGTCCACTGTCAAAACACACTTGTTCATTTTGGTTGTTCGTTTTTACTTCGAAAACCACCTTACGAGGGGAAAACAATGCCTCGTAATTTATCAAGTGAATGCATCATCAATATAAAGATATTCATATGAACAGGTAGCTGCATACCAACAGTTTGGTGCATGACGAAGATTGTACATGTGTTTACAAAGTATACTCCCTCATGCCTTCAAGTCGTTTAGGTTAAATTCTGTTAAATACTGTAGCATCTTGTACAATACAACTGTACATTTGTCTTAAATCACTTTAATCTGTACATACCCTGTATATTGTGATTATACTGTTCATACTGTGCATATTCTGAGTATACCATTATATTCTGTCGTAATAACTGTTTTGCACTTCTGGTTGGATGCTAACTGTATTTCGTTACCCTGTCCTTGAACCTGTGTAATGACATTAAAGTTGAATTTAAAATGGTTTGCAAACACCATTGAACAAATGGCTTCCTCTTGCTGCGGGGTAAAAAGGGGCCTTCTTCCACCTCTGTGAGGATGTCTTTCAACCCTATGTGGTGCAGAGTAGAATTACAGTAATGTACAGTAAACACGAGATATTATGAGATGTTGTATTACTGTCCAATACTATACATACCTGTTCTCCCTACGAAATGTTTGAATGATTGAATTCACAGTGGTTCTTCCAACATTTGGTTGCACCCTCTGACCAGCCTCAGCCATTGTGAGGCCTTGATTGACAACATGGTCCGCAACTGGTCTTCCCCTGTTTTGTCCCCTTCCTCCCCGCATCCTCAACCCTCTTTCACGATGCTGACCTTCCATTTCTGTGTCACAGAATTGTAGAAATGGTACACCCTATGTCCTGCTCGGTTCATATATGCTTGCCAAGTGAGGGTTCATGTCACGGATTCCCCGTCATATTAAGTATTTTTCATCCTGTCTGTCAGTCTAACCACTCTCCTGTCATTCCAGATCCTGCCACCGTCTGATTACCCCTCATCACCGTCACCTGGTCCTCACGCCCATCTCACCTGCAGCCCGTTCCCTCATTAGCTCTCTATTTAGGTCCCCTCACTTGCACGTGTCCTCTGCCAGATTGTCTTGTCCATTGTGCCAAACTCTCCAGCGTATCCAGTTCTTTGCTTGCCTGTTCTGACCCCGTTTTTGCCTGTCTCGTGTACCGTGGATTTTGCCTGCCCCTTATCTGATTTGTTTGCTTGTTTGACTGATCTCCTGGTTTTGACCCCTGCCTGAATACCCCACTAAAGAATTTTTGCCTACCACCTGTCTCAGAGTTGTGCTCTTGAACTCACCTGTCTACTGTGCCTCACAGTACAATCTGGCCAACATGAGTTCAGCCGACTCTGCTCAGGCCGCGACGGAACCTTTGTCTCCAGTCGACATGCTACAGCGCCACGAGCAACAGCTCGCCTTCTTGACTGAAGCAGTGCAGGCTATGGGCGTGAGTCACGAGCGCAGCATGGAGTCGCTCCGTGATCATCTGCTGAGGAGACCCGCTGGAGAGCGGACTGCCGCCAGTGCTTCTAGCTCGCCTCCTCGCACTTCTCCCGGATCAGAGGCACGTCTGCCACCTCCGGAGCGTTGTTCTGGTGCTCCTGGTTCCTGTCGGCCATTCCTGACCCAGTGCTCTCTCGCCTTTGAGCTCCAGCCATCCGCCTTTCCCTCCGACAGAGCCCGAGTGGCGTACGTCATCTCGCTCCTCACGGGCAGAGCCAAGGAGTGGGGAACCGCTGAGTGGCAGCGACAGTCGCCGATCTGTTCTTCATTCCTGCTGTTCTCCAAGGAGCTGCGGAAGGTCTTCGATCACGCCACACCAGGGAGAGAGGCCGCTCGAGGCTTGATGGACCTGAAGCAGGGAGGAAGATCCGTGGCGGATTACTCCATTGACTTCCGCACCACAGCAGCCGAGAGCGGCTGGAACGCTCCTCCGCTCCTGGATGCCTTCTACCACGGTCTGTCGGACCGCATCAAGGACGAGCTGGCGGCTCGCGATCTTCCGACTGAGTTGGATGACCTGATTGCGCTCTCTATCCGTATCGACGGTCGCCTGCGGGAACGGCAGAGGGAGAGGTTCCCTTCGGAACAGGCCTTTGGCGTTTCTGCCGAGGTCCCTGAGCCCATGCAGCTGGGGCGGTCCCGACTCTCCACCGAGGAACGACAGCGCCGCATGCAGGAGAATCGATGCCTGTATTGCGGTCAGAGTGGTCATTTCGTAACCTCCTGTCCCGTAAAAGAGGGGGCTCACCAGTCAAACAGAGGGCGCTGGTGAGCCGAAGTGTGAACTTTGAAACGCCCTCTCGGCCTCTGATGACAGTTCAGCTATGTTGCTCAGGGAGGAACCACCCGGTTTCAGTGCTCATAGACTCTGGTGCAGATGCTAACCTCATGGACATGGCTCTGGCTTCACAGCTGGGGATCAGGCAGGTGGTTCTGGACAAACCCATCTACGCGACCGCTTTAGACGGTCGCCTCCTCTGCAGGGTTACTCATCGATCCGCTCCCCTGCCGATGACCATGTCAGGTAATCACAATGAAACTCTCACTTTCCATCTCATCAATTCACCACAGCAACCGGTCATTTTAGGCTATCCATGGCTCACGAGACACAACCCACACATTGACTGGTCTACAGGTACCGTTCTACAATGGAGTGCTCATTGCCATGCGGTGTGTTTAAAACCTACTCTATCATCTGTGTCAAGCTCACCTGTCTCTACGGAGTCCTCAGATCTCACCGGTGTCCCCAGGGAATATCACGACCTAAGGGAGGTTTTCAGCAAGGCTCGGGCCACCTCATTACCGCCGCACCGTCCGTACGACTGTGCAATCGACCTTCTCCCGGGTACGACTCCGCCCAGAGGTAGACTTTTTTCCCTATCTGCTCCTGAGGTTAAGACCATGGAGAAATATATTAACGACTCCTTAGCTGCCGGCCTCATTAGGCCGTCGTCATCTCCTGCTGGTGCTGGCTTTTTCTTTGTCAGCAAGAAGGACAAGTCCCTGCGCCCCTGCATAGATTACAGAGGACTTAACAACATCACCGTAAAGAACAGGTACCCCCTCCCACTCGTTTCCTCTGCTTTTGAGTTGCTCCAAGGGGCAACCATCTTTTCCAAGATCGATCTCCGCAATGCTTACCACTTGGTGAGAATCCGAAAGGGGGACGAGTGGAAGACTGCATTTAATACCCCTAGTGGGCATTATGAATACTTGGTAATGCCATTTGGACTCACCAATGCCCCCGCGGTTTTCCAGGGGTTGGTGAATGATGTTCTCCGAGACCTGCTTAATGTTTCTGTGTTTGTGTATCTAGATGACATCCTCATCTTCTCCAAGTCCCCACAGGAGCATGTGGTACATGTACGGCAAGTTCTCCAAAGACTCCTGGAGAACCACCTGTTCGCGAAGGCCGAGAAGTGTGAGTTCCACACCTCTGAGGTGGCATTTCTTGGATTTGTTATTAAAGCAGGTAGCATCCAGATGGATCCAGCTAAAACCAGTGCAGTGGAGAAATGGCCTACGCCAGCTACACGTAAGGAGCTGCAACGCTTCCTAGGCTTCGCCAACTTCTATCGGCGGTTTATCCGTAACTATAGTTCCGTGGCTGCCCCGCTCACTGCTCTCACCTCCCAGCGGGTGCCCTTCAGGTGGACCTTCGAGGCAGCAGAGGCCTTTGGTGAGTTAAAGACACGCTTCTCGTCTGCTCCCATCCTAATATTCCCGGATCTGACCCGCCAGTTCATTGTGGAGGTAGACGCCTCGGACACTGGGGTTGGGGCTGTTCTCTCGCAGCGGGCTGCCGGAGATCAGAAGGTTCATCCTTGTGCCTTCTTCTCCCGGAAACTGTCGCCTGCTGAGAGGAATTACGACATTGGAAATCGGGAGTTGCTGGCAGTGAAACTAGCGTTGGAGGAATGGAGACACTGGCTGGAGGGAGCGCAGCAGCCGTTTGTAGTCTGGACAGACCACAAGAACCTGGAATATATCCGCTCGGCGAAGCGGCTGAACTCCCGTCAAGCTAGGTGGGCTCTGTTTTTTAACCGTTTTGAATTTGCCCTCTCATACAGACCCGGCTCTAAGAACATAAAACCCGATGCCCTGTCTCGTCAATTCCAGCCTGAAAGCTCCTCGGCTCACCCTCAAGGCATCCTACCCTTGGAGTGTGTTGTTGGTGCAGTGTCCTGGCAGGTGGAGGACAAGGTAAAGCGCTCCCATGCAGAACACCCAGCTCCCAGTGCTTGTCCCGATAATCGCTTGTTTGTCCCGGATAGTCTCCGTTCCCAGGTACTCCAGTGGGGTCATTCCTCCCGTCTGGCATGCCATCCGGGAGTCAGACGCACCCTGGCACTACTCAAACAACGCTTCTGGTGGCCTTCCATGGCAGACGACACCAAGGGATTTGTTGGTGCTTGCCAGGTCTGCGCTCAGCACAAGAGCCCCCGCAAGGCTCCCTCTGGTCTCCTTCATCCTCTGCCAATTCCTCATCGCCCCTGGTCCCACATCGCATTGGATTTCGTAACCGGCCTACCCACCTCCAACGGTAACACAGTCATTCTCACGGTCGTTGATCGATTTTCCAAGTCTGCTCGGCTCATCCCACTACCCAAATTGCCTACCGCCAAAGAGACTGCCCAGATTATGTTACAGGAGGTGTTCCGCCTGCACGGTCTACCCACGGATGTGGTCTCCGACCGGGGTCCACAGTTCACCTCGCACTTTTGGACTGAGTTTTGCAGGCTACTGGGGGCCACAGTCAGCCTGTCATCAGGATTCCAACCCCAATCGAATGGACAGGCGGAACGTATGAACCAGGAGATGGAGACCGCGTTACGATGCCTCTCCTCCCGTAACCCGCAATCCTGGTCCACACAACTCCTGTGGGTTGAGTATGCCCACAACACCCTTCCCAGTTCAGCCACTGGGCTCTCCCCCTTCCAGTGTGCCCGTGGATACCAGCCCCCACTCTTCCCGGAGCAGGAACAGGAATCCAGGGTACCTTCTGTCCAGGCCTTTGTCCAGCGATGTCGACGCACTTGGAGGCAGGCCCGATCCACACTATTGCGCACCTCCGAGCGCTATCAACGGTCAGCCAACAAACGTCGTCTCCCCGCGCCTCAGTACGCTCCGGGACAACGGGTCTGGCTGTCGACTCGGGATCTTCCCCTCCGGGTGGAGTCCAAGAAGTTGGCTGCCCGTTATGTGGGTCCGTTCCCTGTTTCACGGGTCATTAACCCTGCAGCCGTCCGGCTGCGTCTGCCGCCAGCCATGAGAGTCCATCCCACCTTCCACGTCTCCAGGGTTAAACCTGTCCGGGAAAGCCTGCTTCAGCCCTCCCCCAGAACCCCGCCACCCCCCCGGCTTGTCGACGGGGGCCCTGTCTACACAGTCCGTCGCCTGCTCAAATCTCGGCGACGGGGTAGGGGACTGCAATACCTCGTTGATTGGGAGGGGTATGGTCCAGAGGAGCGCCAATGGGTCCCCACTCGCAACATCATGGACCCTTCCCTGATCACGGCCTTCCATAGGGCTCACCCGGACCAGCCGAGAGGGACGTCGGGAGCCGTCCCTAGAGGGGGGGGTTCTGTCACGGATTCCCCGTCATATTAAGTATTTTTCATCCTGTCTGTCAGTCTAACCACTCTCCTGTCATTCCAGATCCTGCCACCGTCTGATTACCCCTCATCACCGTCACCTGGTCCTCACGCCCATCTCACCTGCAGCCCGTTCCCTCATTAGCTCTCTATTTAGGTCCCCTCACTTGCACGTGTCCTCTGCCAGATTGTCTTGTCCATTGTGCCAAACTCTCCAGCGTATCCAGTTCTTTGCTTGCCTGTTCTGACCCCGTTTTTGCCTGTCTCGTGTACCGTGGATTTTGCCTGCCCCTTATCTGATTTGTTTGCTTGTTTGACTGATCTCCTGGTTTTGACCCCTGCCTGAATACCCCACTAAAGAATTTTTGCCTACCACCTGTCTCAGAGTTGTGCTCTTGAACTCACCTGTCTACTGTGCCTCACAGTTCATGGGATTCATCCCTGAGTGACTGTGAACAAGTGGATTGTCATTGGTTACAACTAATACTTCACACACCTCCTCGTGAGTGAAAGCTGAAGTTCACCTGAGAGCAATTGTTCAATTTAGGAGACATTTCCAGGAACAAATTATAATGAAAGGTATCAAATTTGCTTGACAGAATTTGATAACTAGTTCAACAATTTTGTATGTAATGACTCAAGCAATGAAATGAAGACTATTAGTTTTATTGGGAACGACTATTCAGCATCCATAAGTATATAGTTCATTTTGACTGACATGACATAAGCAAATGATAATGTTATAAAACAGCAGAGAATTGTATGAAAGCAAGTGATACATGTCCAAAAGCATTTGCAATTTGTTCAGAGGAAGGATACATTGCTGCTATGATGTGCACAAATGAGTAAATGTTGTGGAGGTTTTATGAGAATTTTCATTCTGATCTGAGAAAAGCACCAAAACAACTGAGAAAAACTGTAATGACTGTAACTACTGTATGAGTGACCTTTTTCAAGTCAATGACTATGAGCACACTGAATTTAATATTAAGAGCAAATGCATAGCGAAATGCACTGTAAAATTACAAATTCCCTTACTTAATTGATGATGCTCGCACTGTAAATGTGGAGTGGCCCAACCAGCAGAATGTAGCTGGACATGGCCAGATAAAAAACCTTCACCCAAATCACATAAAGCGATTAATGAGGGAAATAGATACATTTTAATGAATTTGACACACATGTAAGGTTTATATATATATATACAAATACAAATATATACAAATATTATACATATACATATATATATATATATAAACAAAAACAAATATATATATATATATATTTGTTTTTGGTTATAGGCCTATCTATAATTTAGATGATTTTTTTTAATACACAAAAGAGCAATCATGTGATACCACCCTCGTGTGCTTGCGAGTACATATCATTATTAATGGTATCTACAAACGCTTCTGGGTCGAGGCCGGCTAGTTCCTAAGTGAACTAGAGGTAGTCACATACACAACCGCATAAACATGACTACGTGGACGTTCCTCTTACGTTTGAGACCCATTAACATTGATTGTGTGAAGCACAGTCAGTCTACTGGTCAACAGAAACTACCAGGATGATTCAGAGCTTAAAGTCTCAAAATAAGGAGGGATCATGGGAGAATATTGGCTAATGAGCTAAACTAAACGACTTGAAGCCATAAGGGAGTATACTTTGTAAACACATGTAAAATATTCGTCATGTACCAAACTGTTGGTATGCAGCTACCTATTAGTATGAATAGCTTTATATTGATGATGCATTCACTTGATACATTACGAGGCATTGTTTTCCCCGCATAAACTGCTTTTCTAAGTAAAAACTGACAACCAAAGTGAACAAGTGTGTTTTGACAGTGGACACACTAATAATCCATGTGTTATATGCCGGAGTAAATTTGGTGTAACTTGCATGGCGAATAAAAACGAATTCTGATTCTGATCGACTCAGTCAGCTGCCAAAAGACATTCAGGTTATGTCGCAACAACCTTAGCAACCAACCTAGCAACCCAAACAACGTATGTTAAGATTAAATATAATAACATCGCCAAAACTCCATTGGGTGTCGTAGGGTAATGGACAACGACACCGCCTTGCAATCATGAGACCCGGGTTCGATACCACCCTCCGCCGCTGGAGGCGCTTGGGAGTACATATCAATGTTAATGGTGGCGGCGTGTCTGAGAATATGCATTCTCCAGAGCGATAATTAGCCTTGTCGCTCCGGACCACCCTTGTTCGAATGAACAGGAAGGCCTCAGACCTATGCGTCTCCAAAGACCACTAACAATGATATGTACAAGCAAGCAAACGAGGGTGGTATCACATGGTTGCTCTTTTGTGTATTTAAAAAATACATCTAAATTATAGATAGGCCTATAACAAAAATATTATATATACTGTATATATATATATATAAGCCATACTTGTGTGAGTCAAATTCATAAAAATGTATTTATTTCCCTCATTAATCGCTTTATGTGATTTGGGTGAAGTTTTTTATTTATCTGGTCATATCCAGCTACATTCTGCTGGTTGGGCCACTCCACATTTACAGTACCACCATCATAAATTAAGCAAGGGAATTAGTAATTTTACATTGAATTTCGTTATGCATTTGCTCTTAATATTAAATTCAGTGTGCTAAGACCCACATTGGCACTGGCCAATTTATGGAATGTTCAATGAAATGAAGACTATTAGTTTAATTGGGAACGACTATTCAGCATCCATAAGTATATAGTTCATTTTGACTGACATGACATAAGCAAATGATAATGTTATAAAACAGCAGAGAATTGTATGAAAGCAAGTGATACATGTCCAAAAGCATTTGCAATTTGTTCAGAGGAAGGATACATTGCTACTATGATGTGCACAAATGAGTAAATGTTGTGGAGGTTTTATGAGAATTTTCATTCTGATCTGAGAAAAGCACCAAAACAACTGAGAAAAACTGTAATGACTGTAACTACTGTATGAGTGACCTTTTTCAAGTCAATGACTATGAGCACACTGAATTTAATATTAAGAGCAAATGCATAGCGAAATGCACTGTAAAATTACAAATTCCCTTACTTAATTGATGATGCTCGCACTGTAAATGTGGAGTGGCCCAACCAGCAGAATGTAGCTGGACATGGCCAGATAAAAAACCTTCACCCAAATCACATAAAGCGATTAATGAGGGAAATAGATACATTTTAATGAATTTGACACACATGTAAGGTTTATATATATATATACAAATACAAATATATACAAATATTATACATATATATATATATATATATATATATATATATATATATATAAACAAAAACAAATATATATATATATTTGTTTTTGGTTATAGGCCTATCTATAATTTAGATGATTTTTTTTAATACACAAAAGAGCAATCATGTGATACCACCCTCGTGTGCTTGCGAGTACATA
The DNA here is from genome assembly GCA_030340665.1 of Neosalanx taihuensis. Taxonomy (NCBI): domain Eukaryota; kingdom Metazoa; phylum Chordata; class Actinopteri; order Osmeriformes; family Salangidae; genus Neosalanx; species Neosalanx taihuensis. The sequence goes on along the minus strand of CM059292.1, from coordinate 4,107,255 downwards.
TCATTATTAATGGTATCTACAAACGCTTCTGGGTCGAGGCCGGCTAGTTCCTAAGTGAACTAGAGGTAGTCACATACACAACCGCATAAACATGACTACGTGGACGTTCCTCTTACGTTTGAGACCCATTAACATTGATATGTACTCCCAAGCGCCTCCAGCGGCGGAGGGTGGTATCGAACCCGGGTCTCATGATTGCCAGGCGGTGTCGTTGTCCATTACCCTACGACACCCAGTGGAGTTTGGGCGATTTGATTATATTTAACCTTAACCAACGTTGTTTGGGTTGCTAGGTTGGTTGCTAAGGTTGTTGCGCAACACAGAACATATATGGATAATTAGTGTGTGTCCACTGTCAAAACACACTTGTTCATTTTGGTTGTTCGTTTTTACTTCGAAAACCACCTTATGAGGGGAAAACAATGCCTCGTAATTTATCAAGTGAATGCATCATCAATATAAAGATATTCATATGAACAGGTAGCTGCATACCAACAGTTTGGTGCATGACGAAGATTGTACATGTGTTTACAAAGTATACTCCCTCATGCCTTCAAGTCGTTTAGGTTAAATTCTGTTAAATACTGTAGCATCTTGTACAATACAACTGTACATTTGTCTTAAATCACTTTAATCTGTACATACCCTGTATATTGTGATTATACTGTTCATACTGTGCATATTCTGAGTATACCATTATATTCTGTCGTAATAACTGTTTTGCACTTCTGGTTGGATGCTAACTGTATTTCGTTACCCTGTCCTTGAACCTGTGTAATGACATTAAAGTTGAATTTAAAATGGTTTGCAAACACCATTGAACAAATGGCTTCCTCTTGCTGCGGGGTAAAAAGGGGCCTTCTTCCACCTCTGTGAGGATGTCTTTCAACCCTATGTGGTGCAGAGTAGAATTACAGTAATGTACAGTAAACACGAGATATTATGAGATGTTGTATTACTGTCCAATACTATACATACCTGTTCTCCCTACGAAATGTTTGAATGATTGAATTCACAGTGGTTCTTCCAACATTTGGTTGCACCCTCTGACCAGCCTCAGCCATTGTGAGGCCTTGATTGACAACATGGTCCGCAACTGGTCTTCCCCTGTTTTGTCCCCTTCCTCCCCGCATCCTCAACCCTCTTTCAAGATGCTGACCTTCCATTTCTGTGTCACAGAATTGTAGAAATGGTACACCCTATGTCCTGCTCGGTTCATATATGCTTGCCAAGTGAGGGTTCATGGGATTCATCCCTGAGTGACTGTGAACAAGTGGATTGTCATTGGTTACAACTAATACTTCACACACCTCCTCGTGAGTGAAAGCTGAAGTTCACCTGAGAGCAATTGTTCAATTTAGGAGACATTTCCAGGAACAAATTATAATGAAAGGTATCAAATTTGCTTGACAGAATTTGATAACTAGTTCAACAATTTTGTATGTAATGACTCAAGCAATGAAATGAAGACTATTAGTTTTATTGGGAACGACTATTCAGCATCCATAAGTATATAGTTCATTTTGACTGACATGACATAAGCAAATGATAATGTTATAAAACAGCAGAGAATTGTATGAAAGCAAGTGATACATGTCCAAAAGCATTTGCAATTTGTTCAGAGGAAGGATACATTGCTGCTATGATGTGCACAAATGAGTAAATGTTGTGGAGGTTTTATGAGAATTTTCATTCTGATCTGAGAAAAGCACCAAAACAACTGAGAAAAACTGTAATGACTGTAACTACTGTATGAGTGACCTTTTTCAAGTCAATGACTATGAGCACACTGAATTTAATATTAAGAGCAAATGCATAGCGAAATGCACTGTAAAATTACAAATTCCCTTACTTAATTGATGATGCTCGCACTGTAAATGTGGAGTGGCCCAACCAGCAGAATGTAGCTGGACATGGCCAGATAAAAAACCTTCACCCAAATCACATAAAGCGATTAATGAGGGAAATAGATACATTTTAATGAATTTGACACACATGTAAGGTTTATATATATATATACAAATACAAATATATACAAATATTATACATATATATATATATATATATATATATATATATATATATAAACAAAAACAAATATATATATATATTTGTTTTTGGTTATAGGCCTATCTATAATTTAGATGATTTTTTTTAATACACAAAAGAGCAATCATGTGATACCACCCTCGTGTGCTTGCGAGTACATATCATTATTAATGGTATCTACAAACGCTTCTGGGTCGAGGCCGGCTAGTTCCTAAGTGAACTAGAGGTAGTCACATACACAACCGCATAAACATGACTACGTGGACGTTCCTCTTACGTTTGAGACCCATTAACATTGATATGTACTCCCAAGCGCCTCCAGCGGCGGAGGGTGGTATCGAACCCGGGTCTCATGATTGCCAGGCGGTGTCGTTGTCCATTACCCTACGACACCCAGTGGAGTTTGGGCGATTTGATTATATTTAACTTTAACCAACGTTGTTTGGGTTGCTAGGTTGGTTGCTAAGGTTGTTGCGCAACACAGAACATATATGGATAATTAGTGTGTGTCCACTGTCAAAACACACTTGTTCATTTTGGTTGTTCGTTTTTACTTCGAAAACCACCTTATGAGGGGAAAACAATGCCTCGTAATTTATCAAGTGAATGCATCATCAATATAAAGATATTCATATGAACAGGTAGCTGCATACCAACAGTTTGGTGCATGACGAAGATTGTACATGTGTTTACAAAGTATACTCCCTCATGCCTTCAAGTCGTTTAGGTTAAATTCTGTTAAATACTGTAGCATCTTGTACAATACAACTGTACATTTGTCTTAAATCACTTTAATCTGTACATACCCTGTATATTGTGATTATACTGTTCATACTGTGCATATTCTGAGTATACCATTATATTCTGTCGTAATAACTGTTTTGCACTTCTGGTTGGATGCTAACTGTATTTCGTTACCCTGTCCTTGAACCTGTGTAATGACATTAAAGTTGAATTTAAAATGGTTTGCAAACACCATTGAACAAATGGCTTCCTCTTGCTGCGGGGTAAAAAGGGGCCTTCTTCCACCTCTGTGAGGATGTCTTTCAACCCTATGTGGTGCAGAGTAGAATTACAGTAATGTACAGTAAACACGAGATATTATGAGATGTTGTATTACTGTCCAATACTATACATACCTGTTCTCCCTACGAAATGTTTGAATGATTGAATTCACAGTGGTTCTTCCAACATTTGGTTGCACCCTCTGACCAGCCTCAGCCATTGTGAGGCCTTGATTGACAACATGGTCCGCAACTGGTCTTCCCCTGTTTTGTCCCCTTCCTCCCCGCATCCTCAACCCTCTTTCAAGATGCTGACCTTCCATTTCTGTGTCACAGAATTGTAGAAATGGTACACCCTATGTCCTGCTCGGTTCATATATGCTTGCCAAGTGAGGGTTCATGGGATTCATCCCTGAGTGACTGTGAACAAGTGGATTGTCATTGGTTACAACTAATACTTCACACACCTCCTCGTGAGTGAAAGCTGAAGTTCACCTGAGAGCAATTGTTCAATTTAGGAGACATTTCCAGGAACAAATTATAATGAAAGGTATCAAATTTGCTTGACAGAATTTGATAACTAGTTCAACAATTTTGTATGTAATGACTCAAGCAATGAAATGAAGACTATTAGTTTTATTGGGAACGACTATTCAGCATCCATAAGTATATAGTTCATTTTGACTGACATGACATAAGCAAATGATAATGTTATAAAACAGCAGAGAATTGTATGAAAGCAAGTGATACATGTCCAAAAGCATTTGCAATTTGTTCAGAGGAAGGATACATTGCTGCTATGATGTGCACAAATGAGTAAATGTTGTGGAGGTTTTATGAGAATTTTCATTCTGATCTGAGAAAAGCACCAAAACAACTGAGAAAAACTGTAATGACTGTAACTACTGTATGAGTGACCTTTTTCAAGTCAATGACTATGAGCACACTGAATTTAATATTAAGAGCAAATGCATAGCGAAATGCACTGTAAAATTACAAATTCCCTTACTTAATTGATGATGCTCGCACTGTAAATGTGGAGTGGCCCAACCAGCAGAATGTAGCTGGACATGGCCAGATAAAAAACCTTCACCCAAATCACATAAAGCGATTAATGAGGGAAATAGATACATTTTAATGAATTTGACACACATGTAAGGTTTATATATATATATACAAATACAAATATATACAAATATTATACATATATATATATATATATATATATATATATATATATAAACAAAAACAAATATATATATATATTTGTTTTTGGTTATAGGCCTATCTATAATTTAGATGATTTTTTTTAATACACAAAAGAGCAATCATGTGATACCACCCTCGTGTGCTTGCGAGTACATATCATTATTAATGGTATCTACAAACGCTTCTGGGTCGAGGCCGGCTAGTTCCTAAGTGAACTAGAGGTAGTCACATACACAACCGCATAAACATGACTACGTGGACGTTCCTCTTACGTTTGAGACCCATTAACATTGATATGTACTCCCAAGCGCCTCCAGCGGCGGAGGGTGGTATCGAACCCGGGTCTCATGATTGCCAGGCGGTGTCGTTGTCCATTACCCTACGACACCCAGTGGAGTTTGGGCGATTTGATTATATTTAACCTTAACCAACGTTGTTTGGGTTGCTAGGTTGGTTGCTAAGGTTGTTGCGCAACACAGAACATATATGGATAATTAGTGTGTGTCCACTGTCAAAACACACTTGTTCATTTTGGTTGTTCGTTTTTACTTCGAAAACCACCTTACGAGGGGAAAACAATGCCTCGTAATTTATCAAGTGAATGCATCATCAATATAAAGATATTCATATGAACAGGTAGCTGCATACCAACAGTTTGGTGCATGACGAAGATTGTACATGTGTTTACAAAGTATACTCCCTCATGCCTTCAAGTCGTTTAGGTTAAATTCTGTTAAATACTGTAGCATCTTGTACAATACAACTGTACATTTGTCTTAAATCACTTTAATCTGTACATACCCTGTATATTGTGATTATACTGTTCATACTGTGCATATTCTGAGTATACCATTATATTCTGTCGTAATAACTGTTTTGCACTTCTGGTTGGATGCTAACTGTATTTCGTTACCCTGTCCTTGAACCTGTGTAATGACATTAAAGTTGAATTTAAAATGGTTTGCAAACACCATTGAACAAATGGCTTCCTCTTGCTGCGGGGTAAAAAGGGGCCTTCTTCCACCTCTGTGAGGATGTCTTTCAACCCTATGTGGTGCAGAGTAGAATTACAGTAATGTACAGTAAACACGAGATATTATGAGATGTTGTATTACTGTCCAATACTATACATACCTGTTCTCCCTATGAAATGTTTGAATGATTGAATTCACAGTGGTTCTTCCAACATTTGGTTGCACCCTCTGACCAGCCTCAGCCATTGTGAGGCCTTGATTGACAACATGGTCCGCAACTGGTCTTCCCCTGTTTTGTCCCCTTCCTCCCCGCATCCTCAACCCTCTTTCACGATGCTGACCTTCCATTTCTGTGTCACAGAATTGTAGAAATGGTACACCCTATGTCCTGCTCGGTTCATATATGCTTGCCAAGTGAGGGTTCATGGGATTCATCCCTGAGTGACTGTGAACAAGTGGATTGTCATTGGTTACAACTAATACTTCACACACCTCCTCGTGAGTGAAAGCTGAAGTTCACCTGAGAGCAATTGTTCAATTTAGGAGACATTTCCAGGAACAAATTATAATGAAAGGTATCAAATTTGCTTGACAGAATTTGATAACTAGTTCAACAATTTTGTATGTAATGACTCAAGCAATGAAATGAAGACTATTAGTTTTATTGGGAACGACTATTCAGCATCCATAAGTATATAGTTCATTTTGACTGACATGACATAAGCAAATGATAATGTTATAAAACAGCAGAGAATTGTATGAAAGCAAGTGATACATGTCCAAAAGCATTTGCAATTTGTTCAGAGGAAGGATACATTGCTGCTATGATGTGCACAAATGAGTAAATGTTGTGGAGGTTTTATGAGAATTTTCATTCTGATCTGAGAAAAGCACCAAAACAACTGAGAAAAACTGTAATGACTGTAACTACTGTATGAGTGACCTTTTTCAAGTCAATGACTATGAGCACACTGAATTTAATATTAAGAGCAAATGCATAGCGAAATGCACTGTAAAATTACAAATTCCCTTACTTAATTGATGATGCTCGCACTGTAAATGTGGAGTGGCCCAACCAGCAGAATGTAGCTGGACATGGCCAGATAAAAAACCTTCACCCAAATCACATAAAGCGATTAATGAGGGAAATAGATACATTTTAATGAATTTGACACACATGTAAGGTTTATATATATATATACAAATACAAATATATACAAATATTATACATATACATATATATATATATATATATATATATAAACAAAAACAAATATATATATATATATTTGTTTTTGGTTATAGGCCTATCTATAATTTAGATGATTTTTTTTAATACACAAAAGAGCAATCATGTGATACCACCCTCGTGTGCTTGCGAGTACATATCATTATTAATGGTATCTACAAACGCTTCTGGGTCGAGGCCGGCTAGTTCCTAAGTGAACTAGAGGTAGTCACATACACAACCGCATAAACATGACTACGTGGACGTTCCTCTTACGTTTGAGACCCATTAACATTGATATGTACTCCCAAGCGCCTCCAGCGGCGGAGGGTGGTATCGAACCCGGGTCTCATGATTGCCAGGCGGTGTCGTTGTCCATTACCCTACGACACCCAGTGGAGTTTGGGCGATTTGATTATATTTAACCTTAACCAACGTTGTTTGGGTTGCTAGGTTGGTTGCTAAGGTTGTTGCGCAACACAGAACATATATGGATAATTAGTGTGTGTCCACTGTCAAAACACACTTGTTCATTTTGGTTGTTCGTTTTTACTTCGAAAACCACCTTACGAGGGGAAAACAATGCCTCGTAATTTATCAAGTGAATGCATCATCAATATAAAGATATTCATATGAACAGGTAGCTGCATACCAACAGTTTGGTGCATGACGAAGATTGTACATGTGTTTACAAAGTATACTCCCTCATGCCTTCAAGTCGTTTAGGTTAAATTCTGTTAAATACTGTAGCATCTTGTACAATACAACTGTACATTTGTCTTAAATCACTTTAATCTGTACATACCCTGTATATTGTGATTATACTGTTCATACTGTGCATATTCTGAGTATACCATTATATTCTGTCGTAATAACTGTTTTGCACTTCTGGTTGGATGCTAACTGTATTTCGTTACCCTGTCCTTGAACCTGTGTAATGACATTAAAGTTGAATTTAAAATGGTTTGCAAACACCATTGAACAAATGGCTTCCTCTTGCTGCGGGGTAAAAAGGGGCCTTCTTCCACCTCTGTGAGGATGTCTTTCAACCCTATGTGGTGCAGAGTAGAATTACAGTAATGTACAGTAAACACGAGATATTATGAGATGTTGTATTACTGTCCAATACTATACATACCTGTTCTCCCTATGAAATGTTTGAATGATTGAATTCACAGTGGTTCTTCCAACATTTGGTTGCACCCTCTGACCAGCCTCAGCCATTGTGAGGCCTTGATTGACAACATGGTCCGCAACTGGTCTTCCCCTGTTTTGTCCCCTTCCTCCCCGCATCCTCAACCCTCTTTCACGATGCTGACCTTCCATTTCTGTGTCACAGAATTGTAGAAATGGTACACCCTATGTCCTGCTCGGTTCATATATGCTTGCCAAGTGAGGGTTCATGGGATTCATCCCTGAGTGACTGTGAACAAGTGGATTGTCATTGGTTACAACTAATACTTCACACACCTCCTCGTGAGTGAAAGCTGAAGTTCACCTGAGAGCAATTGTTCAATTTAGGAGACATTTCCAGGAACAAATTATAATGAAAGGTATCAAATTTGCTTGACAGAATTTGATAACTAGTTCAACAATTTTGTATGTAATGACTCAAGCAATGAAATGAAGACTATTAGTTTTATTGGGAACGACTATTCAGCATCCATAAGTATATAGTTCATTTTGACTGACATGACATAAGCAAATGATAATGTTATAAAACAGCAGAGAATTGTATGAAAGCAAGTGATACATGTCCAAAAGCATTTGCAATTTGTTCAGAGGAAGGATACATTGCTGCTATGATGTGCACAAATGAGTAAATGTTGTGGAGGTTTTATGAGAATTTTCATTCTGATCTGAGAAAAGCACCAAAACAACTGAGAAAAACTGTAATGACTGTAACTACTGTATGAGTGACCTTTTTCAAGTCAATGACTATGAGCACACTGAATTTAATATTAAGAGCAAATGCATAGCGAAATGCACTGTAAAATTACAAATTCCCTTACTTAATTGATGATGCTCGCACTGTAAATGTGGAGTGGCCCAACCAGCAGAATGTAGCTGGACATGGCCAGATAAAAAACCTTCACCCAAATCACATAAAGCGATTAATGAGGGAAATAGATACATTTTAATGAATTTGACACACATGTAAGGTTTATATATATATATACAAATACAAATATATACAAATATTATACATATACATATATATATATATATATAAACAAAAACAAATATATATATATATATATATTTGTTTTTGGTTATAGGCCTATCTATAATTTAGATGATTTTTTTTAATACACAAAAGAGCAATCATGTGATACCACCCTCGTGTGCTTGCGAGTACATATCATTATTAATGGTATCTACAAACGCTTCTGGGTCGAGGCCGGCTAGTTCCTAAGTGAACTAGAGGTAGTCACATACACAACCGCATAAACATGACTACGTGGACGTTCCTCTTACGTTTGAGACCCATTAACATTGATATGTACTCCCAAGCGCCTCCAGCGGCGGAGGGTGGTATCGAACCCGGGTCTCATGATTGCCAGGCGGTGTCGTTGTCCATTACCCTACGACACCCAGTGGAGTTTGGGCGATTTGATTATATTTAACCTTAACCAACGTTGTTTGGGTTGCTAGGTTGGTTGCTAAGGTTGTTGCGCAACACAGAACATATATGGATAATTAGTGTGTGTCCACTGTCAAAACACACTTGTTCATTTTGGTTGTTCGTTTTTACTTCGAAAACCACCTTACGAGGGGAAAACAATGCCTCGTAATTTATCAAGTGAATGCATCATCAATATAAAGATATTCATATGAACAGGTAGCTGCATACCAACAGTTTGGTGCATGACGAAGATTGTACATGTGTTTACAAAGTATACTCCCTCATGCCTTCAAGTCGTTTAGGTTAAATTCTGTTAAATACTGTAGCATCTTGTACAATACAACTGTACATTTGTCTTAAATCACTTTAATCTGTACATACCCTGTATATTGTGATTATACTGTTCATACTGTGCATATTCTGAGTATACCATTATATTCTGTCGTAATAACTGTTTTGCACTTCTGGTTGGATGCTAACTGTATTTCGTTACCCTGTCCTTGAACCTGTGTAATGACATTAAAGTTGAATTTAAAATGGTTTGCAAACACCATTGAACAAATGGCTTCCTCTTGCTGCGGGGTAAAAAGGGGCCTTCTTCCACCTCTGTGAGGATGTCTTTCAACCCTATGTGGTGCAGAGTAGAATTACAGTAATGTACAGTAAACACGAGATATTATGAGATGTTGTATTACTGTCCAATACTATACATACCTGTTCTCCCTATGAAATGTTTGAATGATTGAATTCACAGTGGTTCTTCCAACATTTGGTTGCACCCTCTGACCAGCCTCAGCCATTGTGAGGCCTTGATTGACAACATGGTCCGCAACTGGTCTTCCCCTGTTTTGTCCCCTTCCTCCCCGCATCCTCAACCCTCTTTCACGATGCTGACCTTCCATTTCTGTGTCACAGAATTGTAGAAATGGTACACCCTATGTCCTGCTCGGTTCATATATGCTTGCCAAGTGAGGGTTCATGGGATTCATCCCTGAGTGACTGTGAACAAGTGGATTGTCATTGGTTACAACTAATACTTCACACACCTCCTCGTGAGTGAAAGCTGAAGTTCACCTGAGAGCAATTGTTCAATTTAGGAGACATTTCCAGGAACAAATTATAATGAAAGGTATCAAATTTGCTTGACAGAATTTGATAACTAGTTCAACAATTTTGTATGTAATGACTCAAGCAATGAAATGAAGACTATTAGTTTTATTGGGAACGACTATTCAGCATCCATAAGTATATAGTTCATTTTGACTGACATGACATAAGCAAATGATAATGTTATAAAACAGCAGAGAATTGTATGAAAGCAAGTGATACATGTCCAAAAGCATTTGCAATTTGTTCAGAGGAAGGATACATTGCTGCTATGATGTGCACAAATGAGTAAATGTTGTGGAGGTTTTATGAGAATTTTCATTCTGATCTGAGAAAAGCACCAAAACAACTGAGAAAAACTGTAATGACTGTAACTACTGTATGAGTGACCTTTTTCAAGTCAATGACTATGAGCACACTGAATTTAATATTAAGAGCAAATGCATAGCGAAATGCACTGTAAAATTACAAATTCCCTTACTTAATTGATGATGCTCGCACTGTAAATGTGGAGTGGCCCAACCAGCAGAATGTAGCTGGACATGGCCAGATAAAAAACCTTCACCCAAATCACATAAAGCGATTAATGAGGGAAATAGATACATTTTAATGAATTTGACACACATGTAAGGTTTATATATATATATACAAATACAAATATATACAAATATTATACATATACATATATATATATATATATAAACAAAAACAAATATATATATATATATATATATTTGTTTTTGGTTATAGGCCTATCTATAATTTAGATGATTTTTTTTAATACACAAAAGAGCAATCATGTGATACCACCCTCGTGTGCTTGCGAGTACATATCATTATTAATGGTATCTACAAACGCTTCTGGGTCGAGGCCGGCTAGTTCCTAAGTGAACTAGAGGTAGTCACATACACAACCGCATAAACATGACTACGTGGACGTTCCTCTTACGTTTGAGACCCATTAACATTGATTGTGTGAAGCACAGTCAGTCTACTGGTCAACAGAAACTACCAGGATGATTCAGAGCTTAAAGTCTCAAAATAAGGAGGGATCATGGGAGAATATTGGCTAATGAGCTAAACTAAACGACTTGAAGCCATAAGGGAGTATACTTTGTAAACACATGTAAAATATTCGTCATGTACCAAACTGTTGGTATGCAGCTACCTATTAGTATGAATAGCTTTATATTGATGATGCATTCACTTGATACATTACGAGGCATTGTTTTCCCCGCATAAACTGCTTTTCTAAGTAAAAACTGACAACCAAAGTGAACAAGTGTGTTTTGACAGTGGACACACTAATAATCCATGTGTTATATGCCAGAGTAAATTTGGTGTAACTTGCATGGCGAATAAAAACGAATTCTGATTCTGATCGACTCAGTCAGCTGCCAAAAGACATTCAGGTTATGTCGCAACAACCTTAGCAACCAACCTAGCAACCCAAACAACGTATGTTAAGATTAAATATAATAACATCGCCAAAACTCCATTGGGTGTCGTAGGGTAATGGACAACGACACCGCCTTGCAATCATGAGACCCGGGTTCGATACCACCCTCCGCCGCTGGAGGCGCTTGGGAGTACATATCAATGTTAATGGTGGCGGCGTGTCTGAGAATATGCATTCTCCAGAGCGATAATTAGCCTTGTCGCTCCGGACCACCCTTGTTCGAATGAACAGGAAGGCCTCAGACCTATGCGTCTCCAAAGACCACTAACAATGATATGTACAAGCAAGCAAACGAGGGTGGTATCACATGGTTGCTCTTTTGTGTATTTAAAAAATACATCTAAATTATAGATAGGCCTATAACAAAAATATTATATATACTGTATATATATATATATAAGCCATACTTGTGTGAGTCAAATTCATAAAAATGTATTTATTTCCCTCATTAATCGCTTTATGTGATTTGGGTGAAGTTTTTTATTTATCTGGTCATATCCAGCTACATTCTGCTGGTTGGGCCACTCCACATTTACAGTACCACCATCATAAATTAAGCAAGGGAATTAGTAATTTTACATTGAATTTCGTTATGCATTTGCTCTTAATATTAAATTCAGTGTGCTAAGACCCACATTGGCACTGGCCAATTTATGGAATGTTCAATGAAATGAAGACTATTAGTTTAATTGGGAACGACTATTCAGCATCCATAAGTATATAGTTAATTTTGACTGACATGACATAAGCAAATGATAATGTTATAAAACAGCAGAGAATTGTATGAAAGCAAGTGATACATGTCCAAACGCATTTGCAATTTGTTCAGAGGAAAGATACATGGCTACTATGATGTGCACAAATGAGTAAATGTTGTGGAGGTTGAACTAATAGTTATGAGAATTTTTCTTCTGATCTGAGAAAAGCACCAAAACAACTGAGAAAAACTGTAATGACTGTAACTACTGTATGAGTGACCTTTTTCAAGTCAATGACTATGAGCACACTGAATTTAATATTAAGAGCAAATGCATAGAGAAATGCACTGTAAAATTACAAATTCCCTTACTTAATTGATGATGCTCGCACTGTAAATGTGGAGTGGCCCAATCAGCAGAATGTAGCTGGACATGGCCAGATAAAAAACCTTCACCCAAATCACATAAAGCGATTAATGAGGGAAATAGATACATTTTAATGAATTTGACACACATGTAAGGTTTATATATATATTCCAGGTTTCTTTATATATATTCGAGGTTTCTGTATATCTATTCAAAGGTTTAATTTCCTGAACGGCATGCCATAATATATATATATACAAATATTATATATATATATATATATATATATATACACAAACATTATATATACATATATGTTTTTGGTTATAGGCCTATCTATAATTTAGATGATTTTTTTTAATACACAAAAGAGCAATCATGTGATACCACCCTCGTGTGCTTGCGAGTACATATCATTATTAATGGTATCTACAAACGCTTCTGGGTCGAGGCCGGCTAGTTCCTAAGTGAACTAGAGGTAGTCACATACACAACCGCATAAACATGACTACGTGGACGTTCCTCTTACGTTTGAGACCCATTAACATTGATATGTACTCCCAAGCGCCTCCAGCGGCGGAGGGTGGTATCGAACCCGGGTCTCATGATTGCCAGGCGGTGTCGTTGTCCATTACCCTACGACACCCAGTGGAGTTTGGGCGATTTGATTATATTTAACCTTAACCAACGTTGTTTGGGTTGCTAGGTTGGTTGCTAAGGTTGTTGCGCAACACAGAACATATATGGATAATTAGTGTGTGTCCACTGTCAAAACACACTTGTTCATTTTGGTTGTTCGTTTTTACTTCGAAAACCACCTTATGAGGGGAAAACAATGCCTCGTAATTTATCAAGTGAATGCATCATCAATATAAAGATATTCATATGAACAGGTAGCTGCATACCAACAGTTTGGTGCATGACGAAGATTGTACATGTGTTTACAAAGTATACTCCCTCATGCCTTCAAGTCGTTTAGGTTAAATTCTGTTAAATACTGTAGCATCTTGTACAATACAACTGTACATTTGTCTTAAATCACTTTAATCTGTACATACCCTGTATATTGTGATTATACTGTTCATACTGTGCATATTCTGAGTATACCATTATATTCTGTCGTAATAACTGTTTTGCACTTCTGGTTGGATGCTAACTGTATTTCGTTACCCTGTCCTTGAACCTGTGTAATGACATTAAAGTTGAATTTAAAATGGTTTGCAAACACCATTGAACAAATGGCTTCCTCTTGCTGCGGGGTAAAAAGGGGCCTTCTTCCACCTCTGTGAGGATGTCTTTCAACCCTATGTGGTGCAGAGTAGAATTACAGTAATGTACAGTAAACACGAGATATTATGAGATGTTGTATTACTGTCCAATACTATACATACCTGTTCTCCCTACGAAATGTTTGAATGATTGAATTCACAGTGGTTCTTCCAACATTTGGTTGCACCCTCTGACCAGCCTCAGCCATTGTGAGGCCTTGATTGACAACATGGTCCGCAACTGGTCTTCCCCTGTTTTGTCCCCTTCCTCCCCGCATCCTCAACCCTCTTTCAAGATGCTGACCTTCCATTTCTGTGTCACAGAATTGTAGAAATGGTACACCCTATGTCCTGCTCGGTTCATATATGCTTGCCAAGTGAGGGTTCATGGGATTCATCCCTGAGTGACTGTGAACAAGTGGATTGTCATTGGTTACAACTAATACTTCACACACCTCCTCGTGAGTGAAAGCTGAAGTTCACCTGAGAGCAATTGTTCAATTTAGGAGACATTTCCAGGAACAAATTATAATGAAAGGTATCAAATTTGCTTGACAGAATTTGATAACTAGTTCAACAATTTTGTATGTAATGACTCAAGCAATGAAATGAAGACTATTAGTTTTATTGGGAACGACTATTCAGCATCCATAAGTATATAGTTCATTTTGACTGACATGACATAAGCAAATGATAATGTTATAAAACAGCAGAGAATTGTATGAAAGCAAGTGATACATGTCCAAAAGCATTTGCAATTTGTTCAGAGGAAGGATACATTGCTGCTATGATGTGCACAAATGAGTAAATGTTGTGGAGGTTTTATGAGAATTTTCATTCTGATCTGAGAAAAGCACCAAAACAACTGAGAAAAACTGTAATGACTGTAACTACTGTATGAGTGACCTTTTTCAAGTCAATGACTATGAGCACACTGAATTTAATATTAAGAGCAAATGCATTGCGAAATGCACTGTAAAATTACAAATTCCCTTACTTAATTGATGATGCTCGCACTGTAAATGTGGAGTGGCCCAACCAGCAGAATGTAGCTGGACATGGCCAGATAAAAAACCTTCACCCAAATCACATAAAGCGATTAATGAGGGAAATAGATACATTTTAATGAATTTGACACACATGTAAGGTTTATATATATATATACAAATACAAATATATACAAATATTATACATATATATATATATATATATATATATATATATATATATATATATATATATATATATATAAACAAAAACAAATATATATATATATATTTGTTTTTGGTTATAGGCCTATCTATAATTTAGATGATTTTTTTTAATACACAAAAGAGCAATCATGTGATACCACCCTCGTGTGCTTGCGAGTACATATCATTATTAATGGTATCTACAAACGCTTCTGGGTCGAGGCCGGCTAGTTCCTAAGTGAACTAGAGGTAGTCACATACACAACCGCATAAACATGACTACGTGGACGTTCCTCTTACGTTTGAGACCCATTAACATTGATATGTACTCCCAAGCGCCTCCAGCGGCGGAGGGTGGTATCGAACCCGGGTCTCATGATTGCCAGGCGGTGTCGTTGTCCATTACCCTACGACACCCAGTGGAGTTTGGGCGATTTGATTATATTTAACCTTAACCAACGTTGTTTGGGTTGCTAGGTTGGTTGCTAAGGTTGTTGCGCAACACAGAACATATATGGATAATTAGTGTGTGTCCACTGTCAAAACACACTTGTTCATTTTGGTTGTTCGTTTTTACTTCGAAAACCACCTTATGAGGGGAAAACAATGCCTCGTAATTTATCAAGTGAATGCATCATCAATATAAAGATATTCATATGAACAGGTAGCTGCATACCAACAGTTTGGTGCATGACGAAGATTGTACATGTGTTTACAAAGTATACTCCCTCATGCCTTCAAGTCGTTTAGGTTAAATTCTGTTAAATACTGTAGCATCTTGTACAATACAACTGTACATTTGTCTTAAATCACTTTAATCTGTACATACCCTGTATATTGTGATTATACTGTTCATACTGTGCATATTCTGAGTATACCATTATATTCTGTCGTAATAACTGTTTTGCACTTCTGGTTGGATGCTAACTGTATTTCGTTACCCTGTCCTTGAACCTGTGTAATGACATTAAAGTTGAATTTAAAATGGTTTGCAAACACCATTGAACAAATGGCTTCCTCTTGCTGCGGGGTAAAAAGGGGCCTTCTTCCACCTCTGTGAGGATGTCTTTCAACCCTATGTGGTGCAGAGTAGAATTACAGTAATGTACAGTAAACACGAGATATTATGAGATGTTGTATTACTGTCCAATACTATACATACCTGTTCTCCCTACGAAATGTTTGAATGATTGAATTCACAGTGGTTCTTCCAACATTTGGTTGCACCCTCTGACCAGCCTCAGCCATTGTGAGGCCTTGATTGACAACATGGTCCGCAACTGGTCTTCCCCTGTTTTGTCCCCTTCCTCCCCGCATCCTCAACCCTCTTTCAAGATGCTGACCTTCCATTTCTGTGTCACAGAATTGTAGAAATGGTACACCCTATGTCCTGCTCGGTTCATATATGCTTGCCAAGTGAGGGTTCATGGGATTCATCCCTGAGTGACTGTGAACAAGTGGATTGTCATTGGTTACAACTAATACTTCACACACCTCCTCGTGAGTGAAAGCTGAAGTTCACCTGAGAGCAATTGTTCAATTTAGGAGACATTTCCAGGAACAAATTATAATGAAAGGTATCAAATTTGCTTGACAGAATTTGATAACTAGTTCAACAATTTTGTATGTAATGACTCAAGCAATGAAATGAAGACTATTAGTTTTATTGGGAACGACTATTCAGCATCCATAAGTATATAGTTCATTTTGACTGACATGACATAAGCAAATGATAATGTTATAAAACAGCAGAGAATTGTATGAAAGCAAGTGATACATGTCCAAAAGCATTTGCAATTTGTTCAGAGGAAGGATACATTGCTGCTATGATGTGCACAAATGAGTAAATGTTGTGGAGGTTTTATGAGAATTTTCATTCTGATCTGAGAAAAGCACCAAAACAACTGAGAAAAACTGTAATGACTGTAACTACTGTATGAGTGACCTTTTTCAAGTCAATGACTATGAGCACACTGAATTTAATATTAAGAGCAAATGCATTGCGAAATGCACTGTAAAATTACAAATTCCCTTACTTAATTGATGATGCTCGCACTGTAAATGTGGAGTGGCCCAACCAGCAGAATGTAGCTGGACATGGCCAGATAAAAAACCTTCACCCAAATCACATAAAGCGATTAATGAGGGAAATAGATACATTTTAATGAATTTGACACACATGTAAGGTTTATATATATATATACAAATACAAATATATACAAATATTATACATATATATATATATATATATATATATATATATATATATATATATATATAAACAAAAACAAATATATATATATATATTTGTTTTTGGTTATAGGCCTATCTATAATTTAGATGATTTTTTTTAATACACAAAAGAGCAATCATGTGATACCACCCTCGTGTGCTTGCGAGTACATATCATTATTAATGGTATCTACAAACGCTTCTGGGTCGAGGCCGGCTAGTTCCTAAGTGAACTAGAGGTAGTCACATACACAACCGCATAAACATGACTACGTGGACGTTCCTCTTACGTTTGAGACCCATTAACATTGATATGTACTCCCAAGCGCCTCCAGCGGCGGAGGGTGGTATCGAACCCGGGTCTCATGATTGCCAGGCGGTGTCGTTGTCCATTACCCTACGACACCCAGTGGAGTTTGGGCGATTTGATTATATTTAACCTTAACCAACGTTGTTTGGGTTGCTAGGTTGGTTGCTAAGGTTGTTGCGCAACACAGAACATATATGGATAATTAGTGTGTGTCCACTGTCAAAACACACTTGTTCATTTTGGTTGTTCGTTTTTACTTCGAAAACCACCTTATGAGGGGAAAACAATGCCTCGTAATTTATCAAGTGAATGCATCATCAATATAAAGATATTCATATGAACAGGTAGCTGCATACCAACAGTTTGGTGCATGACGAAGATTGTACATGTGTTTACAAAGTATACTCCCTCATGCCTTCAAGTCGTTTAGGTTAAATTCTGTTAAATACTGTAGCATCTTGTACAATACAACTGTACATTTGTCTTAAATCACTTTAATCTGTACATACCCTGTATATTGTGATTATACTGTTCATACTGTGCATATTCTGAGTATACCATTATATTCTGTCGTAATAACTGTTTTGCACTTCTGGTTGGATGCTAACTGTATTTCGTTACCCTGTCCTTGAACCTGTGTAATGACATTAAAGTTGAATTTAAAATGGTTTGCAAACACCATTGAACAAATGGCTTCCTCTTGCTGCGGGGTAAAAAGGGGCCTTCTTCCACCTCTGTGAGGATGTCTTTCAACCCTATGTGGTGCAGAGTAGAATTACAGTAATGTACAGTAAACACGAGATATTATGAGATGTTGTATTACTGTCCAATACTATACATACCTGTTCTCCCTACGAAATGTTTGAATGATTGAATTCACAGTGGTTCTTCCAACATTTGGTTGCACCCTCTGACCAGCCTCAGCCATTGTGAGGCCTTGATTGACAACATGGTCCGCAACTGGTCTTCCCCTGTTTTGTCCCCTTCCTCCCCGCATCCTCAACCCTCTTTCAAGATGCTGACCTTCCATTTCTGTGTCACAGAATTGTAGAAATGGTACACCCTATGTCCTGCTCGGTTCATATATGCTTGCCAAGTGAGGGTTCATGGGATTCATCCCTGAGTGACTGTGAACAAGTGGATTGTCATTGGTTACAACTAATACTTCACACACCTCCTCGTGAGTGAAAGCTGAAGTTCACCTGAGAGCAATTGTTCAATTTAGGAGACATTTCCAGGAACAAATTATAATGAAAGGTATCAAATTTGCTTGACAGAATTTGATAACTAGTTCAACAATTTTGTATGTAATGACTCAAGCAATGAAATGAAGACTATTAGTTTTATTGGGAACGACTATTCAGCATCCATAAGTATATAGTTCATTTTGACTGACATGACATAAGCAAATGATAATGTTATAAAACAGCAGAGAATTGTATGAAAGCAAGTGATACATGTCCAAAAGCATTTGCAATTTGTTCAGAGGAAGGATACATTGCTGCTATGATGTGCACAAATGAGTAAATGTTGTGGAGGTTTTATGAGAATTTTCATTCTGATCTGAGAAAAGCACCAAAACAACTGAGAAAAACTGTAATGACTGTAACTACTGTATGAGTGACCTTTTTCAAGTCAATGACTATGAGCACACTGAATTTAATATTAAGAGCAAATGCATAGCGAAATGCACTGTAAAATTACAAATTCCCTTACTTAATTGATGATGCTCGCACTGTAAATGTGGAGTGGCCCAACCAGCAGAATGTAGCTGGACATGGCCAGATAAAAAACCTTCACCCAAATCACATAAAGCGATTAATGAGGGAAATAGATACATTTTAATGAATTTGACACACATGTAAGGTTTATATATATATATACAAATACAAATATATACAAATATTATACATATATATATATATATATATATATATATATATATATATATATAAACAAAAACAAATATATATATATATTTGTTTTTGGTTATAGGCCTATCTATAATTTAGATGATTTTTTTTAATACACAAAAGAGCAATCATGTGATACCACCCTCGTGTGCTTGCGAGTACATATCATTATTAATGGTATCTACAAACGCTTCTGGGTCGAGGCCGGCTAGTTCCTAAGTGAACTAGAGGTAGTCACATACACAACCGCATAAACATGACTACGTGGACGTTCCTCTTACGTTTGAGACCCATTAACATGTACTCCCAAGCGCCTCCAGCGGCGGAGGGTGGTATCGAACCCGGGTCTCATGATTGCCAGGCGGTGTCGTTGTCTATTACCCTACGACACCCAGTGGAGTTTGGGCGATTTGATTATATTTAACCTTAACCAACGTTGTTTGGGTTGCTAGGTTGGTTGCTAAGGTTGTTGCGCAACACAGAACATATATGGATAATTAGTGTGTGTCCACTGTCAAAACACACTTGTTCATTTTGGTTGTTCGTTTTTACTTCGAAAACCACCTTATGAGGGGAAAACAATGCCTCGTAATTTATCAAGTGAATGCATCATCAATATAAAGATATTCATATGAACAGGTAGCTGCATACCAACAGTTTGGTGCATGACGAAGATTGTACATGTGTTTACAAAGTATACTCCCTCATGCCTTCAAGTCGTTTAGGTTAAATTCTGTTAAATACTGTAGCATCTTGTACAATACAACTGTACATTTGTCTTAAATCACTTTAATCTGTACATACCCTGTATATTGTGATTATACTGTTCATACTGTGCATATTCTGAGTATACCATTATATTCTGTCGTAATAACTGTTTTGCACTTCTGGTTGGATGCTAACTGTATTTCGTTACCCTGTCCTTGAACCTGTGTAATGACATTAAAGTTGAATTTAAAATGGTTTGCAAACACCATTGAACAAATGGCTTCCTCTTGCTGCGGGGTAAAAAGGGGCCTTCTTCCACCTCTGTGAGGATGTCTTTCAACCCTATGTGGTGCAGAGTAGAATTACAGTAATGTACAGTAAACACGAGATATTATGAGATGTTGTATTACTGTCCAATACTATACATACCTGTTCTCCCTACGAAATGTTTGAATGATTGAATTCACAGTGGTTCTTCCAACATTTGGTTGCACCCTCTGACCAGCCTCAGCCATTGTGAGGCCTTGATTGACAACATGGTCCGCAACTGGTCTTCCCCTGTTTTGTCCCCTTCCTCCCCGCATCCTCAACCCTCTTTCACGATGCTGACCTTCCATTTCTGTGTCACAGAATTGTAGAAATGGTACACCCTATGTCCTGCTCGGTTCATATATGCTTGCCAAGTGAGGGTTCATGGGATTCATCCCTGAGTGACTGTGAACAAGTGGATTGTCATTGGTTACAACTAATACTTCACACACCTCCTCGTGAGTGAAAGCTGAAGTTCACCTGAGAGCAATTGTTCAATTTAGGAGACATTTCCAGGAACAAATTATAATGAAAGGTATCAAATTTGCTTGACAGAATTTGATAACTAGTTCAACAATTTTGTATGTAATGACTCAAGCAATGAAATGAAGACTATTAGTTTTATTGGGAACGACTATTCAGCATCCATAAGTATATAGTTCATTTTGACTGACATGACATAAGCAAATGATAATGTTATAAAACAGCAGAGAATTGTATGAAAGCAAGTGATACATGTCCAAAAGCATTTGCAATTTGTTCAGAGGAAGGATACATTGCTGCTATGATGTGCACAAATGAGTAAATGTTGTGGAGGTTTTATGAGAATTTTCATTCTGATCTGAGAAAAGCACCAAAACAACTGAGAAAAACTGTAATGACTGTAACTACTGTATGAGTGACCTTTTTCAAGTCAATGACTATGAGCACACTGAATTTAATATTAAGAGCAAATGCATAGCGAAATGCACTGTAAAATTACAAATTCCCTTACTTAATTGATGATGCTCGCACTGTAAATGTGGAGTGGCCCAACCAGCAGAATGTAGCTGGACATGGCCAGATAAAAAAACCTTCACCCAAATCACATAAAGCGATTAATGAGGGAAATAGATACATTTTAATGAATTTGACACACATGTAAGGTTTATAGGGTTGCTAGGTTGGTTGCTAAGGTTGTTGCGACATAATCTGAATGTCTTTTGGCAGCTGACTGAGTCGATCAGAATCAGAATTCGTTTTTATTCGCCATGCAAGTTACACCAACACAGAACATATATGGATAATTAGTGTGTCCACTGTCAAAACACACTTGTTCACTGTGTTTCTTCGTTTTTACTTCGAAAAGCAGCTTATGAGGGGAAAACAATGCCTCGTAATTTATCAAGTGAATGCATCATCAATATAAAGTTTGAATGAAAATGTAGTTTGAGTGCTCATGATCGATGAAATATACTGTACATATAGTACAGGGTCATGAGATACTAGATTCGTTTTCATAAGATGCTCTGCATTGACCATGTATGGTAAAACATGGGCGTGTTCAGGTTAGGGTATGATGATGATTCACTGGCGCACACTTATGGGTAACCTGTGATTTATAAAGGGAATTATTCTTAGAGGCGTGCGTACGTACACTTTGAGTATGACTCCTACAGTTTTATAAAAGAGACCCTAGTAGTTGTGAACCAAGCTTTTATTACAAATACATCTGACATTGCCCTCTGTTCCAGGTGAAATTATTGAAAGTAGTAAAAGAAAAAGAACATATCACATTGACCACCCAGATCATATATTTTGAAGAGCTTAATCAGAGGTTCTGTACAAAGTCAAATCTTTATTACAAAAAGTTATAAATGCAAAGGGGTCTCAAAGAAAAAGAACACCTTCAGCTGATGACAAGAAAATCATATATTTTTTTGTGATTAATAGGTTTTCCTTTCATGAACCCTTCTTGAACATACCTTCTCATTGAATAATATAAAGCACAACAATCTGAATTTCTAAATGCAAATGATCACTAAAGGGCTGACATTTAAAAAAGTGTAGTCCTCAACAACATGGTCAGAATCTTACATTGTGGAACTACATCTTCAAAACGGTTTCCTTTTTTTGGTGGCAGTTTTCAAATGAGAAACTTTCCATTCCCCCCTGATTACAACATCAGTACAAGTGATACTCCTTAATCAAATTGGATTTTTACAACACATTTTCACTTGCACTAGAGTAGCTAATGAACTAATGTACATGTGTCATCACAGAAATTTTAATTCTTTTTTTGAATGACAGGAAATCTCCTTCAAACTAAACAAATAATGAAAAGATGCTGTAAATGCCTATTCAGAGCCAACTGAGTTTAATTTTCAAATGTATGTACATTCGGGAATTGATCGTCAACCATCTCCGTGCCGATGTTCACCGGCGCGCTGGCATCAACAGCTGGGTTACTGTTACCGAGTCAGGGAACAGGTTGTGGTAGGTTGGAAGAGGAACATATGCAGCAGTGATCATTTTTCCTGTGAGAGGAAAACAAAAGGATCATTATTACCGATTAAAATGACATCCTAAAGCCTGAAAGAAATTAGGATAGGCTCCAGTAACCCGTTACGAGAATCGGCAGTACCACTAATAAGCAGTAGACAATGAATGAATGAATGACATAACATTTATTAATTAAGCAAACGCTTTCATCCAAAGCGATTTACGAGAGCTTTACAAAGGAGCATCAGTCACTGAGCATAGCGAGTGATAGACCTCAAACAGCGGGTTTATAGATTATGAAACACACATTGCGGGAACCAATAAGTGCCAAGGGAAGAACTATAAGAGCATACAGAAGAATAGTTTACAAATACAAGATGAGACTCCGACGGACAGTAGTCTACCTGTAGGATGCGAACAATAAAGCAACAACCCTAGCGAGTGTCCGCACAGGGATTAACAAAGTAATTCTGATTCTGAACAACAACAGCTGACATTTTTAAGTGCCATTAAATTCTGCACATCCTCTTACTGTACATTCTCTTACTGTTGGCTAAACAGGAAGCACAAACACACCTGCAAACCAGCGTCCATGCAGAGCACTGACTGCAGCCATTGCTGTTGGTATAGTGGGGCACTTCACATACACGTTGCCCTGTAGGGGGAAATTAAGGGGGAAATCAATCATTAACAGAGAAGGATGTGTTTTTATAAACACCTGAAATGATTTTCTATATTTTCATGACATTCGGATGTGTTTGCTTTTGGCAAGAGGACAACCTACTGTTTTCCTCATATTTATTTCTTACTTTATTATTTCCCCACCCCTAAGCCTTCCTCAAGATTTGGACTATATAGGCAACACCGGTGCCAAAATGTTCACCTTGGTCTTGAATGCGTTGGGATCAGATTTGATAAAGTTTTTCCTGCCAAGGTTTTGCACTATCTTCCATGATGTGGTCAGAACTCACCTGAGGGGAGTTTCTGTCAACATAGATGTGAACAATCCCTCCGTGTTTGTTACACTCCTCGATCACATCATCCTGGATCTCAATGTCCCAGCCGGGCTCATTCTCCCTGGAAAACAAACAAGCAATACATAACAACACAAAAACATACAATTGCATTGTTTTACTGCCATTTGATGAAACTTGACCAAATCAAATAATCCTTTGAAAAGGAAAGAGATCGCCCTTACGACTGTGGGTTGAACATGTTCGAGAGCTGTAGGCAGTGTGTAGCCAGCGGTTGTGTTGGCAGGTTCATGGCCTGGTTCATGCTGGAGCCTAGGTTCATAGAAGGGGTGGCAGCTGCAGCAGCAGCAGCAGCAGCAGCTTCAAAAGACAGTTGACCACGTCATTCAAGACAAGACATACACATCTAGATACATGTCTTTTTTTTATTAGTCATTGCATTCTTTTACATACACCCTAAGACAAGCTGCGATCATCCAGCCATCATACCTACCTGTAGCAGCAGCTGCCATGTTTCCAAAGGGGATGGATCCACTCATCTGCAGAGCCTGCTGTGCAGCAGGGGGGATCTGCAGACCAGTACCTGGGCAGAACCCGCAAACAACCAAGTTAGCTCCCAAACGCATGCAGGGTTGATCCTCTTCCACAACAACCCCACTTCAAGATCCAATCAACATCCCCCCCCCTCCCACATTTGAGCCTTACCCTCCGCCAGCCTAGCCATAAGCTGCAGACGCCCTGTGGTGCCCAGGTCGATGCCAGTCCTCTCCAGCTCGTCGTTGTCCAGGAAGGAGCTGGCGGTGGACGCGTCCGTGCGCTCGGTCACGTGACCCACCTTCATGGGACGCCCCGCCAGCTCGAAACCGTTCAGCTGCTCCAGGGCTTTCTTCGCGCATTCGGCATCTGCAAACTGAAGTGTACCGTCCAAAGGCTCACTCACGGGGCAGAGCGGAACACGTAACAATCCAGATCTTTGCGTCCATCCCAAACTAGGGAGTTGGAATTCTTACCGAAATGAAGCCGTATCCTTTAGATCTTCCAGTTTCACTGTCCATCATCAGCTGGATACTCTCAATCTGAGAGAGAAAACAGACATTTTGGAGACAGATTATGTGCCGTGTATTGTTAGACAAGAAGCCTATTATGGACTTCAGGCAATTTTGCCAGCGCATGATATCGCAAAAAAACAAACGTTATGGCACTTGGAAATAGAATATTGACTATTTCCCACCTACCCTTCCAAAAGGCTCAAAGATTCCTCTCAGCATGTCCTCTGTGATGTTGAAGTGCAGTGAGCCCACATACAGCCTCATTGGTCCAGCATTGCCCTTCTGCAGGTTGTTGGCCATTGCCGCAGCCCTGTTTTTCTCAGCCTGCACGAAGGTACAAATAGTGATGAGCATTAGCTGTACAGTCAGTAATGTGAGGCCAAACTGAAGACACAATATGTTGGCTTACCCTATTTTCAAGTTCATGAGCAAAAGAAGTCGATAGAAAACAGAAAAACATTGATTCACCTGAGAGGCTTGGACGATTATGGGCACTCCTAGAAGCCTCTGCCCGGTCAGACCGATCGCCAGAGGCACTGAATTAGCTTCCAGAAACTCAATGTAGGCAATGCCCTTTGATCTTCGGGAGTTTCTGTCAGAGATCATGCGCACATCTCGAACCTTGAGAGATTGAACATCAGACGAGCATATTGAGAGCATGCTGCTTCTCAGACTATAGTCCCATTACACACCAGACAATGAACCGATAAGTTAAAAAAAGAGATTTGAAAACATACCTTTCCTACTGCTGAGAAGAAGTCCTCCAGGTCTCGAGGTCTGATCCTGGCTGCAAGCTGCATGCAGAACACAGTACGGGCATCCCTCTCTTCTGGCGTGAGGTTGTCAATTGGTTGCCTTCCAAATGAATCAATGGTCAGTTCATAGCATGGTACACCAGAGAGAAACTTCAAGGCAAAGGGGGGCAGGAGGGACCATCTCTTACCTTACTGGACTCTTGTCTTTCCTGAAGGGACTTCGGCTTCTGGAACGTCTCCGGCTGAAATCTCTAAACATTAGTTTATCCAATCATGAAATCTGAATTTTCCACTGACAAATACATCCAACAAGGTCACCAACACGACAAAGAATTGAATAATAAAAACCTTAGTTTGTGGGCATGTGGTGGGCCAATTTTTCCTCCTGGACCACCATTTAACTTTGGACCCGAACTAAAGAGGGAAAACAAGGCTCAGCTCAGGTTGTCTGGGGTTTCCAGCGTGTCTCCACAGCTGCAGGAACCCTAACATGACTATGGGGGTGTAGGGAAGGACGTTTTTCTGCTCTGCAGAACAGAATTCCCACTTCTCATTCTACGCTCCTGTCAAAAGCAGGATGGCCAGTGACCATAGTTTGTGCTCTGCATTTTAGGGGGCGGGTCCCATCCGTTTTACATGACAAACCTCGACTCTCAAGTTTCAGGACAACAAACAAACTGTACTGAAAAAACTACTGTAATGTAGCTAAATGAATGTTATTTGATTTGTATTCCGCATGCAGCACATGTCTGAGGGAATCAGCATGGACTTGTAAGCTGATGTTCACCGAACAGTTACGTACAAGGGGCTCCGCCGTCCTCTGTAGCGGCCGGTGCGCTCTTTGCTGCGAGAGCGACTGCGGCGGCGCTCTTTGCTGCGGCTGCGTTTTTTCTCCCGGCTCTTGCTAGCCTTGTGGTCGCGGCTCTTCTTCCTGTCCTTGCTTTTGCTTCTCCTCTTTTCGGAGCTCGGGCTCCGGCTTCCGCTCCTCTTCTTCCTGGAAACGGTATGACATCATAACACCGTGACATCATGACGAACCTTTGAAGCATTCGTTTTAGCGAGGCGCATTGCGAGCAGTTACAGGGTGACGTGGACGGAAAGACACTTACTTCTTACTGCGCTCCTCATGTCCATTTGCATTAGAGGACTTGATGTCATCCTAAGCAGGGTCGATAGAAGAACATCATGAGGACGTAGAGGAAACAATTCAAGTCGTCAGGGTAAGAAGGGGAGGGGGTGGGGCAAGAGAAAATACAGAATATATTCATTTAGTAAAAATACTTTTAACAATACGTTCATGTCTGGACAAATAGGTGTCTTTTAATGACTCCTTTACAGTAGACTTTCATCCCACTCCCCTATATAACTACTTTGTACAGTTCTCAGTCCAACCAAACATCAAGTTTACATCTACGAGGAATGTATCTTACACTAAGGCATACTAGTCAGCCTTAGGGAATAATTTGGTCATCTCAACCCAACTCATTCTGATTAGTCGTACCAATACCACTATCTGTGCCTAAGCCCAATGAGGCCATCATGCATGGCCCACAGCCACTAAAAGAGATCCTGTGTGGTTGATGTCAGTCCAGTGATCTTCACCCATTTTCGTTCTTGGACTGTAAGAGCTCGATGCCACCTCTGTCACACATCTCGCCCTGAAGCAAACAGGGATTCACACTGCTTAGTAATATCGACTCCGAAGAAAAACTGAAAAGAAAAATTCCACTAGTTCAGCCTAATGATAACTGGCCGTGGCTTTTCTGAGCCAGATGAATGGAGGTAAACCATTTAGGATTTAATTTAATGACGGGGGGAAAACTACTCCTACTGGTGAATACATTAACTTTGAAATGTATAATGAAAAACAAGTTTCTATTTTACAAATAAAATGAAATAATATAGCACTGGTGTTGAGGCATGCAAAGTCAAGATGCTGATTTTCCTATCTGAAACATTTACAAGATAATTTGGTAAAGAGGCAGTATTCATATTTCATTATAAATTGCTTCAATTGTAAAAAGAAAAAGAAATGCAAAAATGTAAATAAAAGAAGAAAAATAATACATTGAATACCACATAAACCATTTTGCCATCTTAATGATTGTGTACAACATCCAAAATAGACCAATAAACTATGAAACAGAACTTAACGAATGAGATCGATTTATGTGTATAACTCTCTCTTGTAAGTCGCTTTGGATAAAAGCGTCTGCTATAATTAATAAATGTAAATATGTAAGAATATTTTGTTTTTAACCATTCCAGTGTATATTAAGACTATAAGGTATAGAGTACTTTGATTTTAGCTCAGGGCAGAGTTGCTGGCTCAATTAGAAAAACAACACTAAACAAAATAGTAAGGTCAAGGTAGCAAAACTATACACCTATACCATGCTCAAAAAAATCTGAATACTGCCTCCATGTCTGGTAAAATGCGCTTATCATCCATTTTGCATTCACCTTGTTGCAATCGAACAGGTGATTGGATGTTCTAAGATGAGGCTCTTTAAAGTCCTAGGGGGATCACAGTACATCAATACATTGCGCGATTGCTACCTTACTTTTTTCACAGTTCACACTGGGATCAAAGGTGAATTCATGGGAGTAGAGGTGAGATATCATTAGGCAAGTCTACAAAGAGAGATAGATGGGCATTTATTCAAAATCTGGATCATGTTTGACATCATCACACCACTCCACATTCATACAGCAGCAACACGAAGTCAATGAACCTTACACTATAGCTTTCACAGTATTAACTTAATAAAACTTCTAAAGCACCCACCTTTCTGTAGGGAGCCTCCAGCATGGCTTCTATATCAAACTCGTCTGCCATGGTCCTGTGGGGAAGCACACGTCAAACACCTAAATACATAAGAGTTTCTTACCGTTTATTCAACCATGTAATACACTTTAGCTGGCTCGCCACCATAGTATACATGTATTCATATTTGCTTGATTATTCACTTTTTGCCACCTTTAACCCATGTAACCCGTAGATAAACGTTAGTTGAAGACAGGTTATGTTTCACTACCGCTTCTGAACAGATTAGCTCATAGCTACGGAAGTCAGTTGACAGCAGCTCACTTTAAGTGTAACTTTCGCACGAACAGTCTACTCTGTACTATACTATAGCTTTAAATACCTTTGGGAAATGTGTAGAGACGAACACTACAGATCCCACAGAAATGTCTTGGCCGTCGTCAGTCGTCTTGGTTCCCCCCCAGACAGCGGGTCCGCAGCAGGGCCTCAGCAGCAGCAGGGCCTCCCCGTCACTAAGGCCTGCTAGCTGGCTAGCTTAGACAAGATCCACACCAGGTTAGCAAACTAGCATTAGCAAGGCCCAATTTGACCTCGGGACGGGATCTTCACTTTTCGATTGATATAGCCGTATCGTTTGCGTTGAATTATTTTTTTTCTTATATCAAGTTTTATATCGATCTATATTTGCTATATTTGACATTAGTCATTACAATTTGAAGGTTTGTCTCACGTAAACAATGTCTCTGCAAAGCTCCTCGCGCTACGCGAAATGGCGCAGAAGTCGGCCTTTCTCATCTCGCGAGATCTTACTCGATTTACCAGGCTTGTCAGCTGACAGCTTCCAGAAGTCCGTGCGATTTTTTTATTGACCAGTTTCTACAATTCTTTTACAATGTTTTACATTTATAAAAATAAATAGGCCTCTTAATCTTCAAAAAGAATGTACAACTTTCTTATAATCTCAGGTCAAAATACAAAATATATGGTTGAGCTTTGCCTCTGGTGAAGATGCCATTGAGATTGCCAAGATATATTTGACGTCCCTTGTAAAACACACGGTTTTTTAACGCCACCTACTGCTGGGATGCTGAAACCTCCTAATGTGTTTATCAACCCCACAGCTTCAGAATAGGGATTAAAATCGGTTTTATTTATGTAAATTGCAGAATAGAATAGAATTTACTGTGGCAGGTTGATGCGAACAATGAACATATACAGAACTTCAATTTTAAGCAGGCACGTTTGAGAAACTAACAATTAAAAATAAATAAACTATCTGAAGTATAAAAGGAAAATACATGAATTAAATATAAAATAACTATACATAAAGATAGAAGAGGAATATAAACAATATTGTCACCGTTGGTAGGCATACCTGTCAAGACTGTGGAAAAATTATGTAAATTGTTTAATGATAACGTCTGTTCTTTGGCTTCCATCACCTATTTTGCCCCCACTCCTTTATCCCTGTGTGCACTATTGTAATCTTTTACCTCACACCCTTATCCCTGTGTGCTATTACGAGACTGTGTGCCGTTGCTGCTAAGGAGTTTCCCCCTCGGTGATCAATAAAGTATTCTGAATCTGAATACTGGAGATTCCAAGCAACAACTTGATGTGTAATGGCATATAATTCATACATCTGAATACCCTCGTGCACCCATCCCAACTAGTTTATTTGGTAGTTACTCTGATTCTGATTCTGATTCTGATTCTGATTCTGATTCTGATTCTCTGATTCTGATTCTGATTCTGATATGGCACTCTGCTTTGCTATATTACCTTTTATTCTTCTGAAATTCTGACCATTACTGACCACTACTTTTCATTTAAATTAGGCCTACTTTTCAACTTTCTAAATACTGGATTCAGTTAAACAAGTTAAATCAGGAACACAAAGTATCAGATGGTTGAAATAGTTTAACAATATGAAAAAGTTGACTTTAACATCAGATTATATTGGTGTCCATTTTGTGTTTGAGGTTACATAATTGTTTGTTGTTTTCATAGTGTTCTGTGGTTCTCACACAGTTTTAGGCAAATGTTATAGATTTTTCCACTTGTGTAGTAAATATATCTTGTGATTGATATTACATAATTACAATTGACATTGAACTATACAATTGTAAGAAACAATGATCCAAAATAAACAGCCTAAAAGAACTGCTTTGCCAACGTAAATATATTTTTAAACCCTAGAATCGTCAGCTGTTGTATTATTGAGGCCCATTGGAGAGTCATAGTCAGATGGAACCTCAAAAAACAACTCATCATCGAAGCAGAAGTCATCTGATGGGGATGCTAGATATGGCAGTCTCAACACAAATCCTGTGAAAATGCCTCCCAGTGTTGACATTCCAATTGTGGTGAAAATAGCTGCCACTTGGTAGAGGGCTTGCTCCTTTGCACTGCGACCCAGGCCAGGTTGCAAACCAGGAATCAACGCCTGGAGTTCAAGCAGCTTAGGGTCCCCCTCTGTGGGCGCTCTATGACTGAATATCTCATACATGCTAGGGCCATACACTTCCTCAGATGCTGTCAGTATGGCTGCTATCCCTGCAGTGCAGGATATGAGTCCGGTAAGTCCATGCAGGTTATGTATGCCACACTGATCCTGGACCCTGAGACGTTGAGCCAAGAAGGGGCTGAGATATTTGTACCCCAGCATACATGCAGTGCAGCCCATCATACCCAACGCATAAGCAGCTGCTGGGGATATCATCATATCCACAGATGCCCCCACTGTCACCCCCCCAGCCAAGGTCACATTCTGGACGTCGGCCATAGTGATCTTTCCATTCTTGTTAAGCATTACAGATAGAGCGAAGGCTGTGAGTGTGGAGGCGCTCAGGCCAATGAAGGTGTGGAGAACAGCCCTGTGCTGGTCGTCTCCCTTGAGGGTCAGTGCGGCGTTGAAGGAGGGCCAGAACACCCAGAGAAACAGGGTTCCTATCACAGACAGGATATCTGAATGGTAGCTGGTGTTCTCTTTTGCATGGCCCTCATTTAAACTTGGCCTGTAAAGCATGAATGTGACACCTAGGCCAAAGTAGCAAGCAAACAAGTGGATTAGTATAGAGCCACCCGCATCGGTGATTCGTATGTACTCTAGGACAACCCATTCGGTAATGCCGAAGATGGGAACCTCCAATAGGGCCATGACCAGCAGCTGCACAGGACTGGTTTTCCCCAACACAGCTCCAAAAGAAATGAGCACCACAGCACAGGCAAACTCGGCATGGATCAGATTGGTAACCCCCAGGTGGATCTTACCGTCATCAAATCTGAACTGAAAGTAACCCTGCACTAGAATAGCCCACTGGATAGAAAAGGTAGCAGTGAGGAAGTTGAAGACCATCCCTCCAAAGCCATAGAGTCTGAAAAATGCTAGGAGGCATCCGAAACCCAAGAATATCATGACCTGTATGTCAGCGAAGAAGGGGTAGTCTTGATACAGTGTGTTATCCATAGGGTTGGTGTCATTGCTCTGTAGTCTGGCGTTAGCATGGTCATCGTAGGTAACGAAGGCAGCATAGAGACTTAAGAGGAGTCCCTCCAGGATGAGCACTAGCACAGGTAGTTTGATCCGGAGACCGGTGAAACGCTTCTTCATGCTTGGAGATTTGACTGACAAATGAGCAGTATTACTTTACTGGCTTTGCATTACTGTGTCACACACAAGATAAAGAATGTCAAGACATTGGTTGATCTAACCTTCTGACTGATTAGCTTAGACCACACCAGTCTTGCAGAAAAGAGCTGTTTGTACTTTGGCCCTCATAACCAGTTCTGAGAATTTAGCACATCTGTAACTAGTGTGTGTCGTGTGAAAGCCCCAATAAAACACAAGAACAAAGACTGCATATGTGACATCAAAATTATATGTGTGCAAGGTACCCAAGGTTACAGTGCCTTTGTGTATGTGATTAAGCACATGTTTGTTTTCCCTTTCACAAAGCATAATATAATACTTCTTTGATGAACGCACAAGGAGGAATTACCCACTAAGCGCATTACCCATAATGTTTAGTGAAATTATGTTAGCTGGACATTTTGTGCAAGGGTCCAAAAACAGTAAAACGTGTGCTTTTGTGAGAAAGTTTTTTGGTCAGTAAAGCTTTTACTTAAAACGCATTTGATCATTGGGAACAATAATGTATAAAAGAAACAATGTGAATCAACACCCCAACAACAGAAGCAGAAAACTTGCGAAACACAAAACTTACATCACTGGCAAGTGTTTTGGCCATGACTAATGACTAATGAATTCAACAAATAACACTTCACCAAGGAGGCTGTAGTAAAATGACTTTAATTTATTGCATTTTGTGCAGACAAATCTATAAAATGGTTTGATAACCATTTGCCATAGACATATAAGCTTTTGACATGGTAAAACAACATGGTAAAACAACTGTTTATATATCATTATTTAACACAATAGATAATACATATTTTTATATCTGTAAAATATTAAACTTGCATTGACACACAAATTAAACATCTAAGCTCTAATTTGCTCTTAACCATTAATGTATGTACAGATGTCCCATCTTTGGCCCTTCCCATACAGATACACTGCACTCACCCTTACATATTAATGTATATGTGTGTATGCGTGCACAAACACAGACACACAAACAAAACACACATACACATGGTCATGCATGCGAACACACATTCATGCACACACACACACACAGAAATGCACTCACACATGCATGAACATATGCAAATACACACACACACAGAAGCATGATTGTGCACATGCACACACACATCATATACCTTCCATTCCTGGGGAAGGGAACCTATAATTGTGAACACAAAACCTCTAATAACTAGTTAAGATATCTATTTTAGATCGATATTAATGTATTAAAATGCGTTACAATGCTCTTATGGATCAAGTATAAATACAGTATCATATGTGAAGATTTAGAAACACTAGCTCTTGTTTTTTGTTCTTGCTCGCATTACGTGCACGCACTTCGTCGGAGGATGTGGGAATAATTCACAGTTGCACACACTTCAACATTAAATAATGGAGACTTAACTTTAGTACAATGAGGTGAGGTTTACTTGACCGCATTGAAAACAACACACCTACATGCATATACTCGGATCGAACGTCTGAGGGAACCAGAATGGGAAGGAAACAAAAGTGAATTCTCAGTAAAAGCTAACCACAAAATGATTCTCATACCATGACACTTCTCAGACAATCCATATTTCTTCATCAAGAATTAACATGGAGAACAGTTATTTGAGAAGAATTTGTCATGGAGAACACAAAGGTTTTAGTACAGCACAGTATGGAGCTACTAGAATGATCTCGAAGGGTCTAACTTGCTTCTCAAGATATAAATAACTTTATAAAATATAAATGTAATGGTTGTACAGTAAGTCCCCTATTCTGATGATAACACCATACTTAAATATTATGCACTGTGGCATACAGTTTACCTGGGAACAAAATAGTTTTTTTAATGAATAATGAGTGGCCAATTTCTTAATTCAAATTAAAGAGCCAAAACACAAAAAGTAAGAAGAAACATCTGCAATAACGGAACATAATTGGCATGCGTTGAAAGTAATGATTCACTTTGCACTGCATACTACGTACAGTATGTGCTAGAACAATCACAGTGTAAAAGCCAGAACCTGCTTTCCACTCAAACATAAAGCCTCCACCAATATTACAAAATTGATTTAGCACTAATTAATGGAATTGGCCAAGTATATTTATGTCTTTCAATAGGGTTAAAAACTGATTTTCTATCTATATTCTAACTTAACCTTGAAGTATGGCGCTCACAGCTAAACCCAATGACACAGGGTCAGGATACATGCATCGAAGAGCCCTTATTAGATAGATTATCAAACCCTGTTTAAGAATACAAATGATTTGACATCTTTTTTATTTAATCCATATATATATTTTTTTTTGCAATAGGTTTCATATGTTCTCTGTTTGACACGATTGTTGGGAAACACCTGAATGATGGCAGCTTTCTGCAGCACTTCTGCCTCTGGTAACACTCTCAGCTCTGAGGTCATCAAACATGTTGATTACCAATGCATAAAGGCCTTATTTATCTATGTCAATGCTGGAAGCCCTGATTTATAGTTACTGATCATCACTGATGAGATAACCTATCACAGTCACACTGCTGGTGGATCAGTTAGTCATTAAGTTTTAGGGGGACGTTATGCCTCTTGGAAATGTCACATAGAAGCTGAAAATATATCTGTACAACATGTAAGCCAAATCACTCATAATAACATTAATTTAAACAGTAATTATATAATCTCTGGGTAAGAATATTGGGGTAAATCTATCTACATCAAAATAGTGTGCAGAAGTACTCATGTTTAGAACAATTAGTAGTAAAGTCATTTCATTTGGTCAAATTGCATAAAGCCCCGGATTACAGTCCTCAACTCTTCAACACCAATTTGACCTGTAATCATTTCTGTTCTAGTGTAACTCTTCTTTTTTCCTGTATATTTCCTGTAGATGTACCAGTCACTGTAAGCAACTGGGTTCAATTACACATTTTAGTCACTGTTGACTGAAATTATATTCCCCATAAAATTCCCTAACACAAATCGCCATGGTCTCTTATGGAATTAAAATCATTGGGATCATTCGAAATATGAAATGATTGTGAAAACAAAAACAAAACAATAGCAATGCAATTAATGGTCACATTGCAGTAGCATTTGAATCATGAGGATAATGTAAAATTGAATATCTAATTTAATCTTTTAATGCAGTGCATGTTGTAGTCTATCATAAGTGTAGTGGTCAACAACATGGTGTTGCAACATCATTTCCCAGGTGGAGATAAGGAAACCACATTGTGTGTCTTGCCCTCCATGACACTGACATCTTGTCAATGTCATTTTGACATCCCACTGTTTTAGTAGATACTGTATGAGTCAACAGTTACAAATGCCATGCAAACGACAATATGATTACATTGTTTTTAACTTCAAAATCTCGGACACATCCTATTCTATGCCCAGTTATTCTATTTACATGATCTGATTCTACTTAAATATACTTGTACAGTCTGTGTAGCTAAAAGTATATATTAATATAATTTTGATTGTAGGTAGTATTTGCATGACACAATAATTTTTGTAATCAGTTTGCTTGTTGAGGATGTGTTCATCATAATAATATAATAGGGGGATCAGATGCCTGTTTCCAGGGGTTTCAAAATATCCAATTATTACAGTAATTAGAACATAAGAACACAACTTCTTGAACCAAAAAGTCCATCCTAACCGACAGCAACCCTATTTTGATCATTTTTACTAGTAGCTCATTATTTTCTTCATTTTACAAGGTCCAAAGTCCACATGAGTATTTTCACAATGGGGCAGCAATCTAAATTTGACCTTGAGCAGTGGCTACAACTACAGTTGTTGATTTCACACAGTAATACTTCATAGAGATTGGGGATCATGGGTTATTTTGTTAAGCAAACTTCAAGGACAGCGGAGGAAAAAACACTTGTGCCAAATGACCCTGCTTGCTATTATAAGTATTTTTTAACCCTGTCTACCTGCTATTCAGCCCCATTTCCTATAGATTCCCTTACTGTTGCATTTTGGCTCAATATATACACATCAATTTGTATAGCAGCATTTGAAATTTCATACATGATGTTTTGAAAGTATACTTTTCACTGAAATACAGTAAACACCAAGCACTAAATATTTTTAAATCTATCAAAGAACACATAAATTAAATATTTGTATATTTTTTTTCAAAACAAATAGCATACAAAAAATAATTGATATCTTTATCAAGATATATTTTTATATCGTATACTCTATTTCTACCACATGGTAATAAATTACAGTGCCCTCCTTGCATAAATCTAATATGTGAAACACTTGTCAATATGAGATCTACTTATATGTACATCTTGATCCTTTATATTTCTTTACAAAAATAATATGATTAAATTATTAGTCCAAGGATTATGCTTTAGGCATTTCCTCCACAAATACAATATATACTGTATATATACAGTATATATAGCAATTACATATTTTAAAATTCATATTGTTGAATGACTTGCCACCAGAAAACTATGCCACACTAAAATCAGTCAGAACATTATTCCCATTACAGATAAGGTTGTATGAAAGTTTGGATCAATGCTGGATTCCAAATCTGCTATATTTCACTGTTGAATTTCACTTAAACATACTCCACATACTTAATGTAACATTTTGCTTGCTTCATTTGACATTTAATTTGTACTAAAAAAGAGGTTTGTATAAAACTTTTCTTCATTGTATATGGCACAATTTCTTTTTGTATATGGCAAAAATGTAGAGTTCACAATACTAGATTGGAATTATTTTGAACCAAATAATAAGAAAAAAAATGCATTTACTCTTTGAACAAATAGTGTCAGTAAGTATTTTTCAATTAGTTTAAACTTTAGTTGTATCTATAATTATAATGTGTTCTGACGAATTCTACGAACCATTCATTATCTTCTTGTAAATAAGTTATATGGTGCTATTTACATAACTAATATATAGACGGAGACATTCACAGGACTCCACTGTATTATAGCAATAGAGACAAACATGTAGCTACCAGTGACCATGTAAACAGGCCCTAATGAAGTGAAGCGGTTGGGGCAGGACGCTGGTAGTGATATCAAATGGCTGCACACTTTTTACAGTGATCAGCTCAGGGGTTCAAAGTTGAGGTCACGGTGAATCTCGCAGCATATCATTCATTTAACTTTTTCTTCTCAAACACAGATGAAAGCCACAGAGGTTCATAGCATCACAGTATAACAGCCAGGGCTGGGGTTCAACAACTAAATACATCTGAAAGAACCCTCTCTTTTAGTCACATAACTTGCCAGACTTGTGATAGATCACAAAAGAAATGTGATCAAATCATGCAACTATTTTTCAGTTAACCCCAATGTAGATTTTTTTTTTTCATAGTTCATTAAAGATGAACCCATGTAAAAGTACACTCTCATTAAGCCTCAGTTAAAACAGGTGGCATTTCTCTCTTTGGCATTTTAAAGCCAGGGAGCTTGAACCTTCCCACTTCCTAAGGCCAGACATTGCACACGGGACAACTGCATATAACACATGGGAAGTACATCTCAAACGGCTTCTTTTGGATGGTTGAGAACGACACACTCACTATTCTTCTTCATCTTAAATACTAGATCAAAAAAAGCTTCTGGATAAACTAAAGCAACTGAAACAATGTTAATGTTTGGAGATAGAAGGTTTGATCTCCCTCCTCCCCATGTTGTTCTGTGCTGTGTCGCTGTAGTTGCTCCCTGTGGATGGATATGAGTTACCAAACTCAGTCCTCAACTGACCTTGTCCCTAAGGTGACAATTCATAGGAAGACATGTTCATTTTGATTGATTCATTCTTGACCCTTCCCCCATCCTTTGCACAACCAATTTAACACAACGTACATTAGTGCTACATATGAAACAAATGCACAGACAACACTGACAAAATGGTTGAGTTGCACTGTCAAATTAAAGGAACAAATAAATAAATAGTCAAAAAGAAACACGTATAATCTTTAAAAACTAGCCATTCCTCTCATTGCGCTGGCCCACATCTAAAAAAAAAAGAATAGAAAAACAGCAAAACAGCCACATGACAGGTGAAATATTCAACGAGGAAAAAACAGTTGGAAAACAGCCTGTCCGGATGAAATGACCATTAGGCTGGGATCAGTTGGTCTTAGGGAGTCCATTCCAGACGGGAATCTTCCTACTGTCTTGCGGATGCTTTTTGTAAAATAAAACTTCTATGCTAATGGTCTGCTATCTATTTGAAAGTATATAGGTGAGATGATTGTAACAACTCAACAGACTAGACAATGGTTGGAGCACATATAGGGCTCCATAGGATGCTGGTTGAGGGTGTTTGAAAACCTGTTGTCTGGACATAGCTCCTGCCTAAGGGGTGTGCGTACAGGGGAGAACCATGGGACATAGTGCAAAGTGGACTGATATGTGATGATTGATGTGGAGGTGGTGTATTTGGGAAAGGGGGGGGGGGGGGGGGGGTGGCACAACCCATGTAGACACAGGGGGAGGCAGGATTATGTCAATCAGCTTGTCCCTTCAGGAGTAAATGGTGATGACCTCACGTCCGCCCCCACGAACCAACAGGACCCGGTTCAGACCTTCAGTAAGAACCTCAAGGAACTCCATATCTGGGAGAGAGAATAGAGTGAAGGAATATGCACGTGGAATTGACTGACTTTGACTTCCACACCTATATGCGGGCTCTGTCACACAGAAATATATCTATATCAATATATCTGTCAATATCAATATCTGAGCGGTTCGTCAAATAGGCCATGCGGCAGGATACAGTTTTCGTCGCCCATGCGGTTTTTCGGTGGTCCGGGCATGTTGAGCAGAACAAGCTTGGCCTCTTTAGACTTCTTCATGATGACCTCATTGAGCCGCAGCGCTGTGTGCATGCGCCTCACGTTGGACTGGTTCCTGTTGACGGTTGAAGGTCAGTCAGAATGCAGGGCGAGAGACACAGACATACAGTAGACACGTATAGACTAGGATGCATCCGGGCCAAATGAAAAAAAGACATTCCTTTAACATTCCTTTTTCTCTCGAATTGCCCATTCATTAGCGTTCCAACTTGTTAGTGGTGTCTTTGTAAAGCAATACGAAAGGCATGATGTTGTGATACTTACAGGCTCTCCCACTCCCTGCAGCAGTGTCATAAGAAATTACACAGTCACTCATTGAATTGAGAATACAGTATTATTCTGTTTACGTACTGTTTACATTAGCCTAAGCGGATATGTCCAATTGCATGCTGGCATGCAAAAAAAGCTTGAATATATACTTTGCAGGTTTCACGTTATGACTGTTTAAATGAAACAAAATGTCCACTTGCAGCTTGTTATTGGCTTTAGCATGGTGCTACTGTTCCTCTTCTTGTGGTCAGTGCTAGTCTGGGGACTGATGGGATCATTAAACTGCACACTCACGGCTTCATGTTGAAGAGGTCTTTGATGTTGTCTGTGTTGGCTGCTGCCTGGCTCTTCCCTTTCTCCGCCTCCTCTGTCCAGGTCATCTGCACCTCCTGCCCTGGCGTGCCAGCGCCCCCTGGGGGCCCGGTGGGGGAGGTGGGGCCGGTGGAGGTTGGGGTGGCATTCTTATTGTGGATCAACTGCACCTGTTTCGGGCGGGAGACAGCGACAGGCTAAGAGAGGGAGACGACACGACACCACGAGAGGGTGGAGGAGAGAAAGAGACACCTGTCAGTACGGGTGGAGCTCAAAGGAGGAGGTGTGGAGGGACATGTCCCCATAGAATACCCCAGATAGAGGACACTGTCACAGCCAGAGCAGGAAGGTCTGACACATAACAGAGGATCCAGTCTGGCAGCACAGGTGATGCAGTCCAGCGTACAGCAAGAAAGACCACGAGCCAATGGAAAGGCGTGAGAGACTTTTGTGAGCCGTTGAACCACGGCCAGATGAGATGTGATGATGAGTCCAGGCTGTAAAGAGAGACGTATCATCTACCGAATCGGGGGTTTTCAATACCTCTTCCTCTGGTTTCTCGGCCAGGCTGACCCCAGCAGGCTCCTCTCCGGTGCTCTGCTGGGTGCGAAGGTTAGACGGGTTCTTCCGCCGGATGGAGCCCCTGGACGAGTCAGTGATGCTCTGGATCTGGTCACCCCCGAAAAAAAAACAAAAAAAAAACGTGTTTCACTGGAAATCGAGGTTGAACTGTAAACTGTTATTAAACTTTGAGGCCACGCTTCGGAAAAACTTCGGGAAAGCAAGGACTTTAACGTTTTTTCATCATTTCATATGTATGCCTGATATTTTTTGTCACTTTATTGAAAATAATTTGAGTGATCACACCGGGCATGTGCAGGCACAGAGATTTAATTTCCAACTCTGGCTTGCTAATTATAAATCATTCCCTACTGGCATGCTTGGTTGGTGGCCTTGATAATTAGATGTGATCGTGGGAGGTTGAAAACCAACAACAGTAAACAGAAGCCTGCAACTTACACCATTCAAATGTCACCGACGATTATGTCTTCGTTCAGTTACGTGAAAAGCACGCCAAGGTAATGTCTCACCTCTCTCTCTCTCTCGTTCTTGGTCAAGTGCATCTGTTTGAGGATCTGCGAGCGCTGCTCCATCACCAGAGTCTTCTCGTAAGTATAGGCTGAGATATCACTGTCATGCTGGGGGCAGGGAGATGGACAGTTATTCCCCACTGTATGATATATGTTGGGACTGCTTTTTTTCCCCGGATGTGTCATAAGGAGAGCACGTGAGACGTCTCACCATCTCCACCACTTCCACCTCAGCATCGATACGCAGGTGGTACAGGAAGGTGATCAGGTCCTTCTTCATCTGGATGCTGTTGTCGTCCATCTGGGCCACGGTGAAGATGCGCATCTTACACTTCCTCCACACCTGTCAACAAAACAACATGGCTGCTGGGTGGTTCTTTGGCTATAACTATAACGTCTCGCTGGTTCCTTATCGTCCTCTTAACCTCCTGTAACTCTTCGCTTATCTTTTACCC
The DNA here is from genome assembly GCA_030340665.1 of Neosalanx taihuensis. Taxonomy (NCBI): domain Eukaryota; kingdom Metazoa; phylum Chordata; class Actinopteri; order Osmeriformes; family Salangidae; genus Neosalanx; species Neosalanx taihuensis. The sequence continues at coordinate 4,065,968 of CM059292.1, read as the reverse complement.
AAACCTTAGGATATTCCCATAAGGTGCGATCTTGTCATGAGAATTCTTATCCTAATATTTGCGACAAAACTTGGGAGGATTCCTGGCTGAGCCGTTGGTCACCTTGTGCTGGCGGAGGAGGAAGGGCAGCAGCATCAGCATGCCTCCATCATGGACGATCCACCACACGTCAATGTGGCCTTCGGTGAAGCGCTCGCCATTGGACGGGTAGGCAGCTATGTTCTTAGGGACGATCAGGGCCAAGCTAGCAGCAGTGGTCTCTCTAACCACCTCTGCATCCGGGAAGAACACATAGACCATGCTGAGAACATTGCTTGTGTGGAAGAAATTAGATTTCCTGTGTACGTATATTAATCACTACTGAACACACCTTCTCTGAATTTTGTTGTAACGTCATTACCGCCTGACTGTCACTATCGATGTTTACATTCTTGTGCCCTATAAAACAATGTCCTCTCGCCTTCGTCGAGGAGAGAGCCATTATTGAGACCTAAGCCTTGTACTGTCTTCATTTTGTTGCCAGAGGTCTGGTCATTTCTCTCCCAATCTGCAGGTTGTTAAATACTTATTTAATCCAGAACACAACTGAACCGTCACTCCGTTTATGAAGAGACAGACGAAACACTTTCTTCAACACTTGCTATCACTGTCAGATCAATGATCTCTGATTTCTAAATGATAGAAAAAGGTTTCAGAGGTAGTCATCTCGACACTGCTTGTCAAAATCATGACGTTCGTTAGAATCAGGTGTGTTGGAGCAGGGAAACATCTAGAACATGAAGGACAGGTGTTCCCTGAGGACCGGGGTTAAGAACTACCGAATCGACGCTAGGATGAAACCAACAACAAACCAACAACAGATCTCACCAACAAAGTTCCTCAAGCGCAGATTTTCTTCCGGCTGTTTCCAGGTGCGGGGCCAGCTGACCAGCACAGTGTTGTGCTTCAGGCCTCCCAGGCCTCCAACCTGAATCAGGTGGGATGTTCCATCCCTCAGGTTGGAGGAGATGACCACCTGGGAGAAGCCCTTCACTTTTTCAGTCTCCATCAGCTTCCTCAGAGCCTAGGCGGGGGGGAGAAATGTTGGATCAGTGTACTGGGCTGCAGGGCGGGCTAGGGAGGTGTGTGCTTCAGGAATAGGTGTGCTTCCGTATGCAAATGTCATGTGTAATTACTGTACGTGTCTTGTAGGAAGATCTGAATGCTTATCCAGCATGTATTTCCTGTTTGCATTCTAAACGTAGTGTGTGTGTGTGTGTGTGTGTGTGTGTGTGTGTGCATGTGTGTAATATTTGCAGGGTTTGTGTGTCCGTGGCCTTATGAACGCTCACCTGGTCTGCCCTCTGGGCCTCCGCACTGTTGTTGAGGAAGGTGCCCTCCACAGAGGTGCCAACAATAGTCAGACCCTTCCCTGCTTTCAGCTGATTGGTCAGGGACAGCATGCGCGGCTGCTCAACGTTCTGCTCTGCGTCCACACTCACCAGGACCAGGATCTGGGGCCTAACCACAGGGAATACATACACTGCTGCTGCAACTGGGACATGGGCTTGGACAGCAAAAAGGACAGGAAATGATCTGCCTGGTATATAGCACAGGAAACGACTGACCTGAATATGCGAATGTGGTGAAAATGTTCTTTACCAGGGTTAGAGAGAGCTACGAAAGTGAGTTTCACTGAGAATTTTTATAGTATATTAAATCATTATTTTAAAATGATTTAAAATATTTTGAAAACAAAACCTCAACTACCATGGAACTGTGGTTAGTGGTTAAAACAGTATATTTTGTATATGTCTTGTGCATGTGTGTGAGGGGGGACCTCCAGTTCTTGGTGTGTGGCGGTCCTTCCTCCAGCCTCATGAGGGCGAAGCGTGCAGCGCTGAGGGAGATGCCACGTATCCCATCTCCCCACTCCTTCTCCGCCCTGTCACACACACCAGTCACACACACCAGTCACACACACACACACACACACACACACACCAGTCACACACACACACACACACACACACACACACACACACACACACACACATCACAGTCACACACACCAGTCACACACACCAGTCACACACACCAGTCACACACACCAGTCACACACACACACACACACACACACACACACACACACACACACACACACACACACACGCCACCGTCAGACAGGTGAAAGTGCCCCTCAACCTGCACATTCCCATGCCCCTGTGGCTTCCAGCTGCCAGTAAACATACTTAACATCCCCAAAAAATGCGGTCAACATTTTGTGTTAGCCAATAACATGTGATTATTTGTGTTTGTGCTGAACAGTAAAGCCAGTCTGTGTTTTCCCTAAAGAAGCCAAGTTCATCAGTGCCACTAAGTTATTAAAACGTGATAACCCACTGGCAGCAGAATGAAGATGCATGGCAAGACAAACTGAGAATGACAGCGTCTCGTTTGATGCAGTAATCCTGTTTTTCTGCTGATCGGCCAAGGTTATTCTCAGAGGGCTGAGAGCTAGCTCACTCACCCACAGAACTCGATGTATTTGTAGATGCAGCTAGCGATCACCATGGCAACGATGGCATAGTACCAGGAACAGATGAACATGAGCGACAGACACAAGCTCATGCCCAGGAAGGAGAGAGCCCTGCAGGGGACAGGAAGTCACAATCTCAGTCTGTTGCTGACTGCTGCTACATTCACACCAGAGGAACATAGTGACAATAGTGGCCACGGCAGGGACAGGATATGTCATATTTAGGTTGCTGCTGATGTGTTGCTGCTAGTAACGATATATTAAACCGTAGAGTCCAATTTGAGATGAAAAGCTGGCCTCATCGTATGCCCATTTTTCACTGTTAGTCTACACCAGGGGTCACCAATCCGGGTCCTCGAGGGCCGCTGTCCTGAAGGTTTTAGATGTTTCCCTGCTCCAGCACACCTCCACAGAGCTTGATAACGACCCTTCATTAGAATCAGGTGCTAGAGCAGGGGAAACATCTAAAACCTTCAGGACAGCGGCCCTCGAGGACCAGGATTGGTGACCCCTGGTCTACACAATTAGATTATTCGTTATTACACAGCTATTACAAAACGGACATTTCTGACAGCATGTTTAAATACTAACTGACCAGTGGTAGAACTTGAATCGAGGTCTCCAGTTTGGGGTTCTCAGCAGAGTCTGCAGGGCACAGGCCAAGTTGACAAACATGTAGCACATCAAGAAGAACCTAAAGAGAAGAAACACTTTGAGCATCAGTATGTCCTCCAGGTTTAGGGCAGGAAGTAGAAGAACAAGAACCACGAAGGGAAGGGAACGAGCAGGTTAGCTGAGGGCGGCCTTACATGGACAGGATGGGAGCCACAGCATCTAAGGAGGCGATGATGATGCCAATTTCACAGATACTGGCTGTTAGGAGCAAAGCCCAGGTGGGCTCCCCATTGGCCTTCCCATGGCCAAACACCTAAGACACACAAAACACAGACAAGCATTTAGAATGTACACCCCGCACAGTCTAACACAGTCACAGTGTGACGCACAGGCATTTCAAGTGCAAACAGGAATGGGAGTCATGTGGTGCAGTCGGTTAGGGTGTTGGGTTCGCAAACACAGAAGGTCCCTGGTTCGAACCCTGGATGTGTCAACATGTTGTTGCGTCCTTGGGAAAGGCACTTCACCCTACTTGCCTCAGGGGGGGAATGTCCCCTGTACTTGCTTTAAGTCTCTCTGGATAAGAGCGTCTGATAAATGACTCAATGTAAGATGCAGCACAACAACAAGCAAACACTGACCCCATCCCCCTGTCCTCAAACGCACACACACTCCACCTACTAGTTCCTTTCTCAAGCTCCAGTTCCAGCCCCTCTGTCGCCCTCATCCAGGTCACATTGGTCCCCCATGCAGGGTCATTAATCATGGCTGTCTCAAACTGTGCAGACGGCTCTGCTGCTTGGCCCGGACTGTTAGTCCTTTTTTAATCAGTGGGGGCTAGACAGCTCCCTTCACAGCATGCCAACTGGAGAGGTCGGACGGCAGTCTGGCCATGCATAGGCAATCACTGCTTTCTACTGAAACTCTTCGTTTATCTAAGTCAAGTAAAGCATAGTCAAGTACAAGGGTGGGCAATTGAGGGCCGCTGTCCTGAAGGTTTTAGATGTTTCCCTGCTCCAGCACATCTGATTCAAATGAACGGGTTGTTATCAAGGTCTGTGGAAGCCTCATAATGACTCAATCATTGGAATAAGGTGTGCTGAAGCAGGGAAACATCTAAAACCTTCAGGACAGCAGCCCTCGAGGATTGGAACTGCCCACCCCTGGTCTAGTATATGTGTGTGTGTGATGAACAATATCTGTCTGTGTGTGTGTGTGGTCTGGTTGTACGTGATATGTGGACTCACTCTCAGGAAAGGGATGATGCCATCGCGAGAGATAGCCTGCAGGAGGCGGGGCGCGCCGGTCAGACTCTGAAGTCCAGCTCCACAAGTGGAGAAGAAGGAGCCAATCACGATGACCCAAGGGGAGGGCCATGCCAGCGTACCAATCACAAGGTTCCCACTGACCCCTTCGCCAAACCTAAGGGAGAACACGAGGATGGATGAGCAAATGACTCTGGACACACAATGTTGTACTAATTGGTAACGCCTGCTGCACATTGGAACGAAAGGCTTCTTAAACTGGGGTGGGGTCAGATGGCTCAACGGTTAAGGCGTTGGCCTCATGATCGGAAGGTTGTGAGATCGAGCCCCGGCTGTGGCTATATGATGTTGTGTCCTTGGGCAAGGCACTTCACCCTACTTGCCTTAGGGAAAATGTCCCTGTACTTACTGTAAGTCGCTTTGGATAAAAGCGTCTGCTAAATGAATAAATGTAAATGTAAACTGGAGTAGATCTAAACCAGTGTAACTGGGGAAATCCTTCCGGAAGTTTGGAAAATAAAAGGGACTCACTTGTCCCTCAGGACAGCTCCTTCAATACACGCTCCAAACAGCACCACACAAGACATGTCTGGAAGAAGCGATTAAGGACGAAATGACCCAAAACAAAGTGACAAAACTACAACCACTTCAGTCAAAACCACAACCGTATCTGATCACTTTTACAAATGTAAAATAGTAAAAAATGGAATGTGAGATGTGCATTTAAGAAGAACAGTGATGGTTACAGAGAATCATCAATTCAGCCCCACAACCGGTCATAAGCCTGATGGTAAAGGATACACACTATGGATGTGGTTGTGATGGCAGCGATGGTGCCGATGGGGATGGACTTCTGGGCGTCCCGCAGGTCTCCAGAGCGGTTGGAGCCGGCCATGATACCTGGGAGGGAGACAGGCAAGACAGGAACAGGATGTGTGCAACACGAACATCTGATCTTTTCTCTAAACACTGCTTAAATCGAAATGTTTTTCATCTAAACGAATCATATTGTTTGTGATTAGGTAGGGAAACACAACAACACAGAACTTGTCAAAAGTCTATGCCTGATTTACGTTAGTGTAGACTACTTCTGTTGTAATGTTGCAGAGATATAACAAAATAGACGAACAATGTTTTATGAGTGGGTTTTGGTGGTAAGACAGTGACTCATGTACTCCCCAGAATTTCTGCTGATGTGTTTTTTTTTGGCAAAACGTCCACTTCCTCTAATTTCATTTCACTCAACTTCACTCGTGTCATCTGTTCGTAGAACATGTTTGTATCCCCCCACATTTGGCATCAGGGAGAGAAACTCCCTCCCTTTTCACTCTTCCTATGAAGATATGGAACAGGCATAATGGACTGAGAGCAGGGGTCAGCCTGCCTGCGGTGACTGACCTGTGACCGAGGGGAAGTAGATCCCCACCAGCAGGGTGAAGAAGCTGGTGATGTCAGCCAGGACGTAGCGGTTGCTGTTGGTGATGGGAGCGTCAGGATCCGCCATGGACGGCATCCCACGTTTCTCAAGGATATCACCCTTATCCAGGTAGTAACCAAACAGGTTCTCTGTATCACAATGAGAGGAAATGGTTTGAGGGTGGACAGCATAGTTCACTACCAGCTAACTTATAGTGAAAAAGTATTTTTAAAGCCCTTAGCACGCCCTTTAATGACTACTGCTGGATTTCAGTTCAGTCCTGCGTGACCAGACTGGATGGGATCTTACCTGCCAGGATGCCACTGGCAACCCCTGGAATTCCCTGGATCTCCGTCACATTGTTATTGACAAAGTAATCGTCGCAGGTGGCGTTCAGGAACGGCGAGTCACAGAACATGCGCCACAGCCTGGTGGTGACGGTACCGTTGTCTTTCTCGATGACCTTTGCGCACACGTCGAAGCCCTTGGAGATCAGTGTTCGATTTCCCAACACGCAGATGCTGTAGAGCATAGCAGAAACAGCATTACTGCCCCGAGGTCCTTGTAAATTAGGGTTACGCAAGAGCCACTAATATGGTCAATGTTACCTATAGAAAGAGAGATCAATTCCCAACTCTGCCAAATTACATTGCATCCTTGGGATAGGCACTTCACCCTACTTGCCTTGGGGGGGGAATGTCCCTGTGCTTGGTGTAAGTCACACTGGGTAAGAGCGTCTGCTAAATGACTAAATGTAAATGTGAAGTCAGGAGGATAATCTACTTACGGGAAGTCTGGAGGATCGATGGCAGTTTTGATGACTCCGGCGTACACAGCCAGGATGGACAGAATGACACAGGCCAAGAAAACCAGGGCCAACTTGTTGACATATTTCACCCCCACAAACACCACCAGGGCCATGAAACTGAGCACGATGGTGCCGTACACACGCATGTTGTTGAGCAGGGCCGCCTCGGCTTCGGGCCCCTCCAGGCCCTCCAGCTTAAAGATAGCTGCCTGGGGTACGATGTAAATCTAGGAGGGAGAGAGAGAGAGAGGGAGAGAGACCAGGTGGTAAGAAGAGATGGGAACGATAGGCAGGCAGTGAGATGTGTTTGGGATAGAATGAGCAAGAGAGAAAAACAGGGAGGAAAGGATAAAGACATTATTTGGAAATGGTGAGAAGACGTTGATAATAAAAAATATTTGATGTTGCAATGATGACTGTGACAGCTCCAACAACTGACGTGCTATATCAAAGGAATGTTGAATAATAATGCAATATTTTCCAAAAAATGTCAAAAACTAATAATATTTTCTGTCGGGTGCTTGTTGAAGAAAATCGCTTCATTTAAAATGGACTAGATGTGCTTTGTAAAAGTGTGGCAACGCGTCTGCATTATCTTCTCCCCCATTATCACTTCTTCCTTGCAGAGAAGCAACAAATGGACACAAAGACAAGGGAGCATCGCTTCTCCGCGTTCATAAAAATATGTTATGATGCGTGAAATAAAGTTCCGTACAAGAACCTGGGGAATAAAACAGATTGCATGCGAAGCAGACCAGATCAGGGTTCCTCACCAGCAGAAGCTCTATGGAGCCCAGAATGTACATTGCCCCCGCAAACGTGGTTCCCAGGTAGAAACAGATTCCGACCGCTCCACCGAACTCGGGGCCGAGGGAACGAGAGATCATGTAGTAGGAACCTCCGGCTGGAACACACACACATAGCCACACACATGTATGCACACGAAAGCTGTCGATAATCTGTTTTGCTGCCACTATCATATAACTAAATTGGAAAGGGAGATTGTTGTGATTTAGGATGAGTTTAAATTTATGCGGGCCGCAGTTGTGTCATTGCAATAGCCTGGCCAGTATTTCTACACATCTGAACACTGGGCACCTCATCAGAGAGCATTAAAACCTAATGGACTGGAAAGAACAAGAGGATTGCACTGTAGCACCCACATTTCTCCTGGGACACACATACACATAAACACACGCAAATGCACACACCAATTTACCTGGCACAACTCCATTTGTCGCAATGGCACTCATGGAAATGGCGGTCAGCATGGTCTAAAGGGAGGGAGAAAAGAAAATCCTTTTAAACGTAGCGGGATAAAAGCTTCGTTAGCCTCTAGGATCTCACTCCAACCTCACATCGAATGTGGCACGTCACTATACGGATGACTAATCATGACAAATTGGTGACCTTCAGATGAATTTTACCTCAGTAATGTATTCATGATCGTATCGGTGAGAAGTCCAAGTGGATTGAGGTGACGTGACACATCATCACATAACAAGCGTGACTGTAATCATTATATTTGTGTGGGAGCAACCTGCGTGGCTTGTTATCCATGTTCTATCTTTTCATCTGTGTCCGCGAGCAACACAGGCGACAGGGACATAGGCTAAATAACAGATTAAGAAGGAATATGGGCGGGCAGTCTGTCTGCTAAAGTTCAACGATGTCGATAGGGCATTTCACTCGGCACAAGGCAGTAACAAGGGGAGACGGTGAGAGAAAAAAGCTAAGGAAAGAAGAGAGAGAGAGAAAAAAATATATGAGGCGGTTGTGATAAATGGCAGGACGAATGGGAGAAGAATATCAAAGGAATAAGAAAAAATCCCAGAGAAACGGTAAAAGAGAGGGAGAGAGAAAGAAACGACGGGGTATAAAGTGCGAGAGGAAGTGGATCAAAGTGACAAGCGGAGAAAGGCAAACAGACGGAAAAGACAAGCGGAAGGGCAGGGCATGATATAGTGTCTGAGCAAGTCAATCATCTGGAGACCAAAGGTAGCCAAGAAGGAAAGAAACCATGGTAGTGGAGAAAATGGCGGGACTGAGAGGAGAGTAAAGGCTCGTTTTAGAGGTAGAGAAAAAGAGAAACACCAGAAAGGGAGAGACTTGCTGTGAGGACAGAGGGAGGTAAAAGAAAAGGTCGCCGACACAGAGGGAAACACTGCGCGAGAACACAAACAAAAAAAAACCCAAGGGAGCTGATCAATAACCACAATGCGCATGAGTCCCTGCAGCTGAGCGTGTGTGTGTACATAGATCAATGTTAAACTCACATCCAGACTACCTTTTCTGGCCAGGCTGGACACTCTGCTAAGTGACTCTGTAATCAGGTCCTAATGAAGTGACCCTGGTCTCTGGCGGATCACTGATAAGAGCCTAATTGTTTAAGTGTTATCTACGTGAGTAGATACTGCTGCAGAGATAAGTGGGTGTGCGCTGGTGACTGGGCAGGAAGTGTGAGGGAGACTCCCCAAGCAGAGAGGATGTCTGGCAGGTCTGCAGTCATCTTGGATCTGGGGGAATGGACTACTTCTATCTCCACTTGTCACTGCGACCCTGATGAGGGTTACATCCATAAAAATGGGTTTTGTTGTGAAGCAGCACTTGTCCGTACACAACCACCCATGCTCTTCTCCCACGCATGAAAACCCTGCTGTCAAATCACCTCAGGTCATCTGAAGGCTTCTCCCCATGCCTGTTCACTGACTGCTGGACAAAGAGGGTGGTGTGGCGGCGTGGTGCTGTGGGCCAGTCCATTAGTACTGTCACACACTGGCACAGCACCTCCCTGTGGTGGCATTAAAGAGGGCTCCCTTGGGAGGCCAGGTCACCACCTCCATGTATGGCTGCAGGGGAGGCTGTCTTCGAGGGGGACAGGGGACGAGAGAGGGGGAGGAAGCAGGCTCAGAGGAGTTGGGCTTTGCGCTGGTCTTTGATCCGTGCATGATCCAGCGTGGCTTGTCTGTCATCAGTGAACAGTGATGGAACAGATACCAGCCCAGGGAATTGCTTCTCATTGGTCACCGAATCTATATGGTCCAAACAGGTGGACACTTGATGCTGTGAGAGCTCAAAAGCTTAGGGAGAGGAGGTGTTGGTCTTCATCGCTATCATTTAGATTTGAGTCCAATATTCCCATTACTGCGAGTAAAGGCATTTGGATTTGGAACTTGATTCTGCCCAAATCATGTGATGGAATAACAAAGCTGTCCAACTGGTTAAAATATGTGCACTCTTTTAAGTAAGAGGATGAGTTGTAAATGTATTTGAAAGCTTTTGCAGTAACTTTAGGTCAAATTAGGATTAAAATGGGAGTTACACAACAGTGAGAGCTTTTAACATCAAACAGAACGAAAATGGGAATGGCATGCAAGATGTTATGATCTGAATCAGAATCAGGTTTAATCGCTATGCAAGATTTACAAACATAGAATTCACTGTGGCAGAGAAGAGCAAACATAGAACATATATAGGAGTAAAAATAACATAAGTACAAAGTGGAAAGTTGGCACTAGCTGTACAGGTGGGGGGGGGGGGATATAACTAAAATGAGTTAGTGCAAAGAAGGATGGGTATATATAGTACGGGGGGGGGGGTGTATATACACAGTAGTGTAAACAGTCAGTGCAAACATCTGGGCTGCACACTGCCCTTACTCTGCTTAGCTCACACTGGCACACAGCCCATTTTAACACCCATAAACAAGGAACGGAAAGAGAGCGAGGGTGATAGGGCAAGACAGGGTGTTTAGAGACCTAGAGAGGGAGAAGCCAACGAACAAGATAGCCAATGAGATAAAAATAGAATGATGGACAATTTGTAGATGCAAGACAGACATGGAGATATATGGGGGAGACAGAAGGACACAAATAGAGTTAGAGGGACACCAAGAGAGAGCTAGGATCGGAGAGATGGGGTTATTGCGAGAGAGTTAGAGAAAAGAAATAGAGTTAAAAGAAACAGATTGATAGAGATAGAGAAATCGAGTCAGCAGGTGCAGTCTTAAGCAAGTGTGTTTGGGTTATTTATAGCCCTGCTTCCCCCTGATGGAGAGTCCCAGCGAGCACAGACACAGTACTGAAGAGGACCATCCAAGATACAAGATTAAATGTAGTGTAGAATGGGAATAGCTGTACCCATATTACTGCTGAAACCAGGACTCAGATCAGAAAGATTATCTCCAAGTACAACTAAATATAACTGGAGTATAGACCATGTACTATTATCACATGTATGTTGGAAGCAAGATGCCTCCAACATGCAAAGAGGAAATGGGTGTTGAGGAAGAAATTGGATTTCCTGTGTACTTATATTAATCACTACTGAACACATCTCCTATGAAGACTTTTATTACCGCCTGACTGTCACCATCTATGTTTACGTTCTTGTGCCCTATAAAAGAATGCTCTCTTGCCTTCGTCCGGGAGAGAGACATGATTGAGACCTAAGCCTTATACTGTCTTCATTTTGTTGCCAGAGGTCTGGTCATTTCTCTCCCAATCTGCAGATTCTTAAATACGTATTAAACCCAGAAATCAACTGAACTGTCACTCCGTTTATGAAGAGACGGACAAAACACTTTCTTCAAAAGTGTCTTATGCTTTCATACTGCTCCCCTCCTTCCAGAGAACTGGATCTCACGTCAAGAGAGAAGGCTCCAACATGCTGTTGTGTGCGTGTGATCTCACAACAGATGCTGATGATTCAGACGGCATTTGAAGCAGACCATACGTCAGATCTGACTCTGTTTCCCAAGCATATGGCTTGGAATTACGCAGTCAATGGGAAAATGGTTGGATGTCGGGTTTCAACGTTTTCAAATGATGGCATGAGCAATGTTGGTACATGGTCAGCATGGGAGCTGACCTTTGACCCTGAGTCACCCTGAGTGGGCCACTGCTGGGCAGAAGGTGCACTTACCGTGGAACAACACATGAAGACGATGAAGAAGGAGCCCAGGACCCCTCCGATCCCCACCATCCAGGTCATCCGCAGGAACAGGATGACACCGAAGATGTTCTGGATGCAGGGCAGGTACACGCCCATCAGGGTGCCCAACTGAGGAGCCTGGGAAACAAACAAGGAGTCCGTTCATCCGCAGACGTCACACAGTCGGACGAATCAAAGACGCCCCCCATCATCCGCCATGGAGAAAACGAATGGAATCATTCCACAATTAGCTGTGGATTATGAGACACAAAACACCCCCCTCCGCATTCTCTCAACGTCCTCCTCAATTCAGGCATGAAGAGTCATCTCCGTCTGAGGAGAGAATGACAACCTCTTTGTTCAGTCGGCATGGGAACATCTCAGCCCTCATTAACCTGTTTGAATGGCAGTGTGAGATAGGGCTGTCGTCTCCGTCTCCTCATTATTTTTTTGTCTGGCGATAAGTTTTTGTCTCTGAAATGATGGAAGGTCTTTTGTGTCGGAGGTAATTAAGCCCAGAAATCTGGCTTACACTTCAGTGTGTCTTTCTGAAAGCAAGTAATCTATAGTAGATGCGTTTATGATTTATTTGTGCGCACCTTTAAATGCATATCTCTCCTGTCGTGTTTATGGATGTGTATGCGTTGTGCACTTACCCATTTACATATGATAGAGGGAGCGAAGGCCTCTAACTGCTGCTGGTGCGCCCTGACTGTCTATATGTGGGAGATAAATGTAATTATCTCTACAATGTCTGCCCACGCCCAGTTCCTAAACTACACACTTGATGAGAAATGGCTGTGTCAACTGAGTTCAGATCTCTTCTAGAAAGCCCTCCTCTCAGTCAGATGGTGCGAGCCTCGGTCCAGTCATGCGGGACATATCTCATTACCAAGCAGGATGAAATATTCGTTCCATTACATTGGTTGCCACTAAAACCAATATTTACCAGGATAAGATTGAAAGGATGGCAGTTTTAATCCTGGTCGTTCGTAAAGCATTCTCCTTTTTGGCCTTGACAGGAAGTGACATCACTAGCAGTGTTAAACACAGCACAAGTGAAGGCACTCATTTGTCCTTTTAGTCCTTGCTTGTCTCTCTGACATTCTGATTAAGTGTCTGAAACTCCTCATTTAAATTTGGTGGCGCCCGAGGGAAGGGCTGTGGGACGAAGAGAAAATTGATATACACCCAGAGAGAAGGATGTCATTGCCCTAGAGGTCTGCTGTATCCATGGGGGAGAGACAGCTGGAGGTAGTCCACTGTGGAGACACTCTGACAGGCTGTCTAGCTGAGGTTTTGCCCTTGGACCATCAGAGTTCCATGTGAATCTACTGTCCATGCACATCAAGCACCCGATCCTCAGCATTTTAGAATGGTTGTTCTAATCGTTGGAATTGGAAACATTATATTCCAAGATACATACATTTGCATAAGCTTTTCTTCTCTAAACCTGCCTCTGAAGATGGAAGCACACTATCATAAAATTTGAGACGTATTAGTATGCATGTGCCAGTCATGTGGCCTACATTCAGCACATCACACATTTATATTTAGTCATTTCTCAGACGCACTTATCCAGAGCGACTTACAGCAAGTACAGGGACATTCCCCCTGAGGCAAGCAGGGTGAAGTGCCTTGCCTAAGGACACAACGCCATGTAGCCGCAGCCGGGAGTCAAACTCGCAACCTTCCAATCACTAGCCCAACACCTTAACCGCTGAGCCACATGACTCCCTGTCTGGCTGTGAGGCGTGACGCTTCAAAACCTACCTCGTTCGACCCCGCTTACCCGGCTACAGTGGGAAATACATACAAATCCCATCCGCTCAGCCTGACATCGAGCCATCCTAGTCTGTTATCATGTTGTTCGTTCCTGGCTTGTTGGCTGTGGATTCAGGCTGGGCTGATGAAAGAAGCCAACAGAAGGAGGGAGAAGAGGGGCGGGCAGAGAGAACAGCTTGTTGAAGCTGTCTTCTGCTCCGCTGCGCTCATGGGTGATAATGGGCCTAACGTTGCCCGGCTGAGGCTGGATAAATGACCAAACTGCAGTGTAACGGCTGGAAAGAAAAGGCCGGCGCATGGACATAAATAACCTTCAGTCCTGCTTTAAACATTGGGGAAACGATTATTAATAACAGGGGCCCATACTTGACCTATTACCATAGACCTTGCCCAGAAGAGGAAGGAGAAACACACTCTTCTAGCCGTGACCAGCTCAAAAGCTTAATGATGTTTGGGAGTTGTGTCTTTCGCCCAGGCTGAAGTCTCTGCTGAGTGATGAGTCAGCACAGCGAGTGGCTTTGCAGATCTTTTTTTATCCTCCCCTGATCACAAACCTCAGCTTTGGGCGGTAGATTCATTTCTTTAGAAACAATTCTCAGTTTTTTTCCGTCAAGATCAGAGGGATGAGAACTAAGACCGCATAGGGAAACCCTTTGGGTTGTTTCGGAGCTTGATGAGGATAGAGAAGACAGACGGTGCAGAGATGAAGGTACCTTGATGGGCTTTTTGGACGGACGGGCCCCCTCCTCGTTGTTTTCCGCCTCCTCATGCTCCTTACTGCCCTGGGGCAGGTTGGAGTAGTTGGCCAGACTGCTGAGGAGAGACGACACCATTGGGCTGGTGTCCATCTCCTCCTACATGACAGACACACACAAGCACACGCACGCACACACACACAAACACAAAATCATAAACCCCCCAAAAAACAGAATTGAGTATGCTGTCTGATTCATTACGTATTGCACGTGTATCATGAATGCAGCACCTTTGCAAAGTGTGTTCTAGTACAGTGGTTCTCAACCCTGGTCCTCAGGGCCCACTGTCCTGCATGTTTGAGATGTTTCCCCCTTCCAACACACCCGATTCAAATGAATTGTCATTATCAGGCTTCTGCCGAGCTTCATAATGACTCATTCATTTGAATCAGGTGTGCTGGAGCAGGGAAACATCTAAAACATGCAGGACAGTGGGCCCTGAGGACCAGGGTTGAGAACCACTGCTCTAGTATATGTATATCTAACCTCAAAAAGAGCCATGTTCTTGCCATCGTACTGCTGACTCTTCTCTACATCACTGGCACTGCTGCTGTTGATGAAGGGACTGCTCTCCTTGGGATTTCCATCACCTGCAGAACACACACCCACAATGCAGGTTTAATATGCTTGTATTCATCTCTTTGAATGAGAAACCCAATGGTTTCAACAGGAAAGTAAAAAGATTAGGTCTCCATGAATATGTATGATTTGTTTGGTAATAAATTACGTTAGGTTAGTGAAGTTATTCATCGTTCAGGATTTCACGATGAAACACACACGAGGTATTCACACAAGCCCTACACAGTCTATTTAGATACACAGATTGTTGGTGAATGATGCTGTGACTGCAAAATCTGACCAGAGACTTCCAATGATATGTATTCATCATTCACATTATTGTTACTATCTCCAAAGCTTACACTGGAAAAGTCCAACAGGAAGTCAAATATTAGAGAGTTCTGAATGCTGAAGTACATAACAGGGAAACTTAAAGGAGGGAAACCATTTGCACACACCCAAATGCTTGTGAAAAACACACACACACACACAGTTTTCTTGCTCCTTTACTGCTCCAATCAATCCTTTCTGGATGGTCTGGGCTGTACCCCCTCCAGGACTGTACCCCCTCCAGGACTGTACCCCCTCCAGGGCTGTACCCCCTCCAGGACTGTACCCCCTCCAGGGCTGTACCCCATCCAGGACTGTACCCCCTCCAGGGCTGTACCCCATCCAGGGCTGTACCCCCTCCAGGACTCTACCCCCTCCAGGACTGTACCCCCTCCAGGACTGTACCCCCTCCAGACTGTACCCCCTCCATACTGTACCCCCTCCAGAGCTGTACCCCCTCCAGGGCTGTACCCCCTTCAGGGCTGTACTCCCTCCAGGACTGTACCCCCTCCAGGGCTGTACTCCCTCCAGGACTGTACCCCCTCCAGGACTGTACCCCCTCCAGGGCTGTACCCCCTCCAGGAACAGTACCCCCTCCAGGACTGTACCCCCTCCAGGGCTGTACCCCCTCTAGGAACTGTACCCCCCCCCCAGGACTGTACCCCCTCCAGGGCTGTACCCCCTCCAGGGCTGTACCCCCTCCAGGAACAGTACCCCCTCCAGGACTGTACCCCCTCCAGGGCTGTACCCCCTCCAGGAACAGTACCCCCTCCAGGACTGTACCCCCTCCAAGACTGTACCCCCTCCAGGACTGTACCCCCTCCAGGAACAGTACCCCCTCCAGGACTGTACCCCCTCCAAGACTGTACCCCCTCCAGGACTGTACCCCCTCCAGGGCTGTACCCCCTCCAGGAACAGTACCCCCTCCAGGACTGTACCCCCTCCAAGACTGTACCCCCTCCAGGACTGTACCCCCTCCAGGAACAGTACCCCCTCCAGGACTGTACCCCCTCCAAGACTGTACCCCCTCCAGGACTGTACCCCCTCCAGGAACAGTACCCCCTCCATACTGTACCCCCTCCAGGGCTGTACCCCCTCCAGGAACAGTACCCCCTCCAGGACTGTACCCCCTCCAGGAACAGTACCCCCTCCAGGAACAGTACCCCCTCCAGGCTGGGGATACGACCCTGTCCCCTGCCTTGCCCCTGTCTCGCTACCTGACACACACTACGTGCGTACAGCCTATTTTTAGCATGGTGTGGTGGCAAATGGGGGCACGGGCTGCCTCCCTTCCCCAGCAGGTCCCTGGAGGGACTCTCCTCAGACAGCAGTAGAGGAATACTAAAGACCCACTGCAGTGCATCACAGCCAGGCTGCTACCAGCAGCCACCAGCCTCCACACAGGACAGGCCTGGAGAACTTATTGATGCGCAAACGGTAAACCAACATGTCTAATAATAATCAATAATCTTTGGCTTTTTTGTTTTACTTTTGATTTTTTAATACAGGTGCAAATTCTTGTTACATCACCCAAACATAGTAATTGGTTTATTTTTATACTGAGCATACTGTATATTGGTTGAGAACTTTGGCAAGGACCTGCATGATTTCTATTCTATCACTGGTATGAAACAGGTATTTGCATGACCGTGCCGTGTAGAAATGCCTTCATTCAGCAGTGTGTAACTTCCCACTGTGTCTGTGAAATGCAACACACATGCTTTTCAATGATCAATGTCTCACATACTGTTGGTGAACATTTGCCCAGCAATAAACCATCCGTGACTGCGATCTTAACTGAACCACATCCTGGCGTTGTAGTATATAGCGTTAAACAAAGTACCACATCTGTACCTTTTACTCAGCATCCATACCGCATCTCTATGAAGTGAATATCGATTCCTTTCTTCCCCTCGACTGGATGTCACAGCATGAGAAATGCTAACAAGAGACCAATAAAAAGCGTTCCACAAGGAGTTCTCTATGTCGTTAAAGGTTATTAGTGAACATGGCCATACATGGTAGCCATTAGTATGCTGCTCAGCGTGAGCTCATATCGACCTGTTCTAGAACATGTTCTCCTACGTCAGGTGTTCTCCACCCACATGCAGATTGCAAATGTAATGTGTTTTTTTCATTGTACTCTAGGCTCTCATTTGCATTCATATTGAACAACACATTAAACTCCACATTGTTTGTTTGTAAATCACAGAAATTCTAAATGAAATGCCTGGTGTTATGGCTGACAATGTGACAAGTTGTGTAGTTCTCCTACATGCTTTTTCTGTGTGTGTGTGTGTGTGTGTGTACATGTATGCGTGCGCTCACATGAACGCAAATTTGTGTGTATGCGTGTGAAGGGTGCAAACGATATTGACTTAACCTTTCTTGCATTTCCATACACCCTCTTTGTCCTCCGCTTGCTGTATTGATCAGTCAGGAGAAGGACATTCAGACACTTTGGTTGTGAACCTGCTGACTCCCTCCCTCCGTCTCACCAAGTACCTCCACCAATAACAGGACAGCAGAGGGCTAGATGGCTACTGTAGGACATGGGGAGGGTATGGATCCCATTTACGACCATGATAAAGTAATTAGGTGAGGAAGAGGGAGGAAGTGCGTATATGGACGTTTTTTTGTGTGTGACCTTCAGTATGAATAATGCCCTCTTAGTGATGAGGCTCCTTAGACCACGCTGCCGTGCCTACCAGCTGTCCAACAAGCCAGCAGCTCTCAAATATCCACTGTAGACATCAGTCTGTGGGCAAACATCGATGAAGTTTGTCAGTCACATCAGTATTGACAAGAATTAT
This sequence comes from Neosalanx taihuensis, assembly GCA_030340665.1. Classification (NCBI taxonomy): domain Eukaryota; kingdom Metazoa; phylum Chordata; class Actinopteri; order Osmeriformes; family Salangidae; genus Neosalanx; species Neosalanx taihuensis. The sequence goes on along the minus strand of CM059292.1, from coordinate 4,048,172 downwards.
AATACATTAAATTCCATTAGTATCACCGTCTACCAAAAGAATAGGTCTGACAGGACAATCACAGTCAAGAGATTAAGTTGACCGTCAAATAATGTGAGATTAGTCATCCAGTTTCTGTTTGTGTGTAATTGGGGAACAAAACAACATTGTGGTCCCTGAGGTGTTTTTGAACAGTGATATACTAGCTGCAGAAACTGTCTGAAAGGGCCAGTTGTTGGGAGAGTGCCAAGCAGTGAAGAGCCAAAGCTCTGGAATTGATCTACTGAAGAGAAAAGGAGCTCTTGGATACGACATGAATACCTATCTCTCACTCTCTCTCTCTCTCTCTCTCTCTCTCTCTCTCTCTCTATGTCTCGCTCTATCTCTCTCTCTCTCTCTCTCTCTCTCTCTCTCTCTCTCTCTCTCTCTCTCTCTATGTCTCGCTCTATCTCTCTTTCTCTCACTCTCTGTGTCTCTGTCTCTTTTTTTCTCTCTGTCTCTTTTTCTCTTTCTCTGTCTCTTTCTCTTTTCTCTCTGTTTAACTCATTCTCTTTCTCCGTCTCACTCTTTCACTCTCTGTCTCACTTTCTCTCCCCCCCCCTCTCTCTCTTTCTCTCTCTCTCTCCGTCTCTACCTCTCTCTCTCTCCTAATACTACAGCTGTCTCTGGTCTGTGTGAAGCGATCCTGCAACTTCTCCTGACCATATCCACTAATGATTATGATCAAATGACCAGAGGCAACTCCCAGGAGAGCAAACACAAGCCTAAGATAGAGGAACTGTCAGTCTTTGGCAGCTTTGAACTGGCAAACACTAACAATGTTGTTTATCTGGGAGCCTGGCTGTCAGTGCTTTGTCTAACGGCATCTTTCAGCAAGACCTTCCTCACTGCTTACTCTGACATTCAGAATCATGTTCAGAGGAGAACGGACATGATGCAATCCGCAAGATCCCCCCCCACTTTGGGATGTATCCTCAGCATTCTCCCTGCTAAATAAGCTTGGACATGATGGCTCCAGAAAGGCAAAGCAAATATCATCCATATACATGAGCTACTGTTGGGTCTGGCAGACGGTGCAGGCATTGCATACATTAGCCTACAGATGGAGCGTCATCAGGCAGTGGACCTTGCACTTGAAACACCTTTAGAAAGATCAGAAGAGGGGAACTCCTCTGCATGTCCAGTAGATCGGAGAGCGAGCGATGTTGCCACAGCTCTCCCCAGTGCAAGGTCAGGAAGAAGCCTGAGTGTTGCGTCACTGACTGGAGGCTGTGAGTCGCAGACTCAGTCCCCTGCACCAAACGCTGGAACGTCTGCTGTGATTAACTCGAAAAAGAACACGCTGTGCCCTACCTCTCCTCCAGCACATTCAAGCTGGGGATAACCTATCCAGGATATATCAAAGTAAATACGTTGCACTGCACACTCCTCTGGTGTCTGTCTCACACTTCCTGTGGTGTGTGTCTCACTCGTCCTCTAGCTTCCTCTGGTGTCTGTCTCGCACTCCCTTTTGTGTCTGTCTCACACTTCCTCTGGTGTCTGTCTCACACTTCCTGTGGTGTCTGTCTCACTCGTCCTCTAGCTTCCTCTGGTGTCTGTCTCACTCGTCCTCTAGCTTCCTCTGGTGTCTGTCTCGCACTCCCTTTTATGTCTGTCTCACACTTCCTCTGGCGTCTGTCTCACACTTCCTGTGGTGTCTGTCTCACTCGTCCTCTAGCTTCCTCTGGTGTCTGTCTCACTCGTCCTCTAGCTTCCTCTGGTGTCTGTCTCGCACTCCCTTTTATGTCTGTCTCACACTTCCTCTGGTGTCTGTCTCACTCTTCCTCTAACTTCCTCTGGTGTCTGTCTCACACTTCCTCTGGTGTCTGTCTCACTCTTCCTCTAACTTCCTCTGGTGTCTGTCTCACACTTCCTCTGGTGTCTGTCTCACTCTTCCTCTAACTTCCTCTGGTGTCTGTCTCACACTTCCTCTGGTGTCTGTCTCACTCTTCCTCTAACTTCCTCTGGTGTCTGTCTCACTCTTCCTCTAACTTCCTCTGGTGTCTGTCTTGCACTCCCTTTTGTGTCTGTCTCACTCTTCCTCTAACTTCCTCTGGTGTCTGTCTCACACTTCCTCTGGTGTCTGTCTCACTCTTCCTCTAACTTCCTCTGGTGTCTGTCTCACACTTCCTCTGGTGTCTGTCTCACTCTTCCTCTAACTTCCTCTGGTGTCTGTCTTGCACTCCCTTTTGTGTCTGTCTCACACTTCCTTTGGTGTGTGTCTCACACTTCCTGTGGTGTCTGTCTCACTCGTCCTCTAGCTTCCTCTGGTGTCTGTCACACTGTCTCACTCTTCTTCTGGACATTATAAATCACCCTGAAAAAAGCTCAGTTGAGGATGCATTTGACTTGAACACCACAACAAACAAACATGTGTGACATTTCAACTTTGTGTAAATGCTCCATGCGCACGTCAGTGGGTGTTTCTTATTTATCAGTTCATTTAGTTATGATGAACACTCTCATGAGCAACAACTTCTGAGGAGTTAATGCTGCGCAAACTAATGACCAAGAGAAGGTTATGATCAAGCTGTTGTCAGCGTAACCTGTCAGGTCTCGGACCACAAATGCTTCCAAATGAGCCGTCTGCCTGTAAAGGGGAAGGACATAGGCAGACTCGACCACTGGTTGAACCCAGAAACTCACAGTCACGTCTCTAATGTTTTTTAAACAGCAATGTTATTATACTCTAATCTTAAAAGCAAGAAGAAACAGTCAAAGACCAGCCAGCCAAATAGCTTTAATGCAGAACATAATCCTTTGAAACTTGGAACACTTCCCTAAATATGCATTACCTGTCAAATTGGATTAGAAAACATTTCAATTTTACGTTGTTGCAGCCGGGATTAGAGCATTTATTTGCATTATAGGGCGTAAACTCCATCCATTCCTGAGGTCAATGCTCCCATTGCCAAAACCACTCAGCAGCTATTCTAGACACTATTGTAAAAAAATAAAGTACAATTAGTTCGTTTCACAGATAGGATGCAGTTCATTAGAGCTAACCAGTGACTTTACTCTCATTACCTAGTTATTTCCCAAAACCTGAGGATTTTCACAACACATCCCAAATAATTTTTTACTTGGCTCATATCTGTACAACATGTTTACGTGTGTATTAGTGTGTGTGTATGGGTATACATTTTTGTGGTTTAGAAAAGGAGAGAGTGAGACAAAGGAGGGGAGAGGGGGGGTGTGTAGGTCTCCTTCTGTGCCATCTCATGAGCACACCAAGTCACACGAGCGTCATACACCAGAACATTTTCTAATCTTTGATTGGATGACCAGGGGACCGGGGCTTAGCTGCCCTTGAGGTCAGGCAGACCAGCGTTGCAGTGCTGGTCTGTGGTAAACCTCCCACAAGGCTCCCCCAGAGCTGCAAAGTCCCTCATCCAGCCCACGCAAGCCCACTACAAACATGTCAATGCTCTCCCTTCTCACGGAACGAAGCCAGCCATCGATGTGGATAAATTAACAGTGACGTTCTGTCGCTGCAGCCCTAAAATATGACTCCTGGAACCCTATTAAATCTCCTGTATTACACTGTAGCCTGGTAAAACAGCGACACAGGCAGTATTTATTTTCTGATCACAGAGATTACAGCAGCAGACTCACCAGAGGAAAGCCTTCTGGGATATCAGCCCATCGACTGTACTTTGCCATTCATTAAAATGAGAGATAGAGAAAAATCTAGAGGTCATATGACAGTAGATGTAGATGACCTCTCTCAAAAAAGAATTTGGGCACCTGAACGTTTCATATTAACTTTACAGCTAGACGAGGGAACATGTAGGTCGATGAGTCATACTTCAGGTGTATTACCTTTACGGAAACAATGCTTTGCCTTCGACCTAAAGTCATAGATGATCAGAATGTTGGGATTGGACATGACATACTGTATCTGAGAAAAGAGATAGGAGATGAGGAGCGATAAGGACAGACGTTGAGTCTGTCTCAGGAATACGCATCTTTCTCAAAGCAAGTCTCCCCTAATTAGTGCTCTATCTTGTCAGAGGCTCATCTACCCAGAGGGCCCAGGTCAGGCCTCACTGCTGCTGCTGCTGCTTATCTGAGGACATCAGCTGTGTGCAGAGAAACCTGCCTCTATCTCTTTCTAATGACTGACACCTCCAAATTCAGCCTTCTTCTCCCGCTTTCCACCTTCCAGCTGCGCCCCCCCCCCCCCCCCCCTTCCCCTCCGGCAAACGCGCTCCTGACACCAGCCACAAATCGTTGGATCCTTATCGCCCTCAGGGCCCGAGTCACGGTGTGTTCAAACTGAGCCCGGACGGACACAGAGCCTGCTATAGATTATCTCATTGACACGCGCGGTAAATCAGAGTGATCTAAAATTCCAGAGTTAACCTCACAGCATTAGTTATGAAGACAACGGTGCCAATACAAACGGTGACTAATTGATTGCTTTGGCTGGAGGGCTCACGCACTGAATAATTCATTTGCAGACAAATTCAGCGCACGGAAGGATAGTTGTTCAGAGCAAGACAACGCAGTACAAGATAACAGGAAACCACGACCTCAGAATGGGATTGCGTGCTGAATGTAATCCCCCTGTTATCATCCAGTATTCCCCTTTGCTGTGTGAGGGGGGGCCTTGGGAGATATCTCTGAATAAACAGGTACCTTTTTTTCATGAGTTTACGGTGACCATTGGCTCAATGAGCAGATACTCTGTGTGGATGATGTGGGGTGAGGATGAGTATCTTTGTTGACTGGATGAGGATCATTTTTTATAATCTTTATGACTAGGATGATTTTTCTTTAGTCTATCTTCGGCGCCTCAGTGCTTGGTGCCCTACGCACAGCGCGATACGTGTTTGATGTCGATACATCAAAAGTGCTGATAATCAGCACCGAACCCATGCGAGACTTCCCATGATTCCACCTGAGGGATTAAGGTCCATTGGCTGAATGAGCATTGTCTGTTTGTGGAGGTAATCTGGACATGTGTAGACTGAACACAGAGCTGCTGTAATCCCTGGCATCCCGTGGACTCGTTTTTATAGGTCAGACATCACAGGGAACTGAGAGGAAGAGAAGCCTCTGTTGACCCATATCAAGTGGGCCCATGGCATCGCCTCAAGGAAGCGTGGCCGTCCATGTGCCTGGACGAATACATTCGAGCGGGAAAACACGCACGCACGCATATGCACAATATGCGCACGATAATTGGCACATTCAAAGGCACAGATGAACATATAAAACACAGTCTATTTTCAACACGGAGCAACACAGAGAGAGAGGGCTACTCCCCCTCTGGCCAGTCCACACAAGCGCTAGCAGTGCCTGTAGAGAGGCTGAGGAAGGGGCCACTGTTCCCCAGCAGCTCACTGACTAGACTTACGAATTAGCATACGCAGGGTTGGAGGTGAAGGGCTTAAAAAGCGCCGACAAAGGGTGTTAAACTCGGAATCTGAAATCGTACAGGGGCTGTCAGAGCTCCCTGTTAACCCGCTGGCAGAAAGTGTGAGAGAGGCCTCCAGAGTTCATTAGCTGGCTGGATTAAATCCCTGTGCCTCTGTGGCCCAGATGAGCTGTGGCATTTAGAAGAGTGGGATGCTGCATGGAAGATAAGCTGCCATTTTCCTTCCCGCCTAATTGCCGCTGCAGCTCTAAAAGAATTGACTTGTCATCCTAGTGGCAACAGCATTATCATGTCTCAGTGACATGTCCCTGTCAAGTTAATGATCTGGCAGGAAAAAAAAAGCCACTCTGCAATAATTAATCATGCCCATTCCTTTTTTGGAGCGACCAAAGGCACATCGCCATTAAATGAATCATGAATTTGTTTTTAGAAGCCTTTCTCGCTCGTTTTTTTCTTCTCTCATTTTCCCCATGTAAGACTCTCTCTCTCAGATTCTCTCTATCTCTCTCAGACTCTCTCTCTCAGACTATCTCTATCTCTCTCAGACTCTCTCTCTCAGACTATCTCTATCTCTCTCAGACTCTCTCTCTCAGACTATCTCTATCTCTCTCAGACCTCTCTCTCAGACTATCTCTATCTCTCTCAGACCTCTCTCTCAGACTATCTCTATCTCTTTCAGACCTCTCTCTCAGACTATCTCTATCTCTTTCAGACCTCTCTCTCAGACTATCTCTATCTCTTTCAGACTTCTCTCTCAGACTATCTCTATCTCTCTCAGACCTCTCTCTCACACTATCTCTATCTCTCTCAGACCTCTCTCTCACACTATCTCTATCTCTCTCAGACCTCTCTCTCACACTATCTCTATCTCTCTCAGACCTCTCTCTCAGACGCTCTCTCTCAGATTATCTCTCTCTCTCTCAGACTCTCTCATACTCTCTCAGACTCTCTCTCTCTCTCTCTCTCTCTCTCTCTCTCTCTCTCTCTCTCAGACCTGTAGCAACCTCAGACTCAGACAGGTTACCCTCTGAGAGGACGCAAGGCTGAGGCTGTAGCTCGTACCCTTGATGTGACATGGTTATTACAAAATGGACAGTTTATACCGGCTTTTAAAAGCTTAATAGAACGCAGGCTCAAGGGGATTATGTAGCAGCTGCTGGAGGCCACAGTGGCTGGCAGAAATTAACCTCTGCTTGTGAAGTGACTCTCTATCTCAACAACCTCACTGTTACCTCTACCTGCAAAACATCACATGCAAGACAGCCTCACTGTTACCTCTACCTGCAAAACATCACATGCAAGACAGCCTCACTGTTATCTCTACCTGCAAAACATCACATGCAAGACAGCCTCACTGTTACCTCTACCTGCAAAACATCACATGCAAGACAGCCTCACTGTTACCTCTACCTGCAAAACATCACATGCAAGACAGCCTCACTGTTACCTCTACCTGCAAAACATCACATGCAAGACAGCCTCATTGTTACCTCTACCTGCACCCTGCTAGTCTGCCTGCCTCCTGCCTGCCTGCCTACCTGCCCCCCTGCTGCCTGCCTGCCTGCCTGCCTGCCCCCCTGCTGCCTGCCTGCCTGCCTGCCCCCCTGCACCCTGCCTGCCTACCTGCCCCCCTGCTGCCTGCCTGCCTGCCCCCTGCCTGCCTGCCTGCACCCTGTCTGTCTGCCATCCTCCCTGCCTATCTATTAATCTATCTCTATCTGCCTGTCTGTCTGTCTGTCCGTCTGCCTACCCACCTGTCTGTCTCTCTGAGTTGCTGTCGCAGTGCTCCTCTAGTCATCATCCTCAGCCTGGCCATCAGAGCGCCAGCGCCGCATCCACTTGAAACGTCCAAATGTGCCTTTCATTGCCAATTGTCATCATAAAACATTCACTGCTGTGTAAAAGAGCGAGCGGCCCGCAAGGCAGAGTGGAGGGAACAGCAAGTTGAGGATTGACACTGCGCTTTCTGCGCTGAGCGGTGGACAGGAAGTTCCAGTAGGAGGGCTGTCCTTGAAGTCATCAGAAGGTGAACTGTGATCAAGTCCAATTAACAACACTTGGCTACCTACACCGGTATGGCTGCAAGACACCAGACATCACTTAGTATGCAACCATCAGCGTGAGCCTTATGTCGCAGACTTACCTACCGATGGCTCCCTTTATAAAGACAAATGGAACCTTTATCGCACAGTTAAATACCAATATGAAAACCATACGGCAGAGGAGAATATTGCCAACTACTTCAAATTAAAACACCACGCATTGTTGGTTTTGTAATAAACAGTGCTGTTCATCTAATAAACCACCTACACATTGCTGCCTTTCATAACTGACTGCAAGAGATCTAATACACAGTAAAGCTGTTATCTGAAATAGGTACGGCAGGCACACAGCCCTGAGGGCAACCCAGCTGTTCTCTGCTGGGAGATTATTAAACTGCCTCCACACCGCCATTTCTGTACTGAGGTAAATTGACACAGGTCAATCTTCAGCCATCTCCGCCATCCCTCCCTCTTCTGGAAGGTAACGGAGTACTGCAGAGATAAGATGGTGCTGGGTAGATGAGATAAGGAGGGGGATGCGGTGACAGGACGACCCTATCTGATCCAAATGAAATTACAGCCCTTGTTGTCTAAATTACAGCTATTGACAGGCTTGCAGGTATTAATGGAATCCCAGTTTGGTGCGTTGGCTCCTTGAGACCGGCTTCCTGGACTGACAGAGACACTGTCTGATCCAGGATCACTTTTTAATTTACTGTAATGTTGCACCTGGCAGGGAGATAGAGCTCTCTGCCTCTCTCTCCTCTCTCTCTCACCCACTTTCCGTAGAAGCGAGGAAACCTTCGTAAGTCTTTAAAAACTGGTGCTCAGTGGTGGAGTACCTAGGTGTAAAGATTGCTGGCTGCAAAATGATCTGGCGGAGGAGAAGGGCTCTGAAATACCATTCGTAATATTGCAGAGCGTGGTGCGTTGATGCCGCCTGCCTCCCCCTCTGTAAAGTGTGAGAGCCCCAGCTATGCTGGCTCCTTTGCTTCTTATATAACTGTCTTTCTCAAGATTCTCACTCACGCCCAGGTATCCATCTGACAGCGGAGAGGATATAAATAAACCTGCCAACCGTCTTCAAAGTACGCCACGGGGAGGAGAAGAAAAGAAAGAAGAGGTCGGAGGAGAAGGGAAGCGGAGGAGAACAGGAGAGGAGGGGAAAGAAAAGAGGAGGACGCATGGGGAAGGGAAGCATGGAGAGAAGAGGGAGGAGAGGAGAGAGAGAGCAGGTTCCATGTTGGAGCGCAGAGGAGAGGTGAAGTGACCCACACACGTCTGAACGCTGAGGGCTCTTCTCCAGGTCACATCATTTGGACCAGCTCATTCCTGGATCCAGCACTGAAGGTTCACCTACCTCTGAATCCTCATGCTGCCTTTCCCCCCAGGGGCACTGATAAAGGACTTTCTTATCTTATCCTATCTTATCTTCAGTAGATTGGGCTGTTGGATCGGAAAAGGATTCTATTCTAGACGATTTGCCTTTGAATGCAGGTCTCACCGAGCAGAGACTGCAGAATCTTCGAAAGGATGTCGCACCCTTGAACAAGACTCCGCACCTACCCACGTCCCCCCCCCCCCCCCCCCCCCCCCCGGTGCAGAGCACAAACATGGCCTCCCCGGAGAATAGCACCGAGCTTCTGGTGACAATACTCAGGGGAGCCACTTCCTCGCTGGAGCCCAGGCGCTAATGAGAGCGCTCCGTTCCCGTGCTTTGTGACCGGGTTAGCAGACGGCGTCAGGGTGGGGGCGACAGGGGGGTGGGGGGGGGTAGGGGAGGTAGGGGAGGTAGAGGGGTAGGGCGAGGGGGGGTTGGGGGATTGGCTGTCACAGACCTGTGGAAACGGCTAAGCAGGTCAACGCCGAAATAGCAGGTCGGAGAAATTCCTATTAAGATTCCGTGGGGGGGTGGGGGGGTTGGGGGGGGGGGTGGTGGTGGTGTATTTACAGCCAGTTGCGTAATTTCTTTGGCTGCATGAGTGTACATCCCCGGGAAGTGTAGCACGCAACCGTGCCGCTTCTATAAATATTTTCAAAGTATGGCCTTTCTGCTGTGTCCGTTCCATTGATTCCAACGCTGAGCTCTTTCTCTGCAGCTTGACCTATATAGTCGGGAGGAGAGAAAGCCTGGTGGATTGGTGCAGGCAGCTGCCTGGGCTGCAGAGGAAGGACACCAGACTGAGGATCCATACGCTCGCCGCAGCTTTATTCCCGTTGAAATCCGCGATCCGCCTGTGTGTCGGTGTCCCTCTGAGCGTTTTCAGCACAACAGTTACAGCATGTTGGATACACAGCAGATGATCGGGGATGCCAGACAATCATGATATCCTTCCAGAGTCCAGAATGTAGGTGATGCGTGAGAGGGGGGTAAATGACGTGTACACACACACACACACACATACACCCACACACACACACACCTACACACATACACACAAACTCACACACCCAGCTTTGGTGCTAAAGTGCAGCCCAAGGCTGAAGCTGAGTGGAGACTGGCTGCTTCCAGCGAGCTTCAGAGAGCCACACACACACACACACACACACACGCAGCCTCTCCATGAGGAAGAGCGGGGGGGGGGGGGGTGGGGAAGGCGGGGTGAGGGGGCTGAGCCGGGGACGGCATATGTCTATGAGGCTGCTGTTCAGCTCCATGCTGAAGGTTACTCATTGTTCGTCGAGGCAGAGGCGCAGAGCCGCACGGACGCCCCTGCGATTCGGGCGCACGGAAGTCATCCATCATGCAATGGTGACCACGTACATCGCAACGCATGACATTACAGGAACATGCTATGGGAGGCTACACTAGCAGAATCACATGGTCAAACTAAATCTCAGCGACAGACTGCTCATGAATTCCTACCATAAAAAAATGGAATACAGTTTCCCAAACGTATAATGGAAAACAAAATATTCTGTTGAAAACCACCTTTTTTTGCGGGCTGGATGATAATCCTCTGTTTGTTAGTCCTAATCCTGCTCCTTCAGTCCCCAATGCAATGTAAAAAAAAAAAGGAAAAAAAGATTACAGTTTTTCCTGTTTGGGCTTAGTCAACCCTAAACCTCAGCATGCTGTGCTTCAAAGTCATGTCAAAGGGCGGGAAAGGTTTCTACCCGAAAAAAAACAACGTCAGAAACCATTGTGGCCTTTCTGAATTAGTTGCTACGAATACATTGTCGACACATTATCTTCTGAGAGTCAGGATTAGTTTTTTTTTCTGTTGGCATGAATGTGGCTGACATATTCACCACCATGGTTGCATGCCTGCAGTTCAAAAGCCCAGGGATAGCAGTGGCCAGAGACCCAGTCTGGAATGCTAAACATAAAGCATTTATGTTGACAGAAGCTGGTTATTTCCATGGTGGTTGTGCATTTGAATGAATGTCATGGTTCTTCTTTCTGTTGGCTGTAAAAAAAAAAAAGGCTTTCAATTATTTCCAGAAATCTAATAACCAGAGGCTGCTACGAATCTCTATCTTTAGAGGCATGTTTGCGCACCGACCAAAAGGACTAAGCGACTGGATCTTTATTCCCCGAGGGAAGAAAGTTCATTTCAAGGTGTCGTTGGTAAGAAGCTTACGCCCGAGACCAACGCTAAAATGCATCGAGTTCAGGCTGCCTGGCGGATCCGGATCACAGAGCTGTGAGAGACCCCAGCCAGCACACGCAGAGAGGAGACGTGTCTGCCATGCCAACCAGCCCAGAGACTCCCCGTGCATTGCTGCAGACCTTCCCGAGCCAAGATCAATGTCGCATGTGCTTCATTCTCATCTGGTGACAATGAACGAGCTTCATTTGTTGGTGGAGAAAAAGCGGGGGGGGGGGGGGGCAGTGAGCACCAGCCGTATCTGCTGGATGACTCAGATGGGATCTTTTTTTTTTAGGGGGGTGGTGGTGGGGGGGGGGGTGGGGGGGGGGGGGGGTCAACTGGGACCTGGAAGCCAGACGCGCCCGCCTGTGTTACGCAAGCTTCTTTCCTACCTCTCCCCCACCCCCCCCCGACCCCCTCCAGCCCACCCCTCCCCCACCCACCTCCCACCTTCTTCAACTCCTTCCACCCCTCTCGTCGGGTGCCCCCGCCCGCTGCCGGTGCTTGGAGATCGCGTCGCACCCCCCCCCCCCCCCCCCCCCCGTAAAGGTGTCTGTCACGCGGAAGCACGCGTGGTCGTAAAGTCGGCCTCGAGCTGCCTCCTCGGGGCCGCTTCCCTATGATGTGTGCTTCAGCGATCTGGCATCAGCTACCCTCCAACACATGGGCCTGTTAGAGGAGTAGTGGAACAGATTGGGAGTGTGTGGGAGGGGAGGTGGAGGGGAGGGGGGTGTGTGTCCTTTCTCCTCTCTCTCCTGTCAGTGTCAGGCCATTAGGATTCTGTAGTGTGGATACAAATATAGGCATATAAACACGGCCTGTCATGTCATAAACAAGGTTGTGAAAGCGAGAGTGACATGGAGGGGGCGGGGCCTGGTGTTGGATTAAATGAGAGTCGGAACAGAGAGAAAAGAGAGAGAGAGAAAGAGCTGGAGTTGTTGCGCTGATCCGCAGAACCTCGACCTTTCTCGACCCCTGGCATCTCAAGACGAGAGGTGCTCGTAAACATATAACGTATTCGTAAACATCGCCATTTAATCTGTTTTTAACGTCATCCATCTTCCTTAAGCAGGTTTCAAAATATATATTCCATTTTGAACCCCGACTAGATGCTCTCCGCTCTATTCACGTTCAACATTCCTAACACCGTCTCCTAGCTTTCCATTAGCGACCCTGTAGTTAGTGTGGCATCGTCTCCCTGAGAGCTGAACTGCAAACAGTCCCTCCTGTGGGCACAGCTGCCTTGCGTCACCCTCTGTCTCTCTCTCCCCTCTGATGATCAAACCCCCAGCCAGCTTCTGAACCTCATTACCCAGTGGAAACATTTACCCAACGCTTTGATCGCGCCACGCTGGCGCATGGTCAGCATGCGCCGCTGTCAGCCACAGCTAATCAGGCAGGAAGTCACAGCTGATAGGTAGCGGCTACGAGGGAGCGAACTGGAGCGTCGTTCCCCCTTGCTTTGATGTTCTATTTTCTCCCCGGATGCCCCTCCGGCTGCGAAAATGACAGGATTTCACGGCGACTGCGTGCAAACATTGATGGCTCTCAGGTAAATATTTTACCAGCTCGGTAGGATGGTGTGAGTTTCTACTGCATTACGCTAAGGGGGAGTGTTGTCTGTCAATGGATGTGGAACAGGCAGTGGCGGGCCGGGGATTTCACATGTGGGCCTTCGAGTTCTTACGCAGTCCAAAGCAAATGAATCCCCCTCTTAATGCCATCAATACGATGCCATGGCTCTAGACACTATACGTTTAGACAGAAACGCACTGCACGTTTAACGCAGTACAACTGGCCAACCTTTCCTTACGAGGTCTAGCTTTTTTTTTGAAAAGTGTGTCTTGAGAAAAGTGTTTGAAGTATACAGTGAACCCTCGTTTTTCACGGGGGTTACGTTCCAAAAAGAACCTGTGATAAGCGAAATCTGTGAAGTAGAAACCTTATTTTTTTTAAATAATTATTATACAATTAAATACTCTACTATATATTCAAAGCAAAGAACAAACCCTTTTTACAGGCCCAAGCATTTGTTTAACAAATAAAAGTACTGTATCCTGTAAACCGCAACTTTATTGATGCACAGGTTTGTGTTGGAGAGACTGTTTAGCCAATCAGAATGCAGAACACAATGCACGATGCAAATCTGTGAAGTAGCGAAACCGTGAAAAGTGAACCGTGATATAGCGAGGGTTCACTGTATCTTCAACCAAATCAACATCTTCTCCTTCCACCATTGATTGTGGGTTGAAAAAAAGTGTTGAGTACAGAAATGAGCTTGTTTATCATGTTTAGTTTGATATCTCTGCATAGCCCTGCTGCTCATCCAATCAAAGACGTGGTCATTGAACCTGCAATAGTCAACTGGAAAGCTGATTGGTTAACGCCAGAGTTTCATTTCCATTCACTTTATGCTACAGATGCCTGCACTGTTGATTGTGGGTGAACAGGTAACAAAGCTCTGTAACAATGCTGTGATCTGCACAGGCTACGGCTTCACACTCGATCCCCAATCCTCAACGCCGAATGCTGCATCACAACTATACATCCACCCTGTCTGTCCTCCCTAACCCGATAAAACCCTGAATACCACTACTGTCTGGAAGAGCATATTTAAACATGGATTTGCGTAGCGAAAAGAATTGTCTAGTCTAGGAGGTAGCCATGTCACACAGGAGGCTGTAGACCTGAGGTTCCCTGCTCTGAGTCTGAAGATAGCTTACGCTAGAACACTGTGCTCTGGCAGGGAGGAGGGGGGGGGGGGTGAGGAGAGGGGGGGATTAGACAGAGCTATATTTCATAATCTTCCATCTTGGAGGGCCGGGTGGGAGAGAAAGCATCAGATGTATTAGCTTAGCGGGAAAGATTAGCGCCTGGGCTCTGCGTGGCTTTTCTCCTCTCTTTTCATCCCTCGCTTTCCGTCCGTCTCCCATCAGCGTTCTAATGGCGGTCCGGCGGGCCCGTAGGATGCAGTTGTGGAGAGGTCTTTGGTTAACGCGAGACAAAGTTCCCGATGTGTTGCCCTCCTGCTGGTTTGATCCTGGGATCTGGATCTCAAAGAGCAGGGAGTTAAGACAGCATCCACCAGGGGCGGGACGAGACAAAACCGCTTTTGATTTGCTTCGACAGATAAGAGTGATTTTCAATCGATATGGTACAAAGCATCAAGACCTGCAATTTGCTAAGATCTTACACAGCCAATGTGAGAGTTTTATGTACCGGTACAACACTACTTCATGGTGATTGCTTTACAGTACAGTAAAATAACTGTAAGTAATGAATACTGATTCATGTAAACAGATGCAGAGGTGTTTTCTGTTATGACCTAAATCTTCTTATCTAATGTATCTATTTTAGTGTATCCAACAGCGTCTAGAATGTGACTCAGACATCCTGACATCCTGAGATTGGTTTCGAACCCACGCCAGACCTCAACGTCCCTCCCTGCCTTGAAACCGACTGCCCATGGTCGCCTAGCGACGTACAGATATCGGTAATCCCCTTGCCCCACCTTCTAAACTCTAAAGGGGCGGTCTGAGATCTTTAACCTGCATCATCATCGCTGTTCCCAGCGCACAGAGGGAAGGCCAGTGTCCTTTCCTTCACTCCAGTCACTAACAGCTGGCAATCGCAATTTAGCAAAGCCGTAAATCAACTGAGAATACATCAGTGGAATTACCAGGAAGCAGCGATATTAAATTCCTGTATATGGTATTAAGAGCAGGAGGACCTTATATAATGCAATGCTCTTCTGCAATGACATAATACCCAACACGCGCCACAATTACATAATGACTGCTCGTCTTCATCTGTACATCCTACCAATGGTTGAACCAGATATAAACCAGAAAAGGACTGAATGAAGGAGTGGATGAACAAGATATTTGTAAAATATATAATAAATATATAATAAACCATTACACCAGGTGTAAAACCATTCTTAGGTTAAAAAATAACACCTACCTACCTACACATTATATCGCAGTACACATACTCATATATTCCATATGTACGGTTGTTAGCATGTGTAGCTAGTCTCACCATGGGTACAACCTGCACCATTCATCAACTGCGTTTAACAGAGCAGAGGCTTGTGGAAGTGAGAGAGCAGATGTCCTGGAAGAAAGGACCAGACACCCACCTGAGCCAGTCCTGCTCTCTCTCTCTCTCTGGCTCTCTGCAAAACGGCAATGGTTGTTCTGCATGAACGTACGGGCGATCGCGCAAACTGACTCCGATCCAAACAGTGTTGGATGAGCTGGCGACATCTGGCCAGCAGATTAGGCCATTTTAGAGAGAGAGCGAGAAAGGAAGGAAGAAAGAAAAAAGACGGAGAGAGAGAGATAAAGAAAGAAAGATGCGTCCGGTCAGGCCCACTAACCTTGAAGGGGAAATGTTTCATTTGCTTCCATTAACCACTATGGTCCTGGTACCTAATGCCAGCAGTCATCCATCATTTACCTTGAAGTGGCCAGAGGTGACATGTTGGGGAGCAATTTGGTTAAAGCAATTCCCCTGAAAGTAATCAATTTCAGTAGTGATAAATGATGAGAGGGTTATGCGCTCTGGGAATAAATGAAGGGGTTCTAGAGAGTTATGACATCACATCTGACATAAAAAAACGGCAACATTTGCTGTAATACCACGGCTTAGGTTGTTGGACATGGTCCCTATGCACTAAGTAGGGCCATGAGGTGTGAAGGAGAGGGTCCATGGGAGGCGTTAAGTGGGTGACTACCCCACAGTGGGTTCAGCGGTCTGTGTTTACATATGGCATGAATTCTATCTGGTCAATGCAGGCCCCACAAAGGATGGTCTGGACCATATGGTCATGGAGCTCACTTTGACCTGCTTCAGTTAGACAAGAACAGGCAACTAGGCAGGCAGCCAGGCAGGCAGGCAGGCATTGTCACTCACTGTTCTGTCATGCACTGGTGGTTCAATCTGGAGCATATCAGCAGCTCTACAACTTGCATGCACATAAAACACATCAGGAACATCTGTTTGAATTGTCGGATCGTTCAGCGCAGCACATCAAGTGGCTCAAGATGAGTTGAAAGTTCTCGTTGAAGAGCAGATCCAATATGTCACCTTGATGACATACATAAATGAAACATTAAAAATGCATCGTTCCTCTGGGAGGTTTAAATGTTTCATGCCCATGCCTGTCTTCTGTACTCTCATCAGATAAGAAAATCAAATCAAATTCTATTGAAAATGCACTTTATTATGCCATTGAGTCAAGGGGAATGTACTTGGATACTCTGTACTGTAGTCTGCTGCAGGAAAAGGATTGTGTTTTTGTTAACAGGCTCCCCTTACACGCATCATCCCAGGCAGAGTGTAACACCCTGACAACAGACCGTGTTTCCACTCAGATTTGTCAACGTTCTGATGGCCCACAGATGATGTTACATAAGTGCCTCCCATACTAGCTACAGTATGTTACCTTGGCTGGAGGAAAACGTCTTTTAGATCTTCTAGTGGGTCATGTACAGAACCAGAAGCGAAGATTTCCTTCAGTACAGCCTAACCGTAACCTTTTCCCTCGTTTCAATCGGACATCTTATCTATTGGGGTCCGTTGTGTGACATCGTTATCCAGATGGGAAGAAATCCCAGATGTCTAGACCAAAATGCTACTCAAAATGCCCTTATTCACCAAGGCTACAAGGCTGAGCTGGCAATGTGATTTGCAGCCATGATTGGAAAGGATTGATCGAGGTACAAGACCAGACGGTAATCTGACAAAACCACTATATCTGCATCCCGAGGTTTGGTAGGGTTTCAAACATTGATTATGATCTCTACAAAGGAGTCTTTAAAGAAGCTATAGGCTGCAAGGCAAAGAACAGACATCTCATTGATTACACATAAAAGAGCAAACAAAAAAACAATGTGTTGAGGAAGGGGGAAGCCTTGGGGAACACACACACACACACACACACACACACACACACACACACACACACACACACACACACACACACACACACACACACTCTGGACATACTTACATAAACAGCATAAACAATAATACATTACCAAGTGACCAAACAAACAATGTGCATATAATGTCCTCTGCTGTATCGTGCATGTTAAGTGTTCATGTGTGTGTGAAATAGATTAAAAAAAGAATGGCCAAGAGGGAGACAGAGCAGAAGTAATCTATGTCTAATGTGTCTATACATCTATAAACATCAAGATCAATATGTGACATCGAGGATTACAGCAGAGACATTATGAGAAGTGAGAGACACACAATGTATAGACAGTAGATGACTAAATGCTGGATAAAGATCGCTAACAGCTATTTGGAGAAAAGTAGTCATGTTTTTACTGCTCCTAACTATATATTTTGCATTTACATTTAGTCATTTAGCAAACACTTTTATCCAAAGTGACTTACAGCAAGTACAGGGACATTCCCTCTGACGCAAGTCGGGTGAAGTGTCTTACAAGGACACAACTTTATGTGGCCACAGCTGGAAATCGAACTCACAACTCTCCAATCGTGAGCCTGATGCCTTAACCACTGAGCCACCTGGACCTCCGCTCCCACCTGATCCATTGTAGCCCTCGTACTGATAATAATTGATTTCCGTGGTGCTGTTTGCATGTTCTGCCATGTGCTCGGCTACACCTGAGCGATGATACCATCCATTAGTAATGCATCCTTGAACATGTTCAAAGGAGCATGCATGTAAATGCGTACATTACATGACATACAAAACAATTATGCTTAAGCAACCTATGACGGCTGTTGCCGGGCAGAATTAGAGACGGTGTTGGGGTTGAAGCGGGGAGATGATTCAGCAGGCAGGTCGATACTTATACCTACCAAAAAGGGAGTGAATTCAAGTGTTTCTGATGATCCAGCCTATTTCAGTGATCCCCGCTTCTCTCTCCTCTCCTCACCTCAGCAGCACTCCCATTGATAGCCTATTGATTAGGGCCAAACACGTCCATTTTTGTTTGCTGCTCGGCAGAGTGGGGACTCTGAAGACCAGACAACCTCTGTTTTTTCTTTGAAGCGCTGAGAAGTAGTTAAATTATTTTTGTGGTTAAGGCGCCATAATAGAGATGCATTTGAGACAAGCTTGTTTACTCACTCTCCTTGTTCAGAGCTTGTTTTCCTAAGCGCGTTCTCTTTGCCTCTGTGGATCCAATGATCACCCTCTAGCCTCCCCACGAGAGGACCTGAGACCCAGCCTCATTATTTTGCGCGGTAGCATAATGTTATATCTCAAAGGACGGTTTGAAAAACAAAAGGTCAGCAACTACCTGATAATTTGAATTGGGCAGACGTCACAGCATTGGGTACTGGCCTAACCGAGCAGAAGAAACCTCAACTGTCTGCAGTTGAGGGGTATTCTGACGTTAGAAGATTCTCCATCTGCTTGTCCCCTTTCTGTCTCAGGCAGTTTCTGCCAATGTCTTGGTCAGGGTACAGAATAATAATCCAGATGGATTATGGGGGAATCACACACAGAGATGAGAATGGAGAATTATGCACTCAGATATTACAGTTTGTGGAACAAACTGGGGAGTAGGAGGGTAGGAGTGGTTGAAGTAGTCGGTTTTTGTCTCTTGTTTTCTCTGCAACAGAGTCTCTCTCGCTGTCTCTCTTTCTCTCTTTCTTTAAGATACAGTCTCTCACTCTCTCTATTTCTTAAAGATACAGTCTCTCTCTCTGTCTTTAAGATACACAGTCTCTCTCTCTCTCTCTCTCTCTCTCTCTCTCTCTCTCTCTCCCATGCTCTACCCTCTTCATACTATACTCAATACTTGCTGAACAATTGGAAGCATGTTTTTCACTGGCTCCAGTGGATTTGCACATTACCATTACACGCCCACTTGGCACCAAAACACTGAGTGGTGACACAAATGCTCAGGATAGGAAATTCTATTTTTCAACTCCACAGGATCCTGAATCGTGGGGAGGCACGGTCGAGCAGTCTCTCCTTCCCCTCCTGAGATAACAATCTGTCTGTCCATTTGACAGCAGGCCACGGCTTATTTATCAAGCGTATCAATTTCCATTTGTCTTGCCATTACACTGCTCGGCGCTGTCCACTTACTCCCTAGCAATTTCACAAACGTGTCAAATTAAACCCGTGTCATCTGATTTGGCCGGAATCTCACTCCCCCTCCTCCTCCTCCTCCCTGGGCACATATTTGAGGCAATAGGGAGAGAGAAAAAAATTATATCTGAGACAAGAATCTGAAGCCCAGTGCTCACAGCCTCTCATACTAACTTCTCAGCTTAAGAATACAAAAGATGGAGTTAAGTCACATGAGAAAGTGAAGACAAGAAGCGGTTTTCATCATTGCCGACACTCCAACCCACCAGAGTGAAGAAGCTAAATACCCAGAGCTAAAACTACAATGTAGTAATGTGGAGTTATACATTAGAGCAACTAAGCAATTACCATTAAGTAGATGGCAGGCTTTGAGGCATAATTGGAGCCTCCTAGCCTACAGAGTTTTTTTCACTGGGCCATTAATTAAACTATCAATCAGAAATGGATGAATGAATAGATCTAGAGTTTATTAGCAATTACACATGGGCCACATTTATTAACCTTTGTATAAGAGCAAATTAATATATTCTCTGTTTGTCTGTCTGTATCTATCTATCTATCTATCTATCTATCTATCTATCTATCTATTTATCTGTGATAATCTGGATCTGTTTACTACTATTCTTTGATGATGTGTCACACCAACATTTACCGTCCTGCCAATCTTTTTCCTGGAGCACTGACCTTTGACTGTCAGAGTCTTACTCAGTGAGGAGGAGGACGTGTGTGTGAGTGTGTGTGTGTGTGTGTGTCAGTGATCGCAGCAACACCAAGACACCGCAGAGACGAGGGACAATGTTCACGGCGTTCTCAGTCAATAGACATACAGTAAGTCTTTCCTGTTAATCCCATTTCTACCTTAATCCTGTCAAATGGCAAAGCCTTGCGACAAAATGCCAAGGCAGGCAGTCGAGCCCGACTCTTCCTGCCAGAATCCTCTTCTCTTTATTTTCACGCAGAGCTGGGTGTCTAGTCTGACCTACGCTGCGACCCCACAGCTTCCAACCAGTCACCTCCAACATCTTCGTTCGAACGGTGGTGGCACGCCAATTTCATCTCCATATTCCTCCTCTGTACAGCGCACAGTACAGGCTCTGTGCCCATTCTATGCAGTAGAGGGTAATAACTCAACTTGAGACAATGACCAATGATAAGCCTAAGCCGAGACCACTACACCACACACAGGAGAACGAGAGCCCAAGAAGAATACAGAATGAGCTCCACGCACGCGCGCACACACACGCGCAAAGAAGCACACACGCACACACACACGCGCAAAGGAGCACACACGCGCACACACACACACACGTGTGCAAAGAACACACACATGCACGGAAACGTACGCTTACATTATTGATCACAATAATGCCCCCCCCCCTCCCCCCCGGACCGCCCCCCATCCCTCATCCACAAACACACACACACACACACTCACAACGGAGTCTACCATTTCCCGAAGAGGAGATCTGGAGTGCGTGTCGGTAACAGAGTGGGGGTGTTTAAGCACCGTGGACAGACGACGTTTGCGCCACTGCATGAAGAAGTACCCTATCCTGGAGCAGCGGTGCACGTTCTCACAGAACGACTCCGCCAGACCAGGTTCAGCACCATGGACAGAGGAAGAGTCTGGGCGAGCACCAAGAGCGATATGTGCGTCACTGTCTTCATACTGCAGTACTCGCTGAACTAAAGGCTTGCCTCATATTTGCACTGGGAAGTTCAACTGCAGAACAGACCGGCTTGCAGGAATAACAGCAGATTATTGCATTTAGGGAAATCCCTGTGATTCATAATTAATTTGCCTTATCAGCACATAATTAATCTTGCCTCTCAGCAGTGCTGGATTTCAGAGAGAACTCAGCTTTTTCTCTTTCTCACACACACAAATACGCACAAACCTCAAATACACAATCTGTAAGTGTTTCATAAGAATGCAGATCGGTCGCAACTTAATGCTGCATTAATCAAAACCATTTCATTTCCTTTGATTCAATGGTAATCTGAACAAAGTGTGACAAATGTGACTACAAATACAAGTGTCGACACGCACACACATTCAGATAAACACATACACACAAGCTATTAAACAGTACCCTTGTGAATGGTTCATATTGCCCATGGGATGATGTTCCCGATGGGCTGAGGCATCAGCATGAATGAGTTGTGTCGATCCCTGGAGTTTAATCTCAGCAGCTAAAGACTGGATTCCCTAGACGCTCTGCGGGGGCTGCACTCTGTTCACTCTAAAGCCTTATTACAGAGCATGGAGGATGGATGGATGTATCGCCCACAGGCTGAACCTCGGCATGCCCAACGGTAGGAACTATTTCTGGGCTTGACTGCTCCACCACTCCCACTCAGGGGTCCAGGGGACGTCTGACCATATTGACTTAACTTCAGAAAAAGCGGTGAGATTAGTAAACGGAGGAAATGGCCTGAACACTCGGCAAACAGATGGGAGTTGACAAATGGGTTCCCAGGAGGGCCCCCCTGCCCAAACATCAGCCTCCCGGTGAAGCCAAGTGACAGAAGCAGACAGCTCCTCGACCGCATCAGGGCCAGGTCCATCGCTCCTCTCTTCTCCCGCTCACTCACTCCAACACCATTATCATTCCTGTCACAGCAACCTTGCAGTAAAAGCGAGAGCACAGCATTCCAGGGGGAACAGCGGTGAAAGAGTGCGGGGGTAACCTTCCAGATCAAATCAGTGTCTTTCTATCTCGCCGGTGTAAAACGAATTAATGAGGGGAAAAAACACACAGGTGGACAGACACCCCAACGTAACTTAATTACACCGCCCCCCTCCCCCACCCCCCCCCCCCCCGCACATACACACACACACACACATGCTACGTCCCACGCACCCACACACCCCTCGCGTCTCCATGACGGATTTCGTCACTCACCCTGGCTGTTGGGTCCCCCCTCTCCCTCCTCTGTGTCCGTCATGTTGTTCAGCATCGTCTCCTCCGCAGGGTGCTCCAGAGCTCCTCGCTGACAACGACAGCTCTGTGGGCTGGAGCCACGGCAGTGAGGGTAGCACCGACGTTGAGAAGCGCTGGTTTATTTCTGCGGCTTGCTGCCTTCTTTCCGGTCCCTCTCAGGCTCAGCAAAAGAGCAGTGCAGAGAGGAGAGAGTCTTTGCCTCGGCAGATTTTTTTTTTTGCTCTCTCTCTCTCTCTCTCTCTCCCTCGCTCCCTCTCTCTCCCACTTCTTGTCGTCTTCTCCCTGGCGTGTTGCGTGATTCTCTCTCTCTCTCTCTCTCAGTTCAGGAGGAGGTGGGGAGAGTGAGAGAGGCTGCAGGGTATCGTAGATGATGGAGCGCCTGTGAGCACGGTCTCGCACACACTCGCTCACACGCTCACTCTCTCTCTCTCTCTCTCTCTCTCTCTCTCTCTCTCTCTCGCTTTCTCTCGCTACACAGCTACGATCAGCCCCCAGTCAGTCTAAGCCTGATGACTAAATTCATCATGCATTCAGAAGGCATTATCTCTCTCTCTATCTCTCTCTCTATCTCTCTCTTTCTGCCTCTTTTTAACTCACTCGCTCACACGCTCATCACCATCTCATCATGAGATGGGGAAAAATAGAGAGGGAGGGCGGGATAGAAGCATAGAGAGAGCGAAAAGGAGGAGAGAGATGGAGAAAGAGGACGTACATCTCATAAAAAGAGTGCTTCCTTCTGAGACGGAGTATCTCGCTCGATGTTCTTTTCAGATGCACGATAAGATTCCATTTCGTTACTGCACAGGCATCCCTCCTTTGTTCCCTTTTTTCCTGTTTCTATCTTTTATAGGTTTCTCTACGGTAGAAGACAGTTATCTACAGCATGGCTCCAGTCTGAGTCTGATTATTTGAAGTTGAATGCTTCTACTGTCCAAGTGCAGTGATCGCAACAGGATCTTAAGAAAATCAAGGTCAAGCTGAGACATTTTCTTGGGTCACAAGAACTTACGATGGCAGTGCAAACATTACATTGATCATTTTCCATTTCCACTGTTATCGTTACCGTTCACGGTTATTTATAGTCCATAAGCCCTGTCAGATACCAGCTGTACACTCTGAAACTGGAACTATTCTATATGACCTCTGCAGAGCTGAAAGGGGGTTCTTGGTGTTCTGAATGCGAGACCCAAAAAAAACAGCCAGACAGGAAGTTTAAAACCGTATGAGGTCTACTTCATATTCCACACACATCCTTTCTGAGTTTGGTGTAGAAGGAAATCCTCCACATTAAGAAGTCATGTCAATGAATTCTCAATAGAGCTTTTACTAGAACAACATGTCAGTCCCAGGGTGTCGTTTTTTAGACGTTAGTGCTTTAATATGACGTAATCCACATTTGAGTGCTGAAGAGTTCTATTAATAAACAGCAGAGATGGGGGATGTGGAAAGGGTACTCCTGGAGAGGGACGAGGGTCTGAAGAAGTACCTGAGAGCCAGTGAAGATGTAGGCTACCCCATAGGGAAGATCCCTGCACTTAGCAAAGCAAGCGGAGAGAAAGATGGAGAAGGAAAGATGAAATAGAGGGGGGAATAGGAAGAACTGCATAGAATCGACATGAATGGGGATTGGCAGGGAACGTAGTGGACATAAGGTAGGTAAAGGATAAACCAAGAAAAGGAGTGCGAGAAGAGCTTCTATAAAGAGGGTCCAACCTGGATATTATGAGATGGGGGAGAGGGGGGGGGGAGAAAGGAGGACAGATGCGTAAAGAGGCAATTAAGGGAGGCTGGGATAGAATGTTCATGGATTATAGATTTTTTTCCTGCCATAGTACTACGGTATCTTGGGTGTGCTCCACTAGAGTTGAAGGATAGAGGGAGAAGGCACTAATCCATAAAACACTCAACATAGCCAAGAACAAGACAACTGAGTTCTAAAAAACGACTACTTAAAAAAAAAAAAAAACCTGCAGCATTATTGTCATTGCGAACTGTGGGCAACCTTGACTAAAACTCTATTTTTAAAACATCTCTTGATGTGTATGTACTTCCAATCACATGTCCTGCTGATTATTCCAGCTGTAACCTGACACAGTGAAAGGAGCAATGCAATTTAATAGCAAATGGGAGCATAACACAAAACTTGGTCGGTCATGTATAAGTACAAATCCTCGTGCATATTGCAATTTGCATTGATTATCTGATGCAAAGTTGAGCTTGGGAATTCATAACATTTGATTCTGTTAAACCACCTTGGTAAACAGTCAATGTTAATGCATTTTTGGGGTCTTGCGATTTAGAATGACAATTATTGCAGGTGAAATATTGAGCAATCAGAGAGGTTGGAGGAGAGGGGCATGTCACTGATGAGCAGGGCTGGGGGCAGGGGGCTGGGGGTAGGGGGCTGGGGCACCGCTGGGTGGAGAAGTGGAGGGTACAGATTAGCATTTGGAAGGTTCCTGAACGCACACTTGCTCTAATTGATTGCAAGGTGCACAGGGGGGTGGGTTGCTAAAATGCCATCATCAAATCACAGAGGAAAGCAGGGATACTTTGTAACAAGTTGATTTTCAAAAACAGTAATTATTAGAGGAATATATTAGCCCCCCCAAAAAAGTTAAATATTGAAGGGTTATAAAAAATAGTTATTGAAGTTGCACTGGTTACAGTAGGTAAGATAACTCAAGTGCACATCAAGACAATTATTTCCCTGGGAACTTAGCCGTACTAAGTTATTCTGATTTAACATCTTTGATCCATCTACCATAAAACTCTCAAAAACGGATTTCTTAGCATCTGATTATTTCAACAACACAAGACACATGTCTCTCTATCGAAGCGTGCAAATCTGGGTCATGCTGAGCTCTTGAGCAGAGAGATCGGTCTGCCTAATTAAGATTACCACTAATGAGAAACATCTTTAATCAAGCAGAGGAACGGCCTGACCATGAAGCTTCAAAACAGATATGGTGATTATTCCAGATGCCGCCCTCTTCTTTGATCAGAAACGAAGCTCTGACCTGCTGTTGTTTATACGATGGCGCAGGATGGTTGTTGTCAGGGAAACCGATCCAATATCAAAACCATTTGAATGGGTGGATATCATTGGGGCTTGTCACAGATGGTGGGATGGAAGATTAGACCGTCTTTGACTCTGAAGAGTGGCTCATGCCAATGCCCATAGAAGCTCCCACCCAGCAACAGTAGCATAAAATAACGTTTCTCCTAAAAGCAACAATCAAAGTGTAATGTTGACTGTGTCAGGAGCATGCGGTGATTGAAAGCAGCCATTCATAGGGAGGATAAGGAGAGATCTGATTCTGTCAGGGTAAGCACCTCTCAGTAGCCAGGGACGCTTGCTTCTACTGAACACGGTACGCCACGTTACACTCTGCATGACTGAACCTCAACGTGGCAGCATTTCTCTTGCGAAATTGCTAATTAAGACGGCTACGCTTCGAAGGGGATTAACGCCTTTACAATAAATCTGGGCCATTCTATATTTTCCTCCTCGCGTGTGTCTGCCACGAAGCTCTTTTGATGTCAGAACACAAGAGATGCTGTACCTCAAGGAAAGGACCGCAGATTTATTGCGCGGCCTTGCAAAAGCATGGATTCGACGCTCGAGAGCACTCCCAGATATTGAAATCAAAATCCGATTTCCGTCATTTTTGAGTGGCCTGATTGGACAGCTGCGAGAGCTCCGTTGTGATTAAATGCACCTGCAGTCGGCGGTCCGAGGAGTGACGTGTAAGAGAGTGAACACAGCGCTCCACTCCAGACAGCGCTGACAGCGCTCTGGGATTTTAATTAGTTGATGTGTGTCTTGATATGAAGTGGAGTAAACTGTTACAAGTGCTGAATATTTTCCAATGCTGTGTTCCCATATGAGGTCTTGATAGAAATCCAAATTGGCCCCATGACCTGATAAGATGTGAGAGGGGTTTCAAATTTGGAACGTAAATATACAGCATTAGGACATCCCAGTCCTGACTACTGATATAAATGTGATGGTAAATTCCCCAATGTTAAAAGGTAGCTGCATATTCTTTGTAGGGGGTGTTGAAGAAAGTGTTTTGTCCGTCTCTTCATAAACGGAGTGACAGTTCAGTTGAGTTCTGGATTAAATACGTATTTAACAACCTGCAGATTGGGAGAGAAATGACCAGACCTCTGGCAACAAAATGAAGACAGTACAAGGCTTAGGTCTCAATCATGGCCCTCTCCCGGACGAAGGCAAGAGAGCATTCTTTTATAGGGCACAAGAATGTAAACATAGATAGTGACAGTCAGGCGGTAATGACGTTACAACAGTCTTCATAGAAGGTGTGTTCAGTAGTGATTAATATAAGTACACAGGAAATCCAATTTCTTCCACAGGGGTCAGATGGCTCAATGGTTAAGGCGTTGGCCTCATGATCGGAAGGAAGATCGAGATCGATCCCCGGCTGTGGCTATATGATGTTGTGTCCTTGGGCAAGGCACTTCACCCTACTTGCCTCAGGGAAAAATGTCCCTGTACTTACTGTAAGTCGCTTTGGATAAAAGCGTCTGCTAAATGAATACATGTAAATGAACACTGTGGGTCTACATTACCTCCCTGTGTTACCGTGGGTTCTCTCTGGGTGGAGTCTGCATGTCCTCCCTGTGTTACTGTGGGTTCTCTCTGGGTGGATTCTGCATGTCCTCCCTGTGTTACCGTGGGTTCTCTCTGGGTGGAGTCTGCATGTCCTCCCTGTGTTACCGTGGGTTCTCTCTGGGTGGAGTCTGCATGTCCTCCCTGTGTTACCGTGGGTTCTCTCTGGGTGGAGTCTGCATGTCCTCCCAGTGTTACTGTGGGTTCTCTCTGGGTGGAGTCTGCATGTCCTCCCAGTGTTACTGTGGGTTCTCTCTGGGTGGAGTCTGCATGACCTCCCTGTGTTACCTTGGGTTCTCTCTGGGTGGAGTCTGCATGTCCTCCCAGTGTTACCTTGGGTTCTCTCTGGGTGGAGTCTGCATGTCCTCCCTGTGTTACCGTGGGTTCTCTCTGGGTGGAGTCTGCATGTCCTCCCTGTGTTACTGTGGGTTCTCTCTGGGTGGAGTCTGCATGTCCTCCCTGTGTTACCGTGGGTTCTCTCTGGGTGGAGTCTGCATGTCCTCCCAGTGTTACTGTGGGTTCTCTCTGGGAACTCTGGCTTCCTCCCAATTAGACATTCTGAAAATCTCCCCTTGTGAGTGAAAGTGAATGGTTGTCTGTAACTGTCTGTGTGATAGCCCTGCGGCTAGCTGGCCCCAGTCCAGAGTGTACCCAGCCTAAGGGGTACACAGTTAAGTAACTGTAACTGGGATGAACTCCTTCCTGC
This sequence comes from Neosalanx taihuensis, assembly GCA_030340665.1. Taxonomy (NCBI): domain Eukaryota; kingdom Metazoa; phylum Chordata; class Actinopteri; order Osmeriformes; family Salangidae; genus Neosalanx; species Neosalanx taihuensis. The sequence continues at coordinate 4,020,766 of CM059292.1, read as the reverse complement.
TCCCACATGGTTGCTCCACTGATGCTGGGATGAGTTTACGTGATATGAGATCGTAGCACAACATGTCCAACTCTAACAGGTTCTAGTGCTTCCATGTTGGAGACAGAGCCAACAGACCGAGCTCTCCAGAGGGGCTAACAGAGGAAAGAGGGTCTATTAGTGGTGATATGGGGATGTGGCCTTCTGAACCATCTCCCGGTGAGAGTGGGTTGTTGGCAGTCGCAGTGTGATTGGCGGACAGCCTGAGAGCTATCTTCATCTGGGCCAAGCGGCTTTAGTTCTTAACCCATGGGCACCTCCCTTCCTGCATGCAGGCTTGACGCACATGAAACGCCAACCTATCCCTCTAAATCACATTGACATGCACACACAAATGAATACTGGCCATGCACGCACATGCAGACATGCTGTTTACATGCACGCATGTGCACACACACACAATGGCATAAGCATGCGCACATTCACACACTCTAACACACATGTTTAGAATACACACACACACACACACACATCTGACTGAAATGTATGATGCTCTAATCCCTCAGATTAAGGTCATGGAGCACAGGCAGGGCTGAAATTCACTTTTCTTTTCACTGCTCATGCAGGCTCAGACTGGGTTCCACTGCTCTTAAATGCTGCTCTCTATCTCCATCCTTCCCTGTTTCCATACTGGTCTGGTACCTAAACTCACACAACACCTTGGCTATTCTACTGGAAGAAAAGTTGCAGTTTCTTACCCATCTGCTCATTTTGTATTAGTGGCCAAGACTGAGGGCAATGGGAAATCCAGCAACTGAAAATAGTTGATTGTAAGGTCAACTAGTGGTGTCAAACTCGTGCCAAATCGAGGGCCAAGCGGGTGCAGGTTTTCATGTCAACCAAGCACTACGCCTGCTGATGTCACAAATGAGTTTCTCCGCTTGGTGAAATCGGCTAAGTAGTGTTTGGTTGACACGAAAACCTGCACCCTCTTGGCCCTCGATGGCACGAGTTTGACACCACTGGTGTAGACCGTATTTTGAAATGCTGTGAATATAAAAGGTTTCAAAAATGTGATTGTCACAAACACCAAAAGATCACAGCGTCAGCGTTCTACTTTCCACTCTTTTCAAGCCACATCAAAACAAGGAATGAATCATTTGACCCAAACATGTCCTGCTGTTCGCATGCTATAGTATCCACTTCAGGCGACAGTTGGCAGGGCTAGTTCTCCAGTCTGAGCGTCTATCCTGGGATTGCCGTCCCTGAGGAAGACCCTCCGCCCCACCCCCCGGCCCCCACCGAACCGCAGGCCTGCCTCCAGAAGCCCCTCAGTCTGAGGCCTAGACTCGGAGGGGTCCCTTACGATGTAAGCACAGATGCCATCTCTCCCGCTCCACAAACAAATTGCTGCTCCGTAGTGCGCGTCCTATTGTATGTTGTTGGTCATATTGCTCAACCTTGTCCTGTCTTTTCATCTCTGTGTGTTTAATAATGTATATGCTTACCACACTGTACAGCAATTTCATGCTTTTTTCAAATACGCTAACAGCAGAGAAGTGGATGTTAGCACAGTTTCCTTTCTTGAATACTTGGTGCACTTATCTTGGTTCACTACATTTTCCCCTTCCTTATCTATAAGCCAAATCATATAATGCACAAAGCAGTTTTTTTACCCCTTGTTTTATTGACATTTGCATACTGCCTAATTGGACAGGTTTCGAAGTGTGAAAGGACAGACAGGGAGAGAGAGGGAGCGAGCGAGCAAGGGGACGACATGCAGCAAAGCGTCAAGGTCAGATTTGACCTCATGTCGCTGCGGGCCACTCCTGAACCTTTACAGTCCTGAAGTTGATGCAGTGCATTTGGGCTGAATTCATTAGAAGACTTTGGGAGGGGACTGTGTCATTATTGGCACTGGGCTCTATTGGGTTTGGAGATTTACGAGTGATAGGAGACTCCGGGAGTGGGTGGAAGGAGGCATGAGAGATTGAGCTGTCCTGAATCTGTCCCATGATGCTCTGCAAGGGCATCCAAAGGCAGAAGTGATGGCCTCGGCACTCAGGGGCTCTGCTGCCCTGACCTTCAAACCATCTGTCTGTCAATTCCTGTGGTCCTGTTAAACGACAGGGAGACACAGATACTAGTTCACACACACGTACACACACACACACACACACAAACACACTCAGGGTACACAAAACATTCAAGGACACACATCCACATAAGTGTAAACTCGCTTTTTCTTTACAAATGCATGTGACTGGGGAGAGGCAGAGCCAGTCTTAATGTACTTCCTTTCCTTGAGTTTATACATCGACAATAAAGTTTACTCGAATCTAACGAGGTGCACCAGATACGTATTCTACAGCCAGCATGAGTCACTCTTAACTTTCTTTGCAAATGACCTTGGGTCAATCAGATCTGTCCTTAAACGACTTCAATTACTCCAGCTCTCATGCTTCCCTCGGCTAACCAAACCTAAAGCGCTTTGGCACTAAAGGGTTATTCAGTATTATTATTCAGCTGAGGTAAACCCCACTCAGCTGGATCTACATGATACAGTACATTTCAAACATGAGGTTGTGTCAACGCTCGGTTCTCAACAAAGGGACCTTTGTGAAAGATGAGAGGAGAAGAAGAACCACCAGCGTTCTCTCACGCAGGTCTCTCACCTGTTCCATTCTCTCCATTGGAGGATTCTTTTGTTTTCCACTGAATGAGGGTGGGGTGGGTGGGTGGGGGGGGGTGGAATTAATCGGCTCATCAACTGGCATCACGGGATTGGATCCTGGTTGACCCCAACATCCAGAGTGCGTCTCTGGCTGTCGTTCACTGTGGCCCGATGCCCAGCCTCATCTTCCTCGCATGATGCCCACAGTTAGAAACATACTGAACCTTCCATTACAGTCACATAAGGTATGATCCTCCACATCTTATCATCACGTCACACCTTTAGCATAAACACGCACTCAATATTAGGATTCCAGTTGATGTCCGGCACCTTTTAAAGCTTACGTCTAACCTCTTTAAAGCTGCTATGTATCCAGGATCCATTACATCCAGGGTCCATGTCTAAGTGGATTTGACTTTTCATATTTAGAAAGTGAATAAACAGAAGGGAATATTCATACCAACCTTCTTGAGGCTACAATGGACAAATTGCAACACCCACTGTCCCGGACACATTATCATGAATGCAATATAACCAATCAATCATACTCTTCTTTCATTTACACTGTCATAAATCTCATGGATTTCCAATGGGAGTCCAATGTATGGAGATTCATACAGGAAAATCATTCATTCCCCAATTATTCCAGAATCCAAGATGAATGGCTACAGTCTCTTTGCTTGAATTATGCAAATGCATGAGGGCTCTGGAACACCATTCTGTGACTGCTGTTTACATAGAAGTGTGCAGTTCCCTCAGATGGGGGGGAAAAAAAACCAGAAGGCTATGTTTGTGACTTGAGTGCAAATTTGGTTATAGGTCACTCAAATTATATTCATGAGATTGTAATTTGGTGTGATTCATTCAACTGCAATTTCCTGGGAGGGCCAAGTCGAGAAAACACAAATGCTGGCTGGTGCATCGTTGCTTGAGGGGGGCAGGGCTGGTGACAGAAATTACCCAGCAATCAAAGTGACATGGAAATATCCAGGCAGCCTGACCCTTGGCGTATTGACGAATGATTATATCAGTCCCCCATTACAAACAATCAGCTGTAAAGCAAGATACTAGGGCCGCCGAGCCTCACACACGCTCGGCCACCAAGGCAGGGGTCAGGCTGGCATGTGGAGCTAGAAGGGGTTGGTCTCCTGTAACAAGGTGTTCGCTGAAGGAAGACTTTAGCATTCACCAGGTTCATTCACTTATCTCCGCCCATTCCAAGGTCAGGGCTCTGTCTGTCTGACTGTTTGTCAGAGGGGTCTTGGTGAGAAGAGGATGGTTACCTTGCTGCCAAGGATGAGAAAAACAGCACAGAGTCTCTGCAGTGACTCATCCACAGGCCTTGGAGGAACAGGAACAGCCTCTATGGATCTTTAAATACTTTTCTCATTAGTATGCTTTTGTGTGTTACTTTACCCTATTTCACACAATGCTTCTGACATTAAATTGCTGGTCTGCCTACAATCCCATGTCTGGAGAATAGACATGCAGGGCCCTAATCGCACGATTTGAAATGGCAAAAAGGAGGCATGTTCCAGCGCAAACGTGGGGGGTCAGATGGCTCAATGGTTAAGGCGTTGGCCTCATGATCGGAAGGTTGTGAGATCGAGCCCCGGCTGTGGCTATATGAAGTTGTGTCCTTCGGCAAGGCACTTCACCCTACTTACCTCAGGGAAAATGTCCCTGTACTTACTGTAAGTCGCTTTGGATAAAAGCGTCTGCTAAATGTAAATGTAAATGTTCCCTGGTGGCATTTAGCAGCTTCAGAAAACAATTCCGCCACTGAGGAGGTAGTTAAGGGCCCTATTTACACAATCTGACACGCAAGTTTCAAGTGTGACACGCGAGTAGCTTCGTGGGGGTGGGGGGGGGGGAACTCAGGCGCTGTTGCTATAATACTGGTGGGATTAAGTGCTCTTGCACCCAGCGCACCAAGCAAAAATTGATTGGTCTGAAGTGGCTAAATTAGTCATAGGTGTGGTTTGGGCACACTTGCAACAAATCAAAGCATCAACTCACATTCCCTTTAAAAGCAGGAGCGCTTGTTCCATGGCAGGATGCTGTGTTCATAGCGGATTTGCGGGAATGGGAGAAATCCATTATCTTCGATTAAACAGGTGTGGGAGGAAATTGCCACAATTGTTTCCACTGTTGGCAACCACAGTTATACTGCAACTAGTCTGAATAATATGTTAGAGTTAAGCATTGTGAATTTGTGAAAAATAAAAAAGGGTGCCTGGGCTGTGAAGCGATCTTGGTCTAGCAAACTGTGGAAAAAGGGCTCCTGGAATATGAGTTGACGCTCTGATTGGTTTATTGCACGCTAAACCCAAACTACACTTATGACTGATTTAGCCACTTCTGACCAACCCACTTTAGCTTTGCGCCGGGCGCAAGAGTCATTTATGGAAACCGCAAAATACCACCAGGGAACGTTTGCATCGGAACACGCCTCCTTTTTTCCCAAACCGCCCCCTGGAGAGCCAATTAATTCCTTAATTTAGCGGCCTGCGTTTGTGGACCGAGAAATCCGCTGTGGGTCAGGTACAAAATAGGAATGATACATACGTCAATGATACATAAGTCAATTGTGCAGGATGCAAGATAGGGCCCACAGTGTTCAAATATATTCTCCAATCCATCGTCTGTTCGAGGCAAATGAGATCGATGTAGAGGGCGAGGACAGATGGAAAAAAATCAGATTCTGGGGAATCTGAATGCAGCCTGATAACATTAAAGGGCGTAAGATTAAACTGCACGCTGTGATATATATTTTTTTCCTTGAGTTATAACCAGCTGAGCTGTGTCTAAGGAAAGAGAAGCAGAGGTAGAAATGACAGCATGGATTATCCAGGTCTTGGATAGATCACACCGGTCAAATGGGGCATGTAGGCAAGGGTAACTGCCATTTAACACCAAGCATGATTTTACGGAGAGACTGCTCAGAGATTTACCACAGTCAAACAAGATTACTGTTAAAATAATAGTCATAATGCATTGCAGTTATTCAAGGTAATGCAAAAGATAATGCAACAACTAAATCACATGCAGCATTAGTCTGCTTGTAGAAAAGCTCTCATGAATGTTAATGTGTTAATAATAAAATAAGGAGTCTCATAATCCTGAATATGAATTATAAATAGTGACATTTCCAGATCTTCCAGACATACTAAGTGGCTACTCAGTGAATGTAATCTACATGCATACTGTATGGGAGATCCAGACACACTTCTGCAGACATTTCTGACAGATATCTGACAGCCTGACAGGTACCCCACCATCCCACTCTCCAGGGACACAAACCTCCTTCCGTCCTCCCCTGCGGAAGAGCCCCAGAACGTGGGCACGAGATGAAAGGAGAGGAGGGAGAGAGAGGTCTTTCAAAATGGGAAAGAGAACTGTGATGCTGTGTCTCAACAGTGGGGAGAAAACTCTGTAAATGAATGAAGAGGGAGAAGGTTATAAATAGCTCAGAGATGGAGGGGGGGAATGAAGTCTCAGATGATGAATTATGCAACAAGCTGTGAAAGATATTTGGGATGACAATTATGTCCACATCCCACTTATGCAAAGAATTAACCCACTGGTGCGGAGGGGGAGTCAAGTGGCTGAGCAATGAGCGGTTAGGGAATCGGGCTAGCAATCAGAAGTTTGAATCCCTGCTATGCCAACATGATGTTGATCCTTGGGCGAGGCACTTCACCCTACTTGGGAATGTCCCTGTACTTGCTGTCACATTCGCTCTGGATAAGAAAGACCGCTAAATGACTACATGTAAATGTGTGAGGGACAGGAAATATCTGAGAGGGTGTTTCTGATGATGGAGCTAGCTACAGTGGCTAGCTAAACTTCTAAGGTGAACACACACACACAGCTGTAAATAACTTGATAAACTTGGTCAACATATTTTTAGGTCACCGGGACTTTTAAGTCATACGGATTTCCCACCAACGTACAAAGAAAGAATACGGTTGTGGGACACCTTTCCAGTTACTCATGGGACTCAAACGGACAGGTCCTGCAGTACCTTGGCTGGAAAGCTGGTCTCAAGTGAGGGAGGAGAGGTACATGGAGAGTATCAGCACAGAGGGAAAAGATTAGCGAGTGGGTGAATTAAGAAGAATAATGTTATCAAGGTAGAGGAGATGCACTGAAAGATAAGGAGGAAGTAAGGAAAACGTTCACGCTGAGTGAACTCTGATGTGTTGGTAGCAAAAAGCGGAGAACTGTCCACCAGAGTGTCTTTGTCGACTCCCACAATGTCCTCTTTTTTATGCCATTAAAAATGTAAACTTCCCTTCACTGAAAAAACCCAGAGTTGAGGGATTTCCAAGTGCTCTTCCAAGAGCCTTTTTACAGAGCACACGTGCGTACCGGGCATTCATGTATGTATGAAAGGGCGTCAGATAGCTCAATGGTTAAGGCGTTGGCCTCATGATCGGAAGGTTGTGAGATCGAGCCCCCGCTGTGGCTATATGATGTTGTGTCCTTGAGCAAGGCACTTCACCCTACTTGCCTCAGGGAAAATTGTCCCTGTACTTACTATAAGTTGCTTTGGATAAAAGCGCCTGCTAAATGAATAAATCTAAGTGTATGCAGGTTTGTGTATGTTCAAATGTTTATGCTGAATGTGTGTGGCATTATCACAAAGGGGAAAACACTTGTTACGTAATTTTGTTTTGCATCGGAAATTGAAATGAATAATGAGCAAATCAGATGTCATATCAGGAACCCCCTTTCCTCAGAACCACGATGTTGCACACTTGAAAGATATGCAGACGAGAAGCATGCTTCTTATGAATATAGCATTATATAGCATCTTTTACCTCACACCCTTAACCTTGTGTGCTTTTGCGAGACTGTGTGCCGTTGCTGCGAAGGAGTTTCTCCCGGGATGAATAAAGTAATCTGAATCTGAATCTGAATTGCCTCATCATCTGAATGTCAAGTCAGAGAAGGACATATGACGGAGGAGTTCCCTGATTGTGGATGCATTCCAACCAAACTCCAGTAAGACAAAATGAAGAGCAACGTTCAAAATGTAAACATTATGCTTTTCCTTATATTTGATAATGACAGCATAACAGCGCTCACTAAATATTCCCATGAATTTCCCATGAAGTCAAAATCATTATCATTCTGTAAACCAAACTCGTGTGTTGTTATCTGTAATTATGTTATGTATCCTGGCTTGCTTTCCTGCAGGCCAGGACTGAAATGTCACCACAAAACCTTCCTCCGAATTCGTGTTGAGCACTCCTCTCTCCAGCGACAACAGATTGCAGCAAGCATACATAATTCACGATTGTCACCATAATCGTGATTCCAAACAGCGCTATGCAGTGAATCGCATTAAGGATCATCATGCAAACTTCCAACAGCTAAGCTTGACATGAAACATCTCAAATAGCAGCTGAAGAGGCATGCACAGTGCACACACATTCCAACAACATATTCACACTGAACACCCTCCCACAGACAGACAGAAACACACATACACACACGCTGCTCTAAAAGCATAATGATCTCTCTGCCTCAGCCTTCCAGTAAACACCAGAGAGGAGTCTGCACACATGGCTGGCGCTAGGTGTCTTTATAAAGGTGAAGCCCATTCATCATCTGCAACTGTTGCAGGAGGACAGAGGGGGAGGGGGAAGCAATTACTCTGCAACAGCAGCCCTGCTAATACTCTGACACAAGACGAATGTGCCTAAAATGCAATGTGTTGCATAACTGTTGATATATTCTGACCTGTTCAAATATTTTCAGAATTTCCACAGGGAATCGTCTGTGTGCTTTGGATCAGCACAATAGTGCAGCTGTGGGATAGAGGAGAGAGCAGAGGGTCAGGATACACCTGGAGCAGCAACCTGGAGCAGCGACCTGGAGCAGCGACCAGGAACAGCGACCTGGAGCAGCGACCTGGAGCAGCGACCTGGAGCAGCGACCTGGAGCAGCGACCTGGAGCAGCGACCTGGAGCAGCGACCTGGAGCAGCGACCTGGAGCAGCGACCTGGAGCAGCGACCTGGAGCAGCGACCTGGAGCTATGTGCAGGGGCATGCAGGGCTCGGCTAATGGAACAATGCTGTCCGGGATTTTCTGGGACTACTGGCCCCCTTTTTCCAAATTCGCTCTCCCCCTTCATCAACCCCCTCACTATGTTCTTACGTCACCAGGATGGGGCTCTTACTGGTTTGGAGGGTACAACTTAGGTTTTTAAAACAATCCAAGCAATAAAGCCTTTATTCTAGCAAAGGTTTGATGCCGGATTGAATTCCATGAAACAAGCATCTGTGGTTTTTGATGCACATGAACCCCATTGATCTTTCTGTGAAAGTAGCGTTCTCTAAACTCCTAGACTTCACATCCTTTAGAGAGGTTCCCTGCTATCTGGGAGGTCTTCTCTCCCCTCTGTCTCTTAGATCAGCGGCCATACAGTTAAAGCCACTAGCAAATAAAGACATGTGGGAGTTGTGTTGATTGTTTGGATCATTGAAATGTCCATGCTGTCCTCACATACCCAGAAACCAACTCTCCGTTTGTCTTTTATTTTCTCATCAAGCAGCTAAGCAGTTTTGGGCAAAAAGTGTAATCCATTTTATCAGCCCAATCCTCTCAGCATGATGACATAATATGTTCAATGGATCAGTGACGAGGAGCGTCTCCAGTGTTCACTCTCTGTCTCATGAAACAAAGAGTACACTGGCAGAGAGAGATGGAGATTAAAAGGGAGGGTAAACAGAAAAGCGTTTGGGGATGAACCCTCTTTCCAGATCAGAGTGTGGCATGAAATGACATTCCAGAGAAGGAACACAGAGGAATGTTCAACAGTGCAGTGATGCAGCTTATTCAGGAACAGTGTTAGCTCCGCCCTCCCCAGCTCCACACCAGCGTTAGCTCCGCCCTCCCCAGCTCCACACCAGCGTTAGCTCCGCCCTCCCCAGCTCCACACCAGTGTTTAGCTCCGCCCTCCCCAGCTCCACACCAGCGTTAGCTCCGCCCTCCCCAGCTCCATACCAGTGTTTAGCTCCGCCCTCCCCAGCTTCCCACCAGTGTTAGCTCCGCCCTCGCCAGCGTTAGCGCCGCCCTCCCCAGCTCCACACCAGCATTAGCTCCGCCCTCCCCAGCTCCACACCAGCATTAGCTCCACCCTCCCCAGCTCCACACCAGTGTTTAGCTCCGCCCTCCCCAGCTCCACACCAGCGTTAGCTCCGCCCTCCCCAGCTCCACACCAGCGTTAGCTCCGCCCTCCCCAGCTCCACACCAGCTTTAGCTCCGCCCTCCCCAGCTCCACACCAGTGTTAGCTCCGCCCTTTCCAGAGGACTCCGCCCTTCCCCCCATTGGCCAAGCTGGAAAACCTATCATTAGCTCAGTGATCCTACCTCTTAGTTGCCCAAGTGACTTAGTTTTCTAAGACTAAAATTTGATTGGTACACAGATTTTCTATGAGATTCTATGAATACTTCAGAGAACAAAACAAAATCTGATTCAGAATGACGCCTGGAGAGGTATGAAACGTCTTGATTTTGACGACAGTGTCCAGATGACTACCCTCTGAAACCTTTTCGACACTTGAAGTTAGCAAGTCATGTTCAAAGCAAGCATGCTGTGGGGAGGAGGAGCACAGTGCTTGATCCAAGGACAGTGACAGCAGCAGTTTACATATGATATGCTTCCCACCCACGGCCCACAGAGACCTTTTCATCTGAGTGCGGAGGCAATGGAAGTTGACATGAACAATCAATACCATAATGAATACTACCAGGCTAGGCCAGCCTCCCAGAGCATCTCCAGATCAGGCTATAAAGGCCTGTCTATGATGAGCATCACTTACAAGAGAGACTCGACCTGCCAGTGGCCCCTGCAGTTTGTGGAAGTAATCCCATACTAAGAAGAACCTGAATATATTGACGTGTGATCGTTTGTCTACACCTAGATTATAAGACGGTCGATAAGACTGGACTGACTGGAATTTGCATGCAGTTATCACGTAAACGTTACCAGCAGATAGACTTCTGCACAATAGTACAATGGTACTGAGGTTTATGGAGTCTGAATGGTAAATCATTGATTGACTGTCAGAGCACTGGGTGTAATATCCGTGAAACTAAGCAAGAACCATTTCCTTTTCCCTTTCCCCTTCCCATCCCTCCAGGCTGTGGTTACACACAAGCAGCCATGCGTTATAATCATCCTGATCCTGACACACAGTTGCACAAGACCAAGACACAGCCTCCTGTCTGTCTGTCAGTGTCAGCGGCGAGCCGTGCATTTCACATCTGGGCCTTCAGTGAGGTCCTACACTGTCACACCCGAATATATCCACCTCTTAATACCATCATTGTGATGCCACGGCTCTAGACACTATACAGTACATTTAGACGGAAACACATTGCGCGTTTAACGCTGTATAACTGGACGACCTCTCCTTACGATGTCTAGCTTTTCTTGAAAATGTATTCTAGAGAATGACGTTTTAACCATATCTGCTCCCAAATCGATAACTTCTCCTCCTTCTACCATTGTGGGTTGAAAAAAGAGTTTATAGGTCAGAAATGTGCTTATTTATTATGTTTAGTTTGATATCTTTGCATAGCCCTGCTCCTCATCCAATCAAAGACGTGGTCCAGCTAGCAGGCCTGCAGTAGTCAACTTGAAAGCTAATTGGTTAACGCCAAAGTTTAATTTCCATATACTTTTCTTTTACATTTTGTCATTTAGCAAACATTCTTATCTGGAGTGACTTACAGAATGTACAGGGATATTCCCTGAGCTACAGGTGCCCGCACTGTCGATTTTGAAGGCCTGAGGGCAGATTTTAGACCCTGGAAACACATGATGATTGAATATGATTGGATAAAAGCTCTGGCACAAAGGCCAGCCCTCCGAATCTGAGGCTGGAAGCAGTGCATGCAACCAAGAGGAAAGCAATAAAATGAAGAGTATAACTATGCAAGTACAACGGCTCCCCACCACTAGTCACTATATGACGTGTTTCAAAGATATTTGTTACTGAAGGATTTCAAAAAAGCCCTTAAGAACACATATCCAATAAGGCGACATGTTCTTGCATTCTGAAGGCTTCAGAGAATGCCACGGTTTCGTCCATTATCCAGTCATAGTGTGGGGAAAGAGATCAGTGGAGATAATCTGAACATCACTGCAACAGTGACAGACAGCCATTTTACCACCACTGGAAGGTGGATGCCAAATCCAGATTTTAAAACTGTTTAAAAACATCTTTGCAAATGACCGGCTTACAGCTTACAGGCTTATATAACATGCTGAGGCGCTGAGTGCGCACAGTCATGTTGCTGTTTGGTGTTTGGGGGGCTATATCTAAGGTGGATCACTGGGTTTGCGTCCAGGTGCTACTCCATACCTCCGGGCAATAGCCAGAACAATAAAGTCTGGGCGGAGAGAGGCTCGGGGATGTGTGAAGTATTAGCTGACCCCAGATGTGAGCGGAGGCATCAAATCTTCTGCAGCGAGTCCTCTTTCTGTTCAGAATACTGATCACGGAACCCTAGTTTCCCTGGCAACAGGGCTCGTCCTCTAATATAGCAACCAGCGCACGTGTCAGTAGATTTTTTTCTTTCTTCTTCTATCCCTACTGCTCCTCTCCTGCCTTTTCAATCAGCAGCATGTCTGTGTGGTGGTGTGTACCCTCCTCTGACGCTCTCTCTCCTGCTCTCAGCAAGGTGGATGAGAGGGACCCCGTTCTAATCAGTCAGTTATCGTCAAGGGCTCCATTGTAAAATGTCAAGCAACCCAGAGACCCAAGGATGAACACTAATTGAGGTTAAGTTGAAAATCACGTAGCTGGAGACGATTACCTACTAGATTAGGGCCTCAAGTCATGATTATTGTCATTACTGTCTCCATGCCCCCGCTTGCCCAAAATACCAACAATTCACAGCCCTGGGTCATTCAGCCATGGAGAAAAAAAAGGAATGCTATCTCTATTATAGATTATTTTAGGCTGGCTAATTGCTAAGTAAAACCGTGAGATGCAGTACAGACCAGATTTCTTGTTTGAAGCTTTATATTAACATTTAGTTATTTATAAATGTGAGCTCTAAAAACACACAGCAAACCACAGCAAATGCCTTGGCTAACCATGCATTTGGAGCGCCATCTGCTGGTTAGGTTTGTTAGTGTACTAAACCTCTATCTTCGTGTCAAACATTTGGTTGCATAGGCTACATCTGTTGAGATTAAAGTATTTCTGTGTCAATTTACAGTCAGCATAAAAAATAAGAATAAGACAATTACATATTTTATCTGCTTTCTCGTCAAAGAAACATAATTGCTGATGATGTTGACACACAAACAACCCAATCACAGCCCATGACCTTCACCTTTGAACCGACTCAGGGTCACGAGCAGATTTCACAGCGGTTCTGCCTCAGAAACACGATAACTCTGTCTGCACAAGAGGGTCATCAGCAGTGTCAGCACAGAGCTTTCCTTGGCTCACTCCTCACTGTTTGTCATGACTGTGTCTCCAGGCGTTTAACCTGTGTGGTGGCAGAACCAGACAAATGGGCTCACCTGGGTGAGACCCACCCTGGGACTCCTGACCCAGCTCCCAGAGAGGCAGCCTGAACCCTGGCCCCACTGCTCCCATACTGAACACACTCTACATAGATGGATGCCCTCTCCCCTCACACTCACTCAGCCGTGAGGGGACACAGGATAGGTGGAGTCTGCAGAATCTATACTCAGACCAAGCTTACTTTAGCATTCCTTCTAAACATTCACTTTTGGCATGCGTATTCAAAATAGCAATATGTTTGGATTTGATTATTGCAGTAGATACTGTATGTAAGATTGGCTGAGGGCTGTATAACATTGCTTAATTCCAGATTTAATCAGATTTTTTATGATTTATGATAAACGCCTTTTGTTTTATCTACACAGCATTCCAGTTCATTCCAACCCCATTCATCCACCCACATACAAATATGTAGGTGTCCACCTGATGCTTCTCATCTTCAAAGATAACGAAGATGTACAGTATATTGCCTGGAATGGCCCAGGAGAGAAGGGAAGCAGGTCTGAAGGAGACATCCTCATGTGCGCAGATCACTATTACCGCTACTCTGCTACCAACTTCTGCTATCGTTCCCATCCACAAGCTGAGAGCTCTAGTAGCCTACAAAGCAGCCAACATGCATAAACATGTCGGCGCTTCTTAGGTCATCACGCTGCAATGATTGACACAAGGTAAACATGGATGCTCACATTTCCAATTGGTGCCTATCGGTCTGTGAGGGTAAATAAAACATCCCTCTTTATATATAGTGTCAGCAGGGAGATGTTGTGGGGATGATGGGAGTGAAGGAGGACCGGCTGCTGGATGGGATTGTGAAGCCCTGACTAGGTGAAGACATGAGGCCCCAGGAGGAGCACTGGATGCACACCCTGCAGGGGGTGTTCTACCCTGCCCTGGCTGTGGTTGGGATCCCCTGTAAGTATCACGGCACCTCACTGCAGGGGGGGGGTCTACTGCATCATTCTCTTCTATGGGGCACAAGATTATACGTTGAAGTGTCGAGTGTTAGTTATGAGTAAGTTATCTTTAGGCACTGTGCTTTTATTGCAATGTCTCTAGTTGTATTTATTACACTGTTACACTAAGATGAATGTTTCAAAAGAAGCCCTCAATGATGGGATTCTGTCCTCCAGCTAACATCATTACCTTCTTGATCTTCTGGAAGAGAAACTGCATGCTCTCAAGGTCCAGCAGCTTCTACCTGATGGCCATCTCTGTGGCTGACAACTTGGTCCTGATTTTCATAGTGGTCTTGGAGCTTACTGTCAAATACCACCAGCAGGAGCCATTTTGGAGCCATCAGCCTTGGTGTAGTCTGAGGGACATCTTCAGCTATGGGGCCAATAATGCGTCCACCTGGCTTGTGGTGGCCTTTACAGCGGAGCGCTTTGTTGCCATCCATACGTGGAAGATCAAGACCAGATTGTGCAACTCGAGGAGTGCCCTCTGGATTATTTCTACCATCTTCCTCCTAAGTCACTTACTGGCCATCCCCTATTACTGGTCCAATGCATCAGTCGCAATCTCCATAGACAACCAGACGAGATGGGTCTGTATCTACAAACACGAGGCCCCCTCTCAGTTTGTCCATGCCCTGGTGTGGGCCCAGACCTTGCTGACCTACATCTTGCCCTTCCTCATCATTCTCAGTCTGAACGGGCTGACCGTACGTCAGATCTCCCTCAGTAACCGGGTCCACATCATCACAGGCCTGGCTTCCGGGGTCTACAGGGTGACCCCCCTGTTGCGCAACAGAAAGAGGAGGTCCGTGGTGCTCCTGATGACCGTGTCCATGAGCTTCGTGCTGCTGTCTATCACACGCTCCATCACCCAGATCATCCTGCGCACCACACACTACTACGGACAGGACCGGAACAATTACACCCTCCAGATCAACGTAGCAGCTGATATAGGCAGCATGCTGAGCCTCAGCAACGCGGCTGTCAACATGTACCTGTACGCCTGCACGCAGGCCAGGTTTCGACAGGAGTACGTTGCCTCCGTTGAACAGGTTTTCTCTCATTGCAAGACTAACAAGACCACTAAGACCCTACCTAAAAACAGCCTTGCTATTTGTTATTAGTACATTGAGGTACTGTATTGTATTACTGTAGGAAGTCAGTCTATATGGACTTTCCTCAGTTTCTCAGAGGAGTGGTTAAGATCTACGGGCAAACATTTGTGTTGGTTTATGGGTCAATTCCTCCTCACACACTTTGTGAAATTGAACAGGAACTCCATAAAACCGGACTTAATTTGCTTCCCAGCAAGCATGTTTGTGTGTTTTACTCATTTGGTTATTCTGGGAAAGTAGTACAGCAGTAGTACAGCAGAATCCCTATCAGTGTTCTGACGCACACATTCACTGTTTACTCACACAGGTCGGACTCGGAAATTAATTTCCTAGACTAGGTATCCAGGCACAAAGTAAACAAAAAAGCACAATACACGATTGTAACGATCTTGGCAGTAGGAGTTTTAATTAACCTAAAACAGGGGTTTCAAATTGTTTAACAAAATATAATCACATAACATTTTGTTTGCTTAGATTCACTAGGGTTGTCTTTCATACATATTGCTCTGAATAAGCGCGTCTGCTAAATCACTAAATATGTAATGGGACCATATGCTGCCTGGGAGCTTTGGATACTGCACTGCACTTCATGCAGTTTATTCACAATCTACTGTTTATTTAATGTGTGCCACGGCACACAAAAAAAGACAAGAAAAAGTACTTTTGCTTTATTCTTTCAAATGGATTAGATGGTACAAACATTTCAAGGTTTATTAATATTTATTAGAAGTTAGTGCAATGTACACTTTTACCACAGATAAGTCTTAGATGGAATTACCTCTACGTCTTTACAATGCTTAGGTGAAAGAGGGTACAATTTTGGGGGGAAATTGTGGGGTGCGCTTTCGTCACTTGTAGACAAATACATATAAGGATAAAGGTCAGGCACTTTTCGTATCAGTGTGGGTGTTGTGACCCTGGTACTCATAGACATTAGATGTCTATGCTGGTACTGACCTTCCGAGCGGTGAACAGGACTGCACCCGACTACATCCAGTCTCTCCTCCAGCCTTACACCCCCACCCGCCACCTACGGTCTTTTTCTGACGATCGTCTGGTGGTCCCACCGCTCAGGAGTACCTGGTCACAACACAAGCTCTTCCCCTGTCTGGCCTCCCAATGGTGGAATTGAGTCCCTACCTCTGTCAGAGGCACTGACTGTCTCCCCACCTTTAAGAAAAGGCTCAAGATGCGCTTGAGCTTCAGTACTTGGGAATGACTGCTGGACCTGATGTTAGTTTCCTCCAGGATTACAACGAGTTTTATTGAGGGATTTGTTGCTCTTGTTGGCCAGTTGTAACCAATTTGAAATTCTTGTACTCACTGTGAGGTATATTATTATCGATGCTTGCTTTGCTAAAGGTACACTTTTGCACATTTTGAAGTTCATGTTGTTTAGTTGTAACCTGTTTAACTGAATGCTCTTGTGGTTCTTCCCTTTAGCACTTGTTTGGTTTCTCACAATGTATGCTTCATGTTCTGACAACCCGCGAAGTTTGGGGCTATCTCCTTGTTATGATCAGTGAGCGATGCACTTTTGTAAAGCTCTCTCTTGGAAGTTGCTGTGGATAAAAGCCTCTGCTAAATGAATAAACGTTAACACTTGCGTCTCACGGTGAATGCTAGTGGTGTAGTACCAAACTATGTCACAGGTGGGCGCAATTTCACTGTTCCTGCACCAGAAGCCCAGACGACACGCTGAGGTTTGCCCCACCCGGGACACCCACACTTTTATAGAGGACTACAGTGCCCTCCTATAAGTCTTCAATTAATTTACATTTTACATTTCAGTCATTTAGCAGACACTCTTACCCAGAGCGACTTACAGCAAGTACAGGGACATTCCCTATGAGGCAAGTAGGGTGAAGTGCCTTGCCGAAGGACACAATATCATGTAGCCACAGCCGCGACTCCAAATCACAACCTTCCGATCACAAGCCCAACACCTTAACCCTTGAGCCACATGACTCCCCTACCTTTAATAAAGGGTCTTTTAAACCTTTCGCACACAACACCACTCTCCCCAAGGCCTAGCTTGTTTGAAGAAGAAAAATGACCTAAATCTCCTTATGATGGCTCTATTCAATGGTTTATACAGCATAATGATGACTGTACACAATATCATATAGCCACAGCGGGGAATCAAACTCACAACCTTCCGATCATGAGCCACAATGTTCAACCCCGTTCATTTTCAACGTTCCCGAAGCAAGTTTGTTGGCAAATGGATCAATTACGGAATTAGTTATCAGGTTTCAACCCAAAAGGAACGTACCTCTTATCAACTGTTATGAGTAGGCCAGTATTGGAGATTACGTCCACTTCAGTCCAATCATTTCACATCCGTGGTGTGTCATTGCACAACTGGTTTGGCCCAGGGGGAAGTCATTGTATCCATACTGACAATGCTGCTACAACTGTACATCTTAATCCATTGGTAGGGAACGCTGGTCCTCGAGAGCCACAGCCCTGAAGGTTTTTGGATGTTTCCCTGCTCCAGCACACCTGATTCTAATGAAGGATCGTTATCAAGCTCTGTGGAAGCCTCATAATTAGAATTAGGTGTGCTGGAGCAGGGAATCATCTAAAACCTTCAGGACCACAGCTCTCCAGGACCAGGGTTCCATACCCCTGTCTTAATCATACACGTAATGTAGAGCGTATTACTAATCACACAACTTTATGGAACCCCTTTAAGATGTATCAAGATAACAGGACGACTCTGGGTCTATGTAGTCAAAATTGTATTCTTTGCCAGTCAACAACAAGCACAACTCTGAACAGTGAGTGAAGGCCAAGGTCAAAATAGCCAGGATTGTACTATCCCATTGAATCTTGAATGCAGAAGTGAAAATCAGCGGACAGGTTCGTAGTATTTCTGAAACACGTTTAAATAGTCATTCCTGGGGCCTTATGGAAATAAACTACATTGTAACTATACTTAAACACGTGTGCACAATAATATTGACCATATTGGCGTCAAGTAGCTCGCTGCAGTTCAAACAACATCCACGGATGACGTCAATGCAATCAACAGGATGTGATGCAATCGATGAAACCATTGTATACCCGGTACAGGGGTCAAGTGCTCACCCCTGTGTAGGGACATGAGGTGTCAGACAGACAGACACATCAGAGAGGCAAGAAAAGACAGATATTTTCCATTTACATTAACAAACATGCTCAAATTTCTTTTTCCAACGTGCCAGAGGCAGCAATTCAACAAAAACCAACACGGCTGTGTGTGCAAATAGTCTGTAGCTGATAAGCATCTAACATGCTACAGAATAGGTGTGGTTTGAAGCTAGGTAACATTCCACTGTTGTAATCATTTTGCTTGCTAGACACGCACACCTTTTTATCTAGTATATGATCTATAGCAACCTTATCAGAAAATACTAGTAGCGTGAAACATATTAGATAACAAAGTGTCATGAATTATGTAAAATGGATGACCTCTTAAGCACTTAAGAACAATTAATAGCCAAGAGAATGTTTTGGATCATTTGTCCTGCAGTGACAGAGAGAGGGAAGTCAAACTAAACAGAGTATGACAGGCAGAGGGAGACATAACTCCTCTACAACTGTTTCAGTGAAAACATGGAGGCCCAAAAAACAAGTTCATGCAATTACGAACCCACCATGTGTTTACAGAGAAATCTGGACTAAATCCAACACATGTAATTGCTTCAGTAACATCTATTCTCATCACACAGGTATTGATTGCTTAAATGACTCTCCAGACAGTCCCTTCAAGTGATTCAAAATAATAGTCCAATTAATATTTTACAAAACTGAATTGAATCGATCCTACCTACACATATTATTTAAATAAATATACCTGAATATACTCGACATTTGAAAGTTAAAATGAAAATAACGTGTACACAAAGTACTGTTCAGTCGATACTACAATTTACAGGTACAGTATGTTTTGTCAAAAAATAAGAAATGTAAATGAAAAGTGCCATTTCCGACACATTAAGAAACTTTTACAAATGAACATGCCTACACCCCCTGCAGGGTCGCAGCACACAAAACTGCTGTCAAAGAAAAGCAGATCATAAAATAGAGATTAGTAAACCCTTCCCTTGAACATACATTGCCTTACTTTATATCGGTTACCTTAGTCCCAGATATTGGAGTGAGACAGTGGTTGACTGGTTAAACTCAGTCTACAGTTTGTGTCGTGGATTATATTGCGGTCTTGAAGGTTGTGGGTCTCGCCTCACTATAATTGTTACGGGGCAGCAACATGATTTATAATTAGCTACTAGACCCACTGCACCAAACTCTACAAGGGAATAAACCTGTTGATGCAAAACGTTATAAACAGGTGGCAAACATAATGTTTTCATGAGGACATTTACAATTTTTTGCAAAGGTTCTTATGTGATCTCTTAAGTAAATACTTTTGTCTCTTTGCTACTGTTAACTAGTTGTGTGTGTCACCTCAAATCCCTACTGGAGCCTATCTGACCCCTATAAAACAGTTCTGGATGTGTAACTGCTGCCATCTCTCTGAAACTTCGGCTGAACACTCAACAAACCTCCTGGTTGTTCAACCACTGTATGAAACGGTTCACCTTTAACAAACACGAGAAGAAACGTTTGCCAGTCGGTGGTACTTTCACATAAGTTAAGTCTTTTATTTGTTGAAATCAACCAGGGCGACTGAGATGCTGTGAGGATACAGATATACAGAATATCGTTTATCCTTGTTAGTCAGTTATTACCCTGACTGCTAGCTAACTAGCTAGGACCCTTAACCTGGTTAGTTGGTTATTGCATCACCAGCATGGCTTGAGGTCACCTACACCTCGTCAAATGTAAAGTCACGTGATCCGCCGACAACGGCAGTTGGTTGACCAAGCATTCTAGACCAAGGTGTCGGCATGTGCGCTCTCCTGTTCCGTGCTGGCTGGAGCCGAGGGAGGGATAGGGATCGGGCGCCTCTTCCTCTTGACGGCGGTGACTCGCCCACTGCGTCCGTTGAGGATGCCCTGGGCCAAGCCCTCCATGTCAGCTACCGGCAGGTGGATGGCCTCCGCCATTTCCTGTTTGGCCACCGATACAAAAGTGGGATCCTTGGCGAGGGAGTCCAGACCGCCCACCATCAAGGCCTGAAAGGGAGAAAAAAAAGCAAAGTTCTGCACTCACGCCTGATGACACTTTTGAAACAGACGTCTGGATGGGGGCGTGGCAAAGGAGGAGGGAGTTACATTAAAACATCACATTACATCAACACAGCCTTTAAAGATTCTCAATTCTAAATGGTCACACAGTTCCTATAGTTCTTCCAGTATCCATTGAGTTATATTGTCTTTGTGAGATGTTTGTAATCCGTTAAATGTCTGTCTTTTTGGAAATCCTTTTGTTCAGACGGTGAACTAGTTATATGCCTGTGAGTATTGGCTTGTAATTCCTTAAATGTCAGACAGTTATGACAGTTATGTCCAGGCCTGGCCAGGCCTGGGTTTGTCATTCCTGGTTGTGGTATGATGGTGTGGTTTCTGCTACAGGGGTGTGGACGGCTGCGACTCTAACCTCCTGGATGAGCTGGTCGGCTGCTGCGGCCAGGGTGGCAGCCCCAGGGGGGCAGTGTGTCTGGCTGTCAGCACGGTCGAGGTCACAGGGAAGCTGGGAGCAGACAGGTGGAGGGGGAGGGTTAATACTGTTAACGGCAGCACCGGTGGTTCAGTGGTAGGAGTCTTGCCTACCATGTGCAGAAGGCCTGGGTTTCGTTCCCGGTGGGGGTTCGAATCCCGGCCAATGCATTGAATATATGTGTGCGCCTGTGAAATATCCCCATTAGGGGACTTATAAGGGATAATTTATTCTTCTTTCTTTCTTAGGTACCGTATTTTTTGCACTACAGGGCGCACTGGATTATAAGGCGCACTGTCAATGAATGGTCTATTGTCAATCTTTTTTCATATATAAAGCGCACCGGACTATAAGGCGCATTAAGCGGAAAAAAATCAGTCCGATAAATCAGTCGAATAATATTATGGTGAAGCACAGTATGTATTACTCCGCGACGCTCCTGGCTACGGTAGCCTTAATGCTGCAAGCGGTGCGGCTTTGTAGTTAACCAAAGTCGTACTAAAACATTTTGATTTAGCGCCGTGAGCGCTTTGTACCACACAAAAATCGCTTAGAGGTCAGTAAACAAAATAATTAATCCATATATAAGGCGCTTCGGATTATAAAGCGCAGTGTCGTTTTTTGAGAAAAATAAAGGCTTTTAAGTGCGCCCTATAGTCCGAAAAATACGGTACATTATGTCATCCAAGCATTGACTGGTGGAACAGTGCAGACTTCTCTGCTGGGTACGTTACCTGAGTCACATCTGTTCTCACTGTGATGTTTGAGAAGCGCCTGGTATCTATGTCAAACAAAGAGGGAAGAAGGGCGGTAAGAAATGGAGCCCCCGGACATGGAACAAGAGAATACTGAGATCGTTGAGGTACGCCTTGTATGGAGCCCTATGGAGTTAGGCTCGTAAACTGACCAGGTTCTAGATCTTCCCTGGAAGAGTAGGTCTGGGGTGTTCCCTCTCTTTCGAATGCATAACTAAAACAAAACAACACCATTCATCAGATCAGCATCACAGCCATGTTTATAAGTACAGCATAAGCAGTGAACATTGCTATTGTGGAAGAAATGTTATTTCCTGTGTACTTATATTAATCACTACTGAACACACCTTCTCTGAATACTGTTGTAACGTCATTACCGCCTGACTGTCACTATCTATGTTTACAATTTTGTGCCCTATAAAAGAATGTTGTCTCCTCTTCTTCAGGAGGAGAGACATGATTGAGACCTAAGCTTTGTACTGTCTTCATTTTGTTGCCAGAGGTCTGGTCATTTCTCTCCCAATCTGCAGATTCTTAAATACGTATTAAACCCAGAACTCAACTGAACTGTCACTCCGTTTATGAAGAGACAGACAAATGCTAGTACATCACTGTTTCCTCCACCAGAGGATTCAGAACATTCGCTGCACCATCGTGTCTTGTCATTAACAGTATTCAGGCTGGCTACAGTATTGTGGCCGACTCACGCATTGTTGTTGCTGTTATTCTGTGTCGTCGGCGTGGTAGGGAAGAACTCCTGCCCAGGCGGGAAGGCAGAGTTTGGGGGTGACTCCGGACCTTCGGGGCGACTCTCGGAGAACTGCAGCGGCCGCTGGCTGGTGATCTGGGTTCCCGAGGGGCTGCTGGGTTCTGAGGAGAACGGTTCCACTTGGTTCCCGAACAGACCGCCATTCCTCTGGACAGACAAGACGGTGAACTGGGGTTATCGTCTTTCTTCTCATGCACAGACTGGGTCTCATTCATTATCTACCGCTTATTAGCGGTGCCGCTTTTTCCTGTTAGAGATCACAGGTGACTGGAGCCTATCCCAGTTACTTTCGGGCCGTAGGCGGGGTACACCCTGGACTGGGGCCAGCTAGTCACAAGGCTATCACACAGACAGTGACAGACAACTTGGAGACAACCATTCACTCTCACAGTCATACACTACAGGCAATTTTCACAATGTCCAATTAATCTACAAAGTTTTTGGACAGTGGGAGGAAGCCAGAGTGCCCGGAGAGAACCCACAGTAACACAGGGACGACATGCAAACTCTACCCAGAGAGATCATGGTTGAGCCTGAGATTCGAACTCACGCTCTCCTTGTTGGGAGCTGAGAGCGCTAACCGCACTGCCACCGTGCATCCCCAGACTGGGTCTATGGCTTCAGACTCACCCTGAAGGTGACCCCCTCCGCTGCCTCGTTCATGGCTCGCTCCATCTCCTCCTCGTTCAGCAGGTCTCCTGAGATGGCTCTGTGGAGCTCTGTCGCTGCCTCCACCTCAATGCTCCTCAGACCGGCCTGCTCACAGAGAGAGAGAGAGAGAGAGAGAGAGAGAGAGAGAGAGAGAGAGAGAGAGAGAGAGAGAGAGAGGGGAGGGGAAGAGAGGGAGAGAGGGAGGGAGGGAGAGAGAGATAGAGACCGAGAGAGACCGAGAGACCGAGAGAGACCGAGAGAGGACAGAGGGAGGGAGAGAGAGAGAGAGGGAAAGAGAGAGAGGGAAAGAGAGAGAGAGGGAGAGAGGGAGAGAGAGAGAGAGAGGGAGAGAGGGAGAGAGAGAGAGGGAGAGAGAGAGAGAGAGGGAGAGAGAGGGAGAGATTGAGGACAAATGCACTGGATTACCGTTGAGAAAAAGGACAAGGAAGGAGGGTAAACTACAAAGCACTGAAAGCAAATGGGTTGAAGAAGAAATATGAAGTCAGAGATACTTTGTACTGCAGTCTGACCTGGATCTCAGCGGAGCTCGTCTTGGTCGGACGATAACCATAGTATTCCTCCTGACGCTTCATGAATTTCCGGAAGTGGTCCTGGATCAGGAAGGTGGCATAGAACTTCCCCACAGTGACCTCATCATCTGGGAGTGGACAGGACGTGATGCAATCCATGAAACCATGGTAGGTGTTTTGGTGAAAACGTGCACATGCTGTGGTATTTACCTCCGATGGGCGGTATGACCTGGTCCAGCAGTTTCATACTGGTGCGTTTCCAGATCTTCTTGATGATGGCTCTTAACTCCTCGTTTGCTTGTTCAAAGTTACCTGACGAAGACAAGAATGATAAATGACATTCAACATCATTCTATCAACCTAAAACGAATGCGTGTGTGTGTGTCCAGTATTCAAGAAGCAGTACCTTCGGTCTTGATTTTGAGAGCAGTTCTGACCAGAGCGAACAAGGTGGCATTAAAGGTGACCGTTCCGTCGCTGTTTAGGGGCATGTTCATGGAGATCAGTCTCTTACAGGCGGCGCGGTGAGGACAGAATTTCCCAAAGCCCAGCGGTGGCTGAATCCTCCGCAGCAGAGTCACCACATCCAGATGTTTAATCCGCCCCCTGCAGGTCAAATGTAATCAAATGGAGTTCTAATTGGCAGGAAATGTATTTACTTTGATGGAATTTGGGGAAATAACAATTCTCTTTATAGAGTGGTTTGTAAAGGAATGCTGATGACACTCAACACTCCAGACCAGCAAACTAAAACAGTCGATGGCAGTTAATTTAAGTTTGCTATGGCTTTCTAGGCAGGCAGGCAGGCAGAAACTCACTTGGCTTCCGGGTCATATTCAGCCCAGATCTTCTTGAACTCATCCAGATGATGCGGGCCAAGGATAGACCAATCACGGGTCAGATAGTCAAAGTTGTCCATAATCACAGCCACAAATAAGTTGATAATCTGGAGAAAGTATCAGTTACATGTCAAAGTCATATTAAAATATGGTACTCGTCTTAAAATACAATAACATGTGTTTATTTTTATTTTTAGAGTATCAGAATTAAATCACCAACTGTGCCTATACTTCCCTAATAAGTCTGTCTGTAGGGAACTCACCAGGAAGGCACAGAGCATGTAGAAGCTCATGAAGTAAAAAACAGCAAAGCTAGCCCCACAGGTGTACTCCTCCCCGGGCAGGAAGTCCGACTTGGGGTCGCACTTCTTCCCAGACATGGAGGCAAGCATCACTTCCTGCCACGCCTCCCCTGTGGCACATCTGATTGGGTGAGAATTTATACAAACTTGGTGGTGGGATGAGGGAAACATGGTAGAAAGTCTTCCACTGGAGGGAGCTGTTCTATCATGACCTCCCTCTGAAGCTCTCCCCTCTGGTTCTCTCCCTTCCTTCCTCTGTCTCTCTTTTCTTGTTCTTTCATGTTCACGTCTCCCGCCCCCCCTCAGTCACTCTGTTCCTGCCCTCATCGCCCCCCCTCCCCCCTCAGTCCCTCCCATTTCCATTCTCCCCCTCTCCTCTCCTCCCTCTGCCCCCCCTCCTCCCCCTCAGTTCTTCCCACTTTCCGTTTTCCATTCTCCTCCTCTCCTCTTCTCCCTCCGCCTCCCCCCCCCTCCCCCCTCACCTGAACAGGAGCAGCACAGCTTGAGGGAATGTCTGGAAGTTGTTGTTGCGGTTGATCTGCGTCCCGTCCACTAAGGCGATCTTCCCGAACACCTGAGGGAAGGGGGAACCCAAAACACCGCCAACAGGAGATCCATCATTCTGCACAGACTGAGTAAAAGGACGCGCGTGCGTGCGCATGCACGTGAGTCTCTCCGTCTTCCTGCCGGCCCACGTCCTCACGAGCACACACACACATCTGATTATCGGTGTGTGTCGTACGTCAACAGTCAAAACCCCAGGGAGAAGCTCACCTGCATCCCGATCACGGCGTAGATGAAGAACAACATGACGATGAGGAGCGCTACATAGGGTAGAGCCTGAGGAAACACACACACACACACACACACAGGTGTTCAACTCTAAAACACCATTGGGGGGGATTAGAGGGATGAGGATGAGGATGGGTGGCCTGACACAGACCTGGAAGGATTTGATGAAGGTCCACAGCAGGTTACGGATTCCTTCGGAGCGGTTGAGCAGTTTCACCAGACGCATCACACGGAACAGGCGGAAGAACGTGATGGAGACTCTGGCGTTCTCCGAGTCCTTCAAGCAATTCGGTGTCAGAACGTCATTTTACTTTACCAAGCTCTGCACCATCACTAACAGTAACGAGCGAAAAACTGGTCAAAGAAACAAAATGGATGCTAAATCGTTATAAAAGTGATGACTTACAGCAATGGCCTGCATTGGGTTTGTCTCCTGCAATGGGACACATGGCAGACAGATTATATCAGTTGTGGTTCCTTGGGAACTACTGAGGTAGCAGGTCAATGACTCTCTATACTGTACATGCCTTTTAATCTTAGTCACCCCCAAAAATTTGAAGGTCACATTTATAAAGCCAACTTATTAATGAATTTATGTACTCTTAAAACAACCAGTAGGCCTACATACATCATGAATTAAACAAGTCCAACTCGTGCAAAATATACAATAAATATGGAAGATTAGGACACGGATACTAATGCTTCCTTTGTTGATGGCATTACTTAACAGAGTTAGACACATGTTCAGGTAAACATCAATTATATTCTCAAGGTCACACTTGGTTTAGGCCTTGGGCGTCCAATCCTGGTCCTTGAGGGCCGCTGTCCTGATGGTTTTACATGTTTCCCTGCTCCAGCACACCTGATTCAAAAGAACGGTCATTATGAGGCTTCCACAGAGCCATTCATCAGAATTGGGTGTGCTGGAGCAAGGAAACATCTAAAACCTTCAGGGCAGCGGCCCTCAAGGACCAGGATTGGATACCCATGGTTTAGGCTTACATTCGTTAAACCAAAATGTTGGTTTAGCTAACAAAAAAAAGCGCCAAAAACAGCAGCCTCTACTCAGTTCAGATGCCAATTTTCCTTTAGCGCGCTAACTAGCTAGCTAGCTGGGGATACTGTAGCCAGTGAAACAGAGGAGGTGCTCACACAACAAGGCCCATGCAGATATTTACAGCACAGCCATGGAGACAGTACAGTCCTCCACTGGCCTCCAGGGCATTCTGGGGAAACCAGAGAAGAGAGAGAGTGAAACAAAAAATGGACAAAGGATGGTAATACGGGTGGATGGAGAGGGAAAGAGAAGGGAGAAGGTAGCAGGGAAGGAGGGAGGAAAAGGAGGACATACAAGGAGGAGGGAGAGAACAGGAGGAGTGTCAGACAGGTGAATGGAAAGCAGATGAAAGTGCTGTGTGGTGACAGATTGTGAGATTGCGGGTGTCGGAAATGCGAATGTGTCACGTCAATTGCGTACAGATGATGATGACAGTGATTACAACGGTGCTTCAAACCTCAAAGTATTACAAGTGCACCAACATCTCTGTGAACATGAACCATATAACCAGGGTCAAAAGAATTTTGTGCGACGTCAGAGTCCATAAAAGTAGACACACAAAACCGTGACACAAAAACACTACTCAACAGGGTTACGGCAGGAAAATGTTCGGTTAATCTCTCCAAAAGACAGGTGCTCCATTTCAATGACAGTTACATAGTTACATGACTGTGCCATTCCAAAGGGTGGGGGTGGTCACACAGTGAGTGATGGGTGGGGGGTGTAGTGGGGGGGTGTTCCTACTTTAGCAGTGGTACTGACCATATCCTCACTAGATCTGACAGGCACCAAAGACTGTCCTGGGCCCACCATGTGGTTCTACATCCGGGGTTTTGGATAAACACAGTCCGATGACATGGATTGTAAATCACATCCGAATAGGTCAACCCTTTTGACTATCAATCTCACACCTGCTTACACATCCTTGACATTTTCAAACATACGTCTGCATACGACACGGTGGGAGAAAACAGCGATCTCCTGTTCTTGGGGGTTCCTTAGAAAGGTCACGTTAAGCACACGCATGTTTGGAAATTGTGTTGGGTGTCGGGAGTCCGTGTGTGATACTCACATCGACCTCGCTCAGTATGACGTCAACCACACTTCCTATGACGATAAGGAAGTCAAACACATTCCACGGGTCTCCAAAGTAGCCCTGCAACAACAAACCCAAGTTACAACACAACACAACACTTTGTGAAATAGTAAGACTTTAGACTTACTGTTAGATAATACCTATCGGCAGTTAATAGTTCAGTGCTCATTTTAATAGATGATGACTGCGTCTAGAAGAAGCGTAACCTATCATCCTTCCTGTCAGCCTCTGGTCCAGGACTCACCCGAGCCTTGAAGGCCAGGAGCTTGAGCACCATCTCCACAGTGAAAAGCACCGTGAAGATCAAGTTGAGGGTGTCAGATAACTTGGTGACGTGGTCCGACTGGTTACAATGCTAGACAGGAGACACACAAACCAAAAGTCTGAGGAAATTTGTAAATCCATCAAAACAACATTCTAAAAAATATGGCCAAAATCTGGAAGAGTACATTTATAGTCTTAGAATAGTCCAGTGGTTCTCAATCCTGGTCCTCAGGGCCCACTGTCCTGCATGTTTTCGATGTTTCCCTGCTCCAGCACACCTGATTCAAAAGAATGAGTCATTACGAAGCTTAGCAGAAGCCTGATAATGACAGTTCATTTGAATCAGGTGTGTTGGAAGGGGGAAACATCTAAAACATGCAGGACAGTGGGCCCTGAGGACCAGGGTTGAGAACCACTGGAATAGTCTACATAATGTTAGGAATAATATCAAGGATTGATGATGCGTCGTATTGTACCTGCATGCCCAGACACAAGGTGTTCAGCATGATGAGGAAGAACATGAGGTACTCAAAGTAGCAGGACGTCACCACGTACCAGACCCGGTACTGGTTAGGGTTCTTAGGGATGTAGCACCTAAGAGGGCCGGCCTTAAGGGCGTACTGGACACACTGGCGCTGGAGACAAGGAACACACATGTAC
Source organism: Neosalanx taihuensis (assembly GCA_030340665.1). Classification (NCBI taxonomy): domain Eukaryota; kingdom Metazoa; phylum Chordata; class Actinopteri; order Osmeriformes; family Salangidae; genus Neosalanx; species Neosalanx taihuensis. The sequence goes on along the minus strand of CM059292.1, from coordinate 3,992,157 downwards.
TCTCAGTCTGCTACAGCACAGCAGTACACACACACGCATATTCCATACTTACATATTACGATACATACTTACATATTACATATGACAATATTTACATCTGACTCATTTCCACTTTATCAATAAATAAATAAATAGTCATTTAGCAGACGCTCTTATCCAGAACGACTTAAAGCAAGTACAGTGACATTCCCCCTGGGGCAAGTAGGGTGAAGTGCCTTGCCCAAGAACACAATATCACATAGCCACAGCCGGGCATTGAACTCACAACCTTCCAAACAAGGGGGGGCCAACGCCTTAAGGCCAACGCCTTAACCCGCTGAGCCACCTGACTCCCCTTCATCCAAAGTTCCAAACGAATCATGCATACCATGAGTATAACCGAACAATGTTCTATCATGACAGTATATTTGAAAGAACACATCTACTGTGCCAATAATGGTCTAATCTAATATCTAATTATCTCTATCTGAATTCTTGTAAAACTTAGAAGCTCTATCAAGGTGCAGTGGCCCTACAAGCACAGGTGAATCCAGCCTCTCTACCTGGTTCTTGTCCAGCTCACAGTTCTTGTATTCCTGCTCTCCCTGCTCCTGGAAAGTGACGATGACGAAACCAACGAAGATGTTCATCATGAAGAAGGCGATGAGGATGATGTAGATGATGAAGAAGATGGAGATGTCCACCCGCTTGTTGTACACTGGGCCCATGTTCTCCTCGTTCGAATCGATCGCTCTGTACAACAGCCTGAAAGAGGGAGGGTGGAAGACAGAGAGGGAGGGAGAGGGGGAGGGATGGAGAGGGCAAGGACAGAGGGGGAGGGAGATAAGAAGGACAGCGAGGGAGGGAGAGGGGGAGGAGAGAGGGGGAGAGAGAGGAGGAGGACAGAGAGGGAGGGAGAGGAGGAGGACAGAGATGGAGGGAGAGGAGGAGGACAGAGATGGAGGGAGAGGGGGAGGACAGAGATGGAGGGAGAGGGGGAGGACAGAGATGGAGGGAGAGGGGGAGGACAGAGAGGGAGGGAGAGGGGGAAGACAGAGATGGAGGTAGAGGGGGAAGACAGAGATGGAGGTAGAGGGGGAGGTGAGAGGGAGGGAGAGGGGGAGGACAGAGAGGGAGGGAGAGGGGGAGGAAAGAAAGAAAGATTCATCGGTACTTCACAGCAGTTTGCAAGATATACAATGATACACCACATACACGACACACGAAGACATGCATAGCGGACATGAAAGATCAAATCATGAAACCGAGTGGCCCTGTGAGTATTCCAGTGTGGTGTTGCTCTGCTTACTGAGGCCAGCCCTCGAAGGTGGACACGGTGAACAGAGCCAGCATGCCGTTAAGCACGTTGTCAAAGTTGAAGTCGCTGTTGATCCACTCCCTGGGAGCCAACACTTTGTCTTCCAGCGAGTTCTCCATGGGCTTCAGGAAAAGCCCTCTGGAACAACAACACAGGGGTGATTAGATTCGTTTGAGGAATCATGATTACAAATAGTTACTATTTATGGTTAGTTATATTCATAGTTCATTACTTGGATTTTATATTGTGTTAACGATTATTCAGATGAACAGCGATAAAGGCGTTCCTCAGAAATGGAAAAATGAGATGTGGTGAGGAAGTACTTACTGACACTGATCTGGCGTCAGTTTAGAGGGGTCTGTACAACTGTAGAACCTCCCCTGGAAATGACGCACATACAGGACGCTTTTAAGCCAAAGGATTCAAAGCTGTTCCACGACGATTAAAAACACCAACAACAACAACTAATTTCAATCAATTTAAACACTGAAAATGTGTCATTTCAAATGAGTCATTTCCCAAAAGCCCAAGCCAAAATGTCACCTTGAAAAGCTGCACTCCTATACAGGCAAACATGAAGTCCAGCAGCATGGTCACTAACACGATGTTGCCGATGGTCTTGATGGCCACGAACATGCACTGGACCACGTGCTGTCAGACAGAACAGGAACCATCACTTCCCTGAAGGACTACACAGTTTGTCTGAGTACCGTTCATCTGTGTGTGTGATGCAGGTGTGTCTCTGTGTGTGTGTGTGTGTGTGTGTGTGTGTGTACCTTCAGCCCCTTGGCCCTGTTTATGGCTCTCAGAGGCCTCAGCACTCTCAGAACCCTGAGAATCTTCACCACAGAGATGGCACTGGATCTATATGGAACAGACACACACACACACGCGTCCAAAGTTATCTGTGTGTGTGTGTGGACGTGTTCCTAGTCACTAGTGTTTGAAATGAACAGAAACAAGCAGATTTTTTTGTCCTGTTTTGAATTGAATCAAGTTAGATCTGCGTGGTCATCGCTGTCCAATCAACTCACTCCATTCCCATGGAGAGCAGAGACACGCCCACCACGATCAGGTCCAGAATGTTGAAAGAGTTGCGGCAGAAGGAGCCCTTGTGCAGGAAGGCTCCGTACACTGTCATCTGTCACACAGGGATAGTTAGACGGGGATAAAAACACGCATGGCAGCTAAAACTGACTCCAGCTTCAGTGATGTTCTTGGGACATATTACCTTGAGCACAATCTCAATGGTGAACACAGTGGTAAATACGATGTCTGCATAAGCCAAGACCTGCACAGAATTTAAATGGTTCGTATTAATATTGTGACCGTGTGTGTGTTTGTGTGTGTGTGTGTGTGTGTGAGAGAGAGAAATAGAGAGAGATAGAGAGATATAGAAAGGGAGAGAGAAAGAGAGAGAGAGAGCTCAGACCTTGTTCCTGAAGGACTTGGGGTCGATAGGGTCCTCAGCTGCTAGAGAAATACTACTGAGGAGGATGAAGAGGAGGATGAAGTTCGTGAAGGGCGTGGCGTTGATGATCTTGTGGCACAATTTACGGAACCTTGGCCACACACGTGCGCAAACACACACACGGATGCACACACACAGCACACACACAAGCAAACACATTGAAGATTTTGTTATTGCATATCAGGTGATCCTACATCAGTAAAGAGAGCTTAATTGGTTTGCATCGTTCAATAATGTAAATAAAGAAATGATCATTGTTTTCAGTTGCCCATTAATGACCATTTAAGTTCTTCAACCCTTGTTGATCTCACTTGTTCTGTGGTCCAAAGATAAAGAAGGAGCTGGCCTCAGGCATGGGCACCGCCTTCTCCTTCAGCTGCAGGTCAGCCATTGGCCGGGGGCGTGGGCTGATGGGGATTTCTGGTTCCTCCTCCTCATCGTCACCTAACAGGGCGGTACGGGGGAGGAGCTTGTTAGATGAAGGAGAGGTGCTTTTTCACCAGTTATGAAATACTGCCATTTGAATTGAAATACAGCTCTCTAAAAGCACAGGTAGAATACTTACGGAATTGGAACATGCAGTTTCCAAAAACATCTGAGCTTTCACAACCTTTATACGGTTATAGTCAGAGATGGTGGAAATAGTCATCTTGAACCCTGAACTATAAATTGCCCTGGCTAATAATAATTAGGGGATACTATACTTAACAGTGTCAACGCCGGGAGAGGACATGTGTCAGTAATGAGTTAAGCACTCTGCACATGAACCCTACGACCTAGGAGCATAACTCCTATTAAAACTTTATAGAACATGTGGCAGAGAGATGTGTAGAAGATAAGATGTTTAGGGTTGTTTTACTTATGAAATATATTTTCATATGCGTTACATAATGTAAAGTATCATTATTTAATGAGTAATTTACCAAACTAAACTGTTGTTCTTTTGTAAAGCTATCTCCTGGAAGTTGCTTTAGATGAAAGCATCTGCTAAATGAATAAATGTAAATGTCAGTACAGTGAACCCTCGTTTTTCACGGGGGTTACGTTCCCAAAAAAACCTGTGATAAGCGAAATCCGTGAAGTAGAAACCTTAGATTTATTTTACAATTATTATACAATTAAATACTGTATTATTTATTAAAACCAAAGAACAAACCCTTTTTACAGGCCCAAGCATTTGTGTAACAAATAAAAGTACTGTATCCTGTAAACCGCATCTTTATTGATGCACAGGTTTGTGTTGGAGAGACTGTTTAGCCAATCAGAATGCAGAACACAATGCACGATGCAAATCCGTGAAGTAGCGAAACCGTGAAAAGTGAATCGTGATATAGCGAGGGTTCACTTTAGACCTGCACGTTATCGACAGGAGGCCTACCTGGGAAGTCTGCTGGAGGGAAGGGGTCCTTCACTTCGTTAACATGAGACTCAAACTCATCCACTTTGAGCTGGAAGAGGAAGCACATGGATCATGGCACTGCTAGGACTCATTGAAGCGTCTCCAGCAGAATGTCACTGGAATGTCGGGCCGCATCCGAGCCAAGCGGGCTCTGACCTTGGCTGTGGTGGGAATGCAGTCGGCCTTCGCCCTCTGTTCAGCCAGCTTCTTAGCCAATCGATCCTTTTCTTCGTCAGACTTATCAGGCAAGTGAGATCTAGAGAGAAAGATAACATTGTACTGGCAACCAAGACATATATATACAGTATACACCAGGGGTCTCAAACTTGTGTCATCGAGGGCCAAGTGGGTGCAGGTTTTTCGTGTCAACCAAGCACTACGCCAGCTGATTTCACTAACAAGTGTCTCTACTTAGTGAAATCAGCTGGTGTAGTGCTTGGTTAAGACGAAAACCTGCACCCTCTTGGCCCCTGGATGGCACGAGTTTGAGACCCCTGATATACACTGTCATATATATAGAACATGAACATGAACATGTTCTAGTGTGTCTGGAGTGTGAGAGCTGTTCCACCTGAGCATTTTCCGTCTCTGCTTCTCCTCGGCCTTCTCCTTCTGGGCTGAGGTCAGACTCTCGGCCTCCGCCAGGTTGTCCACGGCGATGGCCAGGAAGACGTTGAGGAGGATGACTGGTCGCGGCGACGCTCAGGATAATAACCACCATAATGTCAGCATCGTCAACAAGCAAACGAAACGGTCAGGCTGTTCCGCAGGCTGTTTTTAATGAAATGCCGAGAGCACCGTTTAATCACCGTAACTCCACTGCTAGTCAGAAGCCTGCACATGATCTAAATCAGTGGTTCTCAACCCTGGTCCTCAGGGCCCACAGTCCTGCATGTTTTCGATGTTTCCCTGCTCCAACACACCTGATTCAAACGCATGAGTCATTATGAAGAGCTCAGCAAAAGCCTGATAATGACAATTCATTTGAATCAGGTGTGTTGGAAGGGGGAAACATCTAAAACATGCAGGACAGTGGGCCCTGAGGACCAGGGTTGAGAACCACTGGTCTAAATCTCATATTCGACCCCAGGAGGTTTCCTCAGGATACAGTTTCCGACGACGAAGAGAATGATGAAGTAGACGCTGACCATGATGCCAGGGAACGATGGGCCTCCGTAGGCCATGATGCCGTTGTACATGATGGAGTTCCAGTCCTCTCCTGTCAGCACCTGCAAACACCCAAACCCAAATTCAACCAGTGATCTCACAGGATGCCAAGTCACTAAGCTTGGCAACGGTTTAAAACAACATCCGTATCAGAATACTTTGAACAAGATCTTAATATTAAAATGAGCTAGCAGACACCAGACGATGGTTCCCACACCTGGAACACACTAATGAGGGCCTGGGGGAAGTTGTCAAAGTTGCTGCGCTTTATTTCCTGGTCGGGGAAATTAAACTTGCCCCCGAACACCTGCATGCCCAGGAGGGAAAAGATAACAATGAAGAGGAAGAGGAGGAGGAGCAGGGAGGCGATGGAGCGCACTGAGTTGAGGAGGGAGGCCACCAGGTTACTGAGAGAGGCCCAGTACCTGACACACACACACAGGACAGAGAGGAGATCATCACAGGCTGATATTACATGGAACTAAATGCAAGGCTTAAACACAAGAGATCCTTTTTATAGGAATATAAAATATATATATAAATATATATATACATAAGGTATAAATGATGTCATGATACTCTTGTAATGTTCCCTTTTTAAGGGGTTTCCCTTCAGACAAACTGGTTTGACAATAGTTTCATATCAAACTGCAAATGATGAATTGATGAACTACCATCTATTGTAACTCAAGACAAATGCAACAACAACACAGGCACGAGTTGTAGATTCACCAGCATCCCATCCAAAGTGACCTACTTGGTGACCTTGAGCAGTCTGAGGAGGCGGATACATCTGAGTATGGAGATGCCCAGCGGGGTCATGACCTCCAGAGAGACCAGGATCATCTCCAGGATGCCCACCCCCACCACGAAGCAGTCGAAACGGTTGAAAAGAGACATGAAGTAGGTCCTGGGGCCCAGAGCGTACAGCTGGACAAATATCTCCAGGGAGAAGAGGACCAGGAGCACCCTGGTAGCAACATCTGACAGTCACCAGTGTCAGTTGGTGGAGAAGAGAGAGGGAAAGGAAACAGAAATCAAACCCATGATCATTTACGTTGTACACATTTACAGAAATGTAAATAGTGGAACTATTGTATGCTGATATATTCACATGAGTAGGCTTATTATTCCAAGGAAAAAGCAGAAATTTAAATGACATTTGTAAGAGAAATACTCAAACGTATGTATGTGTTGAGTGCACTGCTGTTTGTGAATAGCTGAACACAGGAAAGGAAAAATGGCTTTCATTGCTTGTGCTGAACGCACTTTGAAAAGCTGTGAGGCCGTCGGACTGGTTGTGATGTTCAGTGGCGAGAGTCAGCGTGTTGAGGAAGACCAGTAAGATCACCAGCCAATAGAAAGCCTTGGTTTTGATGTATATCAGACACTTCATCCTGAAGAAGCGGTTCCAACGCCGAGCTAGGCGACTGGGGAGAGAGAGAGAGAGAGAGAGAGAGAGAGAGAGAGAGAGAGACAGAGAGAGAGAGACAGAGACAGAGAGAGAGAGAGAGAGAGACAGAGACAGAGACAGAGACAGAGAGAGAGAGAGAGAGAGAGAGAGAGAGAGAGAGAGAAAGAGAACGATGAGAGAGAGAGAAAGAGAGAGAGAGTGAAAGAAAGAGAGACAGAGAGAGAAAAGGAGAGAAAGAGAGAGAAAGACAGGTGAAGGAACGAAGGGAGAACGTCATTCAGTCATAGTCACTGGATGTGCCTGTATCAAACTTCCATCATGTGAGTAAATAACTGCAACTGCAACATGATTCAACTGACTAGTAGTAGATGATGCGGCTCTTTCCCTCCAGTTCATAAAGACTGTCTGTTTCTGATCCATCTGTCAAAGGCAGGAGTCCTGCCAAGAAACAGCAAAGTATTGGAATCAAACATGGAATAGAAAATAACTTTAACTAAAATCAAGTAATTACTCAAGTAATTAGTAATATAAACACATGCTAAATAGACACATGCAAAGTGCATCTTTTTTACTTTAATAAATGAATCAGTTCCAGTTTCCGAGTCAATATTTCCATAGTGATGTTGTACACAACCCCATCAGGCAGACAGACATGCAGACAGGCAGACAGGCAGACAGACAGGCAGACAGGCAGACAGGCAGACAGACAGGCAGACAGGCAGACAGGCAGATAGACAGACAGACAGACAGACAGACAGACAGGCAGACAGGCAGACAGGCAGACAGGCAGACAGACAGGCAGACAGGCAGACAGGCAGACAGGCAGACAGACAGACAGACAGACAGGCAGACAGGCAGACAGGCAGACAGGCAGACAGACAGGCAGACAGGCAGACAGACAGATAGACAGACAGACAGACAGACAGACAGACAGACAGACAGGCAGACAGGCAGACAGGCAGACAGGCAGACAGACAGGCAGACAGGCAGACAGGCAGATAGACAGACAGGCAGACAGGCAGACAGACAGACAGACAGACAGACAGACAGGCAGACAGGCAGATAGACAGACAGGCAGACAGGCAGACAGACAGACAGACAGACAGACAGGCAGGCAGGCAGGCAGGCAGGCAGACAGACATGCAGACAGGCAGACAGACAGACAGACAGGGGCAGACAGGCAGACAGGCAGGCAGGCAGGCAGGCAGGCAGGCAGGCAGGCAGACAGACAGGCAGACAGATAGACAGGCAGACAGGCAGACAGACAGGCAGACAGGCAGACAGACAGACAGACAGACAGACAGGCAGACAGGCAGACAGGCAGACAGACAGGCAGACAGGCAGACAGGCAGATAGACAGACAGGCAGACAGGCAGACAGACAGACAGACAGACAGACAGGCAGGCAGGCAGGCAGGCAGGCAGGCAGGCAGACAGACATGCAGACAGGCAGACAGACAGACAGACAGACAGACAGGCAGACAGACAGGCAGGCAGGCAGGCAGACAGACAGGCAGACAGATAGACAGGCAGACAGGCAGACAGGCAGACAGGCAGACAGACAGGCAGACAGACAGACAGACAGACAGACAGACAGACAGACAGACAGGCAGACAGGCAGGCAGGCAGGCAGGCAGGCAGGCAGGCAGGCAGGCAGACAGGCAGACATGCAGACATGCAGACAGGCAGACAGACAGACAGACAGACAGACAGACAGGCAGACAGGCAGGCAGGCAGGCAGGCAGGCAGGCAGGCAGGCAGACAGACAGGCAGACAGGTGATAGATCATGGAGACCTTCATGCACCTTTACCGTCCTGCTCTGCATCCAACACCTCCGCCTGGGTGATCCACTCCATGTAGCCTTTCAGGTCCTCGTCCAGCTGCTGACGCTCCCGCAACTTCTGGAACTCTCCGCGAGACTTGGCCTTCTCTCTCTCCTTGGTAAACTCCCTGCGTTCGGGTGAAAAGGACAAAACCAACTTTGAACATTTGTCATGTGTTCAACCCAGGAATAAAACACAGCAAAATGGATTGTACTGTGCCTAATCCTTTTGGAAACAACTACATGAAAAGACTAAATAATGTGTTCACGCTGTTCTCAATACTTTTATAGTGCTGAAAAGTACAAAAGCCAAAAAATTATAAGACAATATTCGTAAAATATCTTGGGTGCCTAAGACTTTTTCACTCTACTGTTTTGTTATGTATAGAGATGATGTCATCTGTTTACACAGCCTCTATCGTATCTGAAGAGGCCTTGTGATACATGAGTGTGAGGGAGAGGTGAAAGGTCGTCGTACCCACTGAGCACGCCCAAGACCAGGTTAAGGATGAAGAAGGAGCCTAACAGGATGAGTGTGACAAAGTAGAGCCAGGGCCAGTCGTTACCTATGGCATCGTTAACCTGCAACACAACACAGAAGACTCGTATCTATGGAAGGTTTCATCAGGTAAATAGCAGTATTCGTTTGTTGCTACCCATTAGTTTGTCCTTTTCAAATGCAATAGTCACTTTGAATGCTGCCAAAAAATAATGTGCACAGTGTATTTGTAATGGGTGTGGAGGTATGTCTATATGTTGTTTTATTCTTCTTTTAGCATTTTTTGTATTTAGTGTGTGTTTTTAGTACATGTTTAATTGTATTTATTTTAGTACTTTTTAATGTCTCAGGTATATTTATTCTAGTTATTTTAACACGTATTAGTTATTTAAGCACTAGGTTTCTACTTTTTGCACTGACTAGAAGCACTTTCAATTTCGTTGTACTTTGTGACAATGACAAATAAAGATCTAATCGAATCTAAAAACATTTACTTCCAGCCCATTCCCATCGCCCTTGACTTCGAATAAAGTGCCGTACAGATTTGTTTGGATAATTCGATATTTACAGGAGAACAAAATGTACACCGACTGATGGTGTTTTTAAAAGACTGGTGTGGGAGTCAGACCAGGCTGGAGTGAAGACACGCACCCAGTAGAGGACGTCTGTCCATCCCTCCATGGTGATCGACTGGTACACGGTCAACATGGCAAAGCCGAAGTTGTCAAAGTGAGTGATGCCGTAGTTAGGCCCCTCCCAGCCTGGCCGACACTCGGTGCCGTTGATGAGGCAGCGACGCCCGTTGCCGGCCTGAGCACATGGAGCTGGCTTCTCCCCCTCCGCAGTGGCCATGATGTCTGACGGAGGGAAGAGGAGGAGGAGGAGGAGGATTAATGGTCCATTTTTGGAAGGATTCAAAAACACTGTTTTGTGCAATTGATCTTTTGGATATTCAAAATATATATTCTCTAGTGCTATGTGCTAATTAACATCATTCATCTTCTAGGTTATTGCAAACCTGTGCCAGTGTAGTAACAAGTCTTGTGCATCTTGCACTTGAAGAACTCCAAGCCCACAATGGCGTAGATGGTGACCATGAAGAACACCAGCAAGGCGATGTGGAAGAGAGGCAGCATGGCCTTGAGGATGGAGTTCATCACCACCTGAAGGCCTGGAGACATTTCAACACATTTGACTACAGGAAGCAACGCACAGACACATTCAATGATAACTGGGGCATGGTGATTTAGCTGATTTTTACACACTGGTTTTACACACAAATATTCCTTAAAGGACAAATACTCTTCATAATTTTCATCAAAATCTAAATATTCTAAGTTAGGTGCTCAATAAACACATATTAAACAAATGTATTAATCTAATACAACAACAGTTTCACTAGAACTGCGGGGCAAGTTTGTCTTCATCACGCATCAGTGGTGGCGTGGGATCTTACTGGGGACTCCTGACACGAGACGCAGGGGCCTCAACACTCTGAAGGCTCTGAGGGCCTTCATGTCGAAGCCCCCACCCTTCTCCATGTTGATGCCAGCTAAGTTGTTGATGGTGTCCAGGGCGAGGGTGAAGAGACTGGAGGACAACACAAAGCATCTGTATCCATCCTTTTCATGACTTTTACTACAGTACGCATTTGATTTCTCTATATCAGGGATGGGCAATCCTGGTTTTAGATGTTTTCCTGCTCCAGCACACCTGATTCAAATGAATGGTCATTATCAGGCTTCCACAGAGCTCGATGACAACCCGTTCATTAAAATCAGGTGTGCTAGACTAGGGAAACATGTAAAACCTTCAGGACAGCGGCCCTCGAGGACCAGGATTGCCCACCCCTGCTCTATATGCTTCTGCTCACCATGTTCATTATTATGCGCCACCTACCAAAGGAGATTGCCCGTGTGTGTGAATCTACACAGCATGAAACTTACTCAGATTTTCTAATTCTGGTCTCACACAAATCTCCACATCAACTACACTATTTTCAACCAAATATTGTAACTAATAGTACTAATAATATTTTGTTAGATTAGATTAGATTCAACTTTAATGTCATTACACAGGTACATGAATTTCGTTACCCTGTACTTGTACCTTTGTAATGACATTAAAGTTGAATCTAACCTAATCTAACAAAATATCATTAGTACTATTTCTAAAATAGTATGCTACAAAAATATGTGACTTCAAAAATTGTGAGTAGTAAATTAGTAGTATTTGAGACGAAGAGTAAGAGGGGAAGGTAATATTGTCAAAGGGTATAAGCCATACATTTGATCCAGTTTAGACATAATGTTCTAGAATGCGTATAATGTGTAGCACAAGAATGATTTCACACTGTGTTTTTAACTGAGATTATTATTAAAAAGATGATTCTGTTTGGTTAAAAGTACCCTTGTGTTATTGAGTTGAGATTGGAGTTTCTTTCTGAAATGGCTCAGGGAGCAGAACAGCAGCTCCCCTTTCGTAGGTCTCATCTTACCCCATGAAGACAATGACGAAGTCCAGAACGTTCCAACAGTTTCGTAAATAGGCTCCTTCGTGGAAGATCAGGCCGTACGCCACTATCTTCAGAAAGCATTCTAACGAGAAAATGACAAGGAAGATGTACTCCAGACTTTCCTGGGGGAAAAAAAAAGAAAGAAAAAAAAGACGTAATTCGATTTGCCACATATCATTTCATATTTAGTTGATACAGGATTCAAAAGAGAGCATGTAGGCTACTGGGACATGTATTGCATGTATTGCTTTCGTCTGTCTGCACTTTGATTCAATAGGGTATTGAGGGTATTAAAGGGATGAGCGTGTTTGAGCAGGGAGGATGAAGGGAGAGAGAGAGAGAGAGGGAGAGAGACGGCAAGAGAGACACTCAGAAACAGATACAGAGTTAAACAGCAGAAAGTGGGTGCCACAAGTTCAAAAGCCTGAGCCATACGCACCAGAACCTGCTTTCAAAGAAGTTCAAGGATGGGTGAAAGCAGAGTTACAGCCAGTACGTCATGTTTTATGTGATGTTGAAAACAAGCTTGCAGAAAACTATTGTTTGTGTTTGACCTTAGACTTCCCCCTGTGGTATAAGTGGTGGTAAACAGAAGCAAACGCAGTGTGAACAACACCATGTATGGTGCCTGTCAGGGCCCCCATATGTGTGTGTGTGTGTGTGTGTGTGTGTGTTTGTACCTTACACTGGCCATACTGTGGTCGAAGCACATGGTTGCGGAACATTTCCTGGAGTAACCTTAGTTAAAGAATGTTCCCAAGTATGTATAATATTTTGTCAAACTTGACTGAAGCTGAACATAAACATAGAAATAATGATGACTATTAGCTAGTAACTATAATGATCCATGGCACTAATATGCAGACCAACCCTTTTTGAATTAATTTTCGCTTGGGCTTTATTTCAGATTAATCAAATTTGATTTGACCCACTGGGTAACCAAATCACCAAAGTCAATAAAAATATTTAATACCTGCTAGCTACTACATGAAACTCACACTAGGACCATTAGGGCGCTGCTAACAGTGATCAAATATCGTTTTATGGGTCATCGTATTTCATGACTTGAGTCCCGTCAGAGGGTGCGGGTTCTCTGCGAAGACGACATACATCGGTGAGGTGGTGCTGGTCCAAACTGACCTAGTTCTGCCTGCCGAAGGGGGCTTGGTGATCCATGTGATCCCCTTCCCTCCCTCCCTCCTCCTCCTCCTCCAGGTCAGTTACTCTTTCAAGTCTACCCTCTCTGGAATGACTTGCTGAGGCGTCAGAGGAGGGGTGGGCCAGGGGCCCGCGTCCAGGGGGGGCAGGTACAAATCGTCCCATGGAAATGAGACCTGCATAGCCTCCAAAAGACGCCTCTGGTGATTTGTTTGATGAATTTGACGGTGGGAAATAGGCCAGTGGGTGTGGGGTAACCTCCTAATGTGACCTTGTGTGCAGCCCTGTTGTGTTATTGTGCTCGGATGGCACGGATGTTTTCTTCAGAAGCAGGTGTCTGGATACAACACGTTAACACCCGGAGCGATAAGGTCAAGAGTCTTTAGCAGGGTCAGACGCTCCAGCCGGCTGAGCACATGGGACTCAGCTACACTCCAGATCTACATGCTTTCAAGCGTGTATGTCTTTGCACAAAAAAAACTGCAAATGCACTCGAAACAGTGTGGCTAACCGTAAGCCCCGACACCAATAAAATTGATTTACATGAACGCAATCACGGTCAGACGCTGAATAACACAACAGATACACGTAAACAGAGACGCACAAACGCAGACACTTCAACTGAGACACACGAACACAGGCACTAATACACACAGACACGCACACACCTTTTTTCCACGTCAGACTCAGCTCGGTGGCATGCACTCCCTTGCAGCGTTAACACACACTTCAGGAGAGAGATCTAAAAATAAAAAAACACCAAGACCCTTTCCAGCAGGACCAGCTGTCACACACGTCCCAACCCTCGGCTGAATCGATGGTTGTTCCCTGCCCTAATGTTCCCTGCACCTGTGTCTTATTAAGTGTCTACATATTTCACCGGGGTCTCACTTGTTTTTGTGTGTGTGTATATGTGGTCCCTTATTCATCTGTCAGACAGCCAGGGTGGGATGAATTCAATATGAAAACCATTACCCACAGTCTAGAGGTGCCATAAACATACAATGTCACATTTATACACTGCATTTTGTCAACGTGAGGTAAAGCTAAATGCTTCGTGGGGGTTTAGTCTTACGGCAAAGACACAAAATGGTTTATGGCCCGGTGCTGTGTGTAAACACATTAGCAGTCTCAGACCTGCCTTGGTTGTTCTGGGGGGAACCAGAGGGTAAATTAACACTCTGACTCTGCCTGGAGGCATGTGGAGGATGGGGTTCTCAACCAGCTAGTGACCAGAGTGGAGAGTCTGACTTCACTAACTCAAAATGCTCAACTGCCAGCCACAAAGCCCCAAACTCGCTCTGGTATGTTAAAGTATAGATATAATGGCTTGTTTTAAATCTGCAAACACAGTTAATACTTATGATTATATCAAAATATCCACAGGGTAGAGTGTAGACGCTGGAAGACAATGCCCCAGCCTGAGGGGCTCGAATGGGGTTTGGCTGGGTTTCTCACCAGGCTGGTGTTGGTGCTGTTGCTGTCTTCCTCTGGCATGGGCAGGAACACGGCCAGGGCCACACAGTTGGCAAAGATGGTCAGCAGGATGATGATCTCAAAGGGTCTGGAGGAGGGTAGGATCAAGACCATAACGAGGAGGACAAAATGGAGGACGAATTGGAAAGAGAGGGAGAGAAACATAGTGGCAACCTGGACTTGTGTGTCTGGGAGGTTATTAGGATGTTGTTAGGATGATATGGATTCATTCTTCTTGGACTGTGATGGATTGAGAAGAAGACAAAACTGCAGGTTTAATGTCTAACCCAAACCCATAATTATTGAAAATAGTGGAGTGGTCTGTAAGCCACGCACTACATAACTGTACCTCACTGTAACTTATCCCTCAGAGAGGATTCATCCACCATCTGTGGCCTCCTGGGTGTAACCCTGCCTGCCCTGTCCAGTGTACAGGGGGCGCTCTCTGAGAATTCCCCTGCCAGCTCAGGGGGCTGAAGGCTGTCTGACTGTGATACCACAGGACAGCTGGAGAGCACCATATGATCAAACTATTTACACTTCACATATATTAAGAAAAGAGTTCTCACTTCAATCAAACGTTGATCTGTTCTAAAGTTCCGGTTGCAGTTGGCTAATGAGTGTTTACTAAAAATGACGATGTTGATCTGATATTTTTCTTCTGTTTGGCAATGTAATCTCAAATGGAAGAACTGATTTATCTATACAAATACAACACAGCACCCAAACTAGAGAGACAAGGTCGGTAATTTACTCTAATCATTCTTGAAAAAAAAGTCAGATGACAATGTCAAGAAGGCTACTGTAAAAACGCCTGCAAAAAGTCCTGCAGACACATTTCATCTCAAATGATCTTAAATCCTGAAGCAAAAGATGTCAGCTGAGCCGCTGCATTTAATAATAACCACCCTTGATGACAAAGATGAAAACAGGCTAACATGGCTTAATCACCACATCCTAATCTATTTTAGATCAGCCAATCTGAAATGAGGTATTCTGGTTTGGTCTAAGAGCAATGTGGAAAGTCCCCCAACGAGAAAGACCACTCTGCAGGAAGGAAGTCTACAGACTAGCCTTGTGCTGTCAGGGCATGACTTGTACATGGCAGTATTTCCACTTAAAATCACAGAACATGAGCCAGCCAAAGACTTATCACTGAATTAAGAGGTATAATTTATAACGTCTGGTCGATAGCTCAACAAGGTGTTGGGTTAACTCCCTGGATCAGATAAGATCGTGCCTGCATGGATCACACCGATACTGGTCAGCTCCACACATAGCACAAGTCTTAACACCTCCAGCCAAACAATCTCAACAGCTTTTCAAGAGGATAA
This sequence comes from Neosalanx taihuensis, assembly GCA_030340665.1. Taxonomy (NCBI): domain Eukaryota; kingdom Metazoa; phylum Chordata; class Actinopteri; order Osmeriformes; family Salangidae; genus Neosalanx; species Neosalanx taihuensis. Next base: position 3,976,605 of record CM059292.1, on the reverse strand, counting down.
GGGACTGGAACCTTTTCAGGAGCTAAATAACCACTAGCTTCGAGATACGCGCCACATCCATCCATTATTAGCGATGTATACATAGCTGGTCTGTATATCTGACATGGTAGCTTATAGGTGACACATTTCAACTCCCTGCAGATTCCATGCTGGGCATGTTATGGAAACTGTAACATACACTGCATGAGTATATAAGTACAGAAGGCACAAAATGCCAAGGAGCACTTTCGATATGTGGGTGGAACGTAGAGGTTTGGGGCAGATTGTACCCATTATGATAGGAAGGCAGTTTGTGCATGAGAGAGAGCGCTAGTAAGAGAAAGTGTGAGAGAGACAGAGAGTGAGTGAGAGAGACAGAGAGAGAGACAGAGAGAGACAGAGAGAGACAGAGAGAGTGAGAGAGAAATTGAGAGACAGAGAGAGTGAGAGAGACAGAGAGAGTGAGAGAGAAAGAGAGAGAGAGAGACAGAGAGAGTGAGAGAGACAGAGAGAGAGAGTGAGAGAGACAGAGAGAGAGAGTGAGAGAGACAGAGAGTGAGTGAGAGAGACAGAGAGAGAGAGAGTGAGAGAGATGGAGAGTGACAGCGAGCGTCCAAATGCCTGCCGTTAGAACACTAGAAAGGATACTTCCACTCCACTATTTTGATACACGCTTTCCGGAAGGGGTTCTTGAGGTTGAAGAGGAAGAGGGAGCGCGCGGGCCGAGGGTTTCCCCCTGTGGCCTGCATCTTCTTCAGCTTCTCCCTCTGCTTCCTCTTCAGCTCGTCCTCGTTCATGATGAACGAAGTCATCGCCACCTCGGTGGCATTAGAGGCCATCTTGACCGGTCACACTCCAGAGAGCTTCCTTATTCTCGAGAGGGAAGGGGAAAAAAAGGGCTTCTAAAGTGAATATATCCCCAAAACCACGTTGCTTCAGCTTCCTGTGTCCAAATCTCCCCTCCTGGTTCCCGTGGGAGAGGCCCCTCTCAGGTTCAAATACTTTTGTTTGTCGCTCTCTGTCTTCTCCTCCACCTTCCCTTTCTCTTCCTTAGTCTCCGTCTTTCCCCCGCAGAGCCAAAGAGGCGTCTCTCCTTGGCCGTGGCTGCAGCTTGAAAACCTCACCAGGCAAGGAATAATGAGAGGAGCCCAGGAGCAGTTGGCCCCCTGCTTCAGTTTAAATATAGACAGACGAGCCACTGGGTGGCCATGCTTGGGAATGGCTGAAGGAGTGGGTGGGGGTTCGAGGTTTGAGGGGCTGGGGTGTAGAGCAGGGAGCACAGGGGAGAAGACACCAAGCAGTTTGGGGGGGTGGGGGGGAGGGGTGGGGGGGTGGTGAAGGAAGTGCAGCTGCTCCTCTGACTGCCACTGGTCTTCCATGATCAGAGGAGAAAAGAGGACCGAGTGTGGTGGAAGAGCAGGCTGGGTACGTCAGTGTGACTGGAGAACTGTGCAGAGAGTTTACAGTGTACAAGGAGTGTACCAGGAGTTTCCCAGAAGGACAAACAGGGGAGGGGCTTAAACAATGATTAGGAGACCTTTCATAAAGCATCCAGCTTGACAGGTAGTCATTTTCCAAACTCTATGATACAGTATTCGTTTAACATCATGGAACAGATGAGGTGAAGTGAGACACTTAAAATATTACACTTACGAACATCGGAAATTTCAATAAAGTATATATAAGCTATTTGTGTTATGTGAAGCCAAGGATGCTTTTAAAGTTAAAAAAGTGTTATTTTTTATAATTTTTACGGAACTGGCCTACTATAGGCATGTCCTCTATCACCCCCTAGTGGCAGCCTGGAGTGCCTTTCATGGTATGAAAAAGTTTGGGCACCCCTGATCATTTCCAAGATGTTCCTTAATGTATCATTGGTTGTTCGGAACAGCAATTTTAAATAAATATATCATATAGTGATAACATAGTGATATTCAAGAAGTGAAATTAAGTTTATAGGATTTACAGAAAACGTGCAATAATTAGTTGTTCAAAAGTAAGCAGGTGCATACATTTAGCACTAATTATTGGAAAACAAAATTTGTGAATGTCAAATGAATTTATTTCATATTTTCGAGACTCAGCATGAGACACATATTTTAGCAGCAAGAAACTGTAATAAATAAATCACAACATAAAAAACTGATAAAATGCATTAAAAATTAAATATATAGTCACATACTCCTAGCAATTTCAACAGTCAACCAAAAGAAGCATAAATGTGGAGGAGAAAAAAAAAACTATTTCAAGGAAAAAACAACACAACAGCCAGTTTTTCTAAACTTTCCGACAGTTCTCAGTGTGTGACTTGTGATCTAGTGCATCACCAGTGACCACCAGGACCACCAGTGTGCATCAGTGGTAAACGAATGGGAGGGGAGATGCAGCCAGACCACAGCTTCAGTGACACTGATGTGACTCACTGCCAGGAAAACAAAGATATAAAGGGCCAGCTTACTGTCTCTCTACAGAGGGCAGCAGGAATAGGAAGAGAAAGCTGAGGCCATAGCTTATTAACTTAATTAAGCTTGTCAGCATGGGTAACAAATTAGCTTTAGGACATTTTCCGTCAAATCAGCTTTCAGCATTTACAAGCATAAAGCCTACCCATGAACTGATACAGCTAAAAAAGATACACTAATGCTCGGATAAGGGAGTGATTGTGTGAGTGATTAAGTGATTGGACGTGAAGAGGTCTGTGCCAGTCGGTACTACATGCATCTTTCTTCTGCGGTGTTTGTCACAGTAAGAGTTTGGAAAAGCAAGATATAATGTGTTCTATTTCTGCATAAAAGCTCAAAACACCTCACATGACTAAGCTAGCTTCATATTCATCCAGAAATCTTCATAACAAGCACTTCAGGCCACATGTCCTAATGCCAGAACTCAGTTAATGGCTCCTTTAAGTTTAGAAACAGATTTTGCTGTTTCCTGTTTTTCCATGTGCAAACCACTAAGTACAACAGCAAAAACAATTACTATTCAGGGCCAGGTCGGGCTATGAAATGTTTGTGGAGAACTGAATAAACAGCGACATGAATGACAGTCCGGAGGTCATGACCTGCAGGTCAGGGCCCGCCATCCGACCAAGGGAGCCTTCTAACTCAGCATCTTGTGACGGTCGAAAACAGTCTTCCGTTGCTCCTGAACCTGCTTCTTCCAGCGCTGCTGGGCCCCCTCCACCCTCTCCAGGACAGTGTTGGCCCTGCCCTGGGCCCCCTCCACCCTCCCCAGGACAGTGTTGGCCCTGCCCTGGGCACCCTCCACTTGGGGGCGGATGTCCTGATGGAGAGGGGGTGGTGGTGGGAGAAATAGTTAACAAATAGTTTCCTCATGCACCTACTTTTGTATGCTTGAGTTCCATAATCATTGCCAGTGTGGAGTGTATTTCAGAGAGACACACACACAGAAACAGCAGAGAGACGAGCGGACAGAGAAACGTGGCGAATATGGAGAGTACCTCTGAGTCCTCCTCATTGTGCAGGGGCTGGATGTAGGGGTCTTGTTTGCGGATCAGGGGGTCCACCAGCAGCAGGAAGAGCATGTATAGCAGCAGGGAGCCCACCACTGACAGGTAGATGATGATGGTCACCTGGTGTTAAGGGTTAACCAGCAAGATCATCACCAGCCTGCCTCTCCAAAGATCATACGTTTTAATGTTTATCAAGCAACAACTAACTAAAACAAACATACTGAGGACAATCCGTCCATTGTAATACAGTGAACCCTCATTTTTCACGGGGGTTATGTTCCAAAAAGAACCCCTGATAAGCGAAATCCTTAAAGTAGAAACCTTAATTTTTTTTACAATTATTATACAATTAAATACTCTATACTCTCTATACTAAATTATTATATATGAAACCAAAGAACAAACCCTTTTTACAGGCCCAAGCATTTGTTTATACCCAATAAAAGTACTGTATCCTGTAAACCGCAAATTTATTGATGCACAGGTTTGTGTTGGAGACTGTTCAGCCAATCAGAATGCAGAACACTATGCACGATGCAAATCTGTGAAGTAGCGAAACCGTGAAAAGTGAACCGTGATATAGCGAGGGTTCACTGTACTTGAATTGACTGTGCAAGATTGCTCTTGTCTGCCACAATGGAATCTAATGTGCAAACCTCACCCACTTAATTTCAAATGGTATTTGAACCCAGGGCTGGCTTCCTCTCCAGCAGGCAGGGCGGACATGGTGGACCTACCTTAATGGTGTTGCTGCTGCGCTCCTCATACTTGCACTCGCACAGCAAGCAGTAGGCCTCCACATCATGGCCAGGCACTGGCATGGGCTCCACTACGTGAAGGCAGTTGCTTAAAAACACACACACCAGTGGGAAAACAAATTAGATTATACCTGCACGGAAGAGATCTGGTGGGTGGGTGGGTGGGTGGGGGGCGACTATGGAGATGTGCATGGATGGCTTACCAGTCTTTCTGGGAGACATTCCTATTGTAGATGTGTCCTGTGATGTTTCTGTAAGGTGGGCAGATGCACTTGCAGCGGACATCTTCAAAACTCTGTGAATTGCATGGTGGGCCTTATCAAGTTTTTAACCTAAAATGAGGGTGAACACGTGGAAGGATTGGATTTGAAGGTGACTGGCATACCTTGCTGGCATGTGCATAGGTGGCAACCTCAAGAAGAAGCACAGCCAGGGCAACTGTTATCCCATGACAACCTGACCCTTGCTGCCTGCTTGACGACATAGTTTCCCACGGAGCAGCTTCAATCTTGAAGCTAGGGGTGACAAATTGACATTGACAACATGCTGACGACAAATCCTTTCGTCGCAATTCCTTCGTTTTTGTCACCTAAATCAAATGAATGGGCACACACAATGGTGAAGATATATTAATCTTATAAACTGATTCATGCTCCAAGATCTTGGCAGGACAGGAAGAAAACACTCGTTGGTCCTTTATCCCTAATCTTAACCTTAATAAATGTTATTATTTTAAGGTCTAGCGTTCAAAACAGGTTGACTCCATACATACACCCTTTAAATGGAGTTTCCTTGTTTGCAAGCTAGCTTGCAGTTAGCCCCACTGTGTTAGCTTGCTATCAGTCTTGCATCTTCACTCTATGCACACATGTGAATCATCTTCTGTAGATTAATAAACACATCGTATATTAAGCATCCATGTTATAACGGCTCATACCCACAGGAGCCTGTCGATGTCGCTTCTGGACAGGCTGCCTTAGCTTCACTGCGCCACCGTATCTGCTTGTTGGGTGTTTTGACAGGCAGAAGTCTGGACAGGTACACTGCCACCATCTGGGCTGGTGGAGAATCAAATCCACATTTATTTGTATAGCCCTTTTTACAAGCAATGTCACAGAAGGCTTCACATATGCCCATAGAACTGCCCCTCAACCAACCTAAAACCTCAAGGAAGACAAGGAAAAACTCCCAGAAAAACTCACTAGGAAGAAAAAATGGAAGAAACCTTGGAAGGAGCAATTCAGTGAGGGATCCCCTCCTCCAGGGACGGTTGGAGAAAGTGAAGAGCAGAACACAGGCTAAAACAGTCATATCTCTACAGAGAGTTAATAAATTGTTGAAACATCAATACTTAATGCTCAACTTGGGTCTTAGGTTGTACAAAGTCAATTTAGGCAGCCACTGGGCTTGGACCCATGTTTTTTAAAGTTTTACTAAGCTAACTACACGAACCTAATAACTCCCACCGTAAATGGTGTTCTAAACTGATGAAACAGTGTCCCACTCCAGCTCGGACGACTGCTTACTGTCTTTCAAGTATTTACTTTCCTCCGCATTCCCGTTTTTCCCACATGCTAGGCTAATTAGTACCTTAACAGTAACCATGTCAATCGCCAGGTAATCAACAGCTCAGTTTCACCAGTTAAAACAATAGTATCTACATGAATGAAGAAGATCCGGCAGGTTAATGCATCCGCCCCAATTAACCAGCAGGGGGAGTTTTTTCTACCACAAGAAGAAGTGCAGGTAATGTGCACACAGTAAAACTCTTCAGATACTCTTCGGATACTCTTCTCACTTAACCTCGTACTTCACTTTTTATTTCATTTTTTCATATTTTTATGTAGTGTATACTATTGTGTATTTTACCCTGCCCCTCTGCGTGCTGTTACTGTACCCTTCTGCTGTTGTGGACGGCAATGTCTAATAAAGGAATTTCTTATCTTATACCAATGCTGAAACCGTAGACTAAATACTGATCTTACAGATTCAGTGGATTCAAAGCCACTTAAAATATTGTCATAGCCTTTGAAACATAAGGCAAAGGACAGCAAAATTTAGCAACTTATGCCTACCACAAATTACAACAATGTATTTTTGTAAAATGATCTATGCATCCATGATGGACTTGGTTATGTAACCCTCACTCCTTGACCCAATCAATACCCCTATTTTCTCTTAATCCTGATTTAATATCTGTCTGTATTATGAACTATGTGAGTACCTCATACTGGGCTTAATAACCAATGAATCACACTTCAGAGCCACACTGGAGATGGTAAGAAAGTGATTGCTTGTTATACTTCCACAGATCCTACATTCTCCACCTACGCCAGTTAAAGATGTCTGACAGCTGGTCACTGATTCGATAATCAAAAAGAACCAGGCACTTTACCAGGCATATCCGGTACCTGTTTGCCTTGTGGAGGCTGAACACTAGGAGACTGCAGACCCAGACGGTTCTCACACATTCCTGCTTCTACCAGCCAGCCTCCATCATTAGAACCTGTCGGATGCACGGTGTGGCTCTCCACACCAAAAGGGTAATTAGTGTCCAGTCAAGACTACAGCCAGTCTGCTATGACGCTCACTGGCTCTTATCACTTGGAAGGTCAGAACTCAACGGGAGGGCATCCATAAGAAAGGGAAAAGCAGACTATCACCAAACCTAATCTAGAATGTGTTGCAAGACCCTCAATATAACAAGCATGACTTAGAGACACCACCGGATGCTTGTAACAGTAGTGAGAGAGAGCAGAGCAAGGCCAGAATCTTGTTAGACAAATGTAATTATGGAAATCTTGCATAGCATCTGGCCCCAAAAGTCAGTACGTAGCAATACAGCTATCAGTTTGTCCACTAGGGGGTGCTAAGAAACCCCAAGAGCAGAAATTCACACCGTGTGGACGGAACTGTTACTGATATATTACTGTAACAGCTGCACTGTTGTGAAAATCCCCCCAAAAATTGAGGATTAAGGTTCAAAAACGCATTCAACACAAATCATAACAAATGTTAACACTAGCTTCAAACATATACTCCCACCATTTTTATTCTGTAGCAGCCTCCCCTAAATTACAAAGACATACTCCTTTTACATCTTTCCCACACGTGGAAACGAATGGGCATGCAGAAACAACAAACACAAAAAATCTGAGCTACCGAGGGACCTTTAAATTGAACAAGAGAAAATACAATGGCATACAAGTCTGATGCGACAGTACACCAACTGTAGCATCCATGTAGTTCTCAGTCCACACCTCCTACTTCCCCAAAACTATAATTTATTTTTTGAACTTTATCACACCTCCCGTAGTGTCTGTCTTTGTTTCTATCCCGTATTTGAGAGTACACTGCCTGAATAACAAGCCAGGAGTGATATTTCCCACAAGTCTTCCCCTTTGCCGCAGTGATGTATTGTGGGTACCATTCCTATTCTAATAGACGCACGTGTTTATTGAGATGGTGGGAGGCGGCAGATGCTGGTGGTCTGGTGGCAACCCTAAACGATCAATCACACCCTGGTTCCGCCCTCACGAGCGTAGCCGATCACACTCAACCGAAAAGCAATTCTGCCAACATAGGTTTGCCCATTTGTCTTCATCAGCCAACTGGCGGGGGGGGGGGGGGGGGACTGGTCCGGACTGAATTTGCTGGTTCCCATGGTAATCAAACAAGGAGTAGAGTTTTTAACTATGTGGACTATTTAGAGTCATGGTTCAGCTTTGGTAACCATGGCAAGCCTTACTCATACGTCATTTTGTGACTCAGGAAGCCAAATCTGCTGGTCATACTGTGTACCACATCAATGTAATTAAACACTGACGGACATGGCCATATTATGCAATTATTCAACGCAATTATTATGTACTTCAACTATTTTAGAGAGGTATGATGCATTAATGTACTAATGGACTTACCGTGTCACAGACATTATGAGACACTTTTAAGTACAGAATCTCAGAATGTCAGAACCAGTCTTGTTGTTCCCCTTCACCTCTTCATCCGTACAGACAGCTGTCAGTCCACCAGCTGAGCCCTGGCTGGGAGAGGAGGTGTCTGTCTGTCTGACTGTCTAGCTGCTGGGGTTTCAGCAAGGTGAGAGACCTGAGCGCAGCCCAGACTTCCACAGCCGGGCTCCTGGGGGCCTCTGAGAGACGGAGGTTCTCGGGGAGGGGAAGAGAAGGAGCGCTGGAGCAGGGAGACTCAGCCGGATAGAACACGAAAATCCAGGGGCGGCCATGACACATGATGGACGCGCCCGTGCGTGGACACTTGTGTGGAGACAAACCCACAAACACACACACACACACAGCCCTGCTTTATATTCAGAACCCGTAGCCTGATCCCACACACTCTTATGCATGCTCTCTCATACACACACACACACAAACATCGCACACGCACAATCCTGGTCCTATTGCTTGATCTCAGAAGTAAGGAGCCCCAGAAGAAGCATTATGGGGATAGCTTGCATCGCAGCCCATCCTGAGCAGCACAGAATGCTGGGTCTCTGTGGGGAGGGCTGTCTGCTGTTGCAGGGACGGTCAGAGAGACGGTCAGAGACAGATCAGGGGGATCTATAGGAGGACATCTTCAGAGAGTCATGGAATCCATTTGGCAAATGTTATCGGAAACAATTCTTGTGCGTCTCCCATTGGAGCCTGGAGGAGAGATCAGAGAAAGAGAACGATTGGGGGAGAGAGAGACAGAGAGAGAAAGAGAGAGAGAGAAAGACAGAGGGGGAGAGAGAGAGAGAAAAGAGAGATCAAGAAACAGAGACAGAGAGAGAGAGAGAGAGAGAAAAAAAAGACAGAGGGGGAGAGAGAGCGAGAGAGAGAGAGAGAGACAAACAGAGAGAGAGAGACAAACAGAGAGAGAGAGAAAAGAGGGATCAAGAAACAGAGACAGAGAGAGGGAGAGAGAGATAAAAAGAGAGAAAACGTGAAAGAAAGACCAACAGTCGAAAACAATGAAGCAAAATGAAAAGAAAGGAGACATGGATGGAGAGGTGGGTAAATAGCTGGAGGGGAGGACGGAAACTTTTTTGTTGGAATAAAAGGAAGAGATTTAAAGCTTTCGTCTCGACAGACCGGTCTGTCCGGCTTCCACAGGGTTCGGCAGCAGGGTCGATAGCCCTGACAGCCCCGAATACATCCCTGCTTTCAATGACAGACACACAGTTGATCTATATATACTCACCAATTCACATGAAACCCCCAAACACAATCCATGAATATAGTCATACTGTGCGTACACACACAGTCACATCAGCCTGGGCTTGACCTTGTTTTTCAAGACACAAAGGATGGATGGGCTCAATTGTTTTCCACACAAAGTGTCAAAATGATGTGTTTGTGTCGAAGTTGTGGGTGACACCTCTTTCTGTGCCGGCCCTATCAAAGTGTTTGGATAACATGCTAAGCCATCAAAGGTCATTGAGAGTCAGGGGTCTGTTTGACAAAAGGGCTGACAGATCAAGAGAAGGCTGTCACTTCTAATCCTTCCTAGGGGAGACCGCACAGCTCTATCCCCGGAGCCGCGGCTGGTGGGGGTCACAGTGTGTGCGTGTGTGTACGTGCTGTATGTGTGTGTGTGTGCTGGGCGTGTGTGTGTGTGTGTGTGTATGTAGTGTGGAAGAGGATTCCTGTCCCCTTCGCTGGCCTATGTTGAGCCTGCTAGCATCATACACCCTCTCAACCCTCCCTTCACACACACACACAGATACACACAGATACACACACACGCGCACAAACCCCCAGGTGATGGCGCATCAGATCCACCTGCTCCACCGGCCCATGGCTTCAGGCCTCCTCTCCCTCCTCTCTCTCCCTCCTCTCTCTCCCTCCTCTTCCTCTCCCTCCTCCTCCTGAGCCCCCTGCTCCAAATGCCACAGTGATTCATCCTCCTCTGCCTCTGTAGCCACCGCTATCGAACCTGGCAGCCCCCCCCCCCCCCCCCCCCCCAGCCCAACACCCGCCACCCTATAACAACTCCACAGCCCAGACGCGTTAGGAGCGAGGGAGCCGTGGAGGCAGGTGAGGGGGGTCTGGAAGGAGAAGTGGGAGCCTGCGTTTGAGGTTCGGCTGAGGATTCCTGTCTTTGATATATCTCTGATCGGACGAGATACTCGTTTGCGAACGGATTCCAAGCGCACACCCACCAACGCCACTACGGAGGATCAAATGCAATGTGCTCCGACACGCTCTTTCAACGGCAGACACACATCTAGGCCGGCTGCGAATCATCTGTAAACAGGAGGATCTTAGACCAAAGTTGTCATCGCACAGCTCCAGAAATCAATAGAACCCCCCCCCCCATCCCCTTCTGTCTCACTCTAATCTCCCTCACACGTATGGAGGGGGCCGTGGGCTGGCTGGGCGCAGCGGAGGGGCCCAGGAGGGGGGCAGGGGAGACAAGGAGGAGGGAGGGCAGCTGAAGGGTGGAAAGGCTGGAAGACAGGAGAGAGGTTTGGCTGGGCTGGGCCATGAGTGTGTGTATGCGTGTCTTAGATTTGGGACCGAGAGATTGTTTAAGAGGTTCAATGGAAAGGCCTGTTTATTGAATGAATTGAACTTGAAATTGAAATGTGGTGCAAAATATTGCGTTGACCAAGCACGGTCGTGCTGCATCACGCATTGAATGGTATATTCATGCAGTGTAAACATGGGTCTTCAACTAGATTGCAGACCATTCCCCCCCTCCCCAACACACACACACACACACACTCATTTGGAATTCCAGAGATCCGTTCCCTCTCCTATTAGGGAACATCTCCTTGGTCCATATTAATTCTCTCCCTCTCACCATTTCTCTCTCTCCCTTCTTCCCTAAGTGGTTCACGGATGCCCCACCCTGTTTAACACCCTCCATCATGTCTCTGTCTCCCCCCTCTACTGACTTTATCAATAGGCTCAGCCCTAACTGGGAGAGGAGTGGAGGAGGATTTTGACAGAGACAGACGTAAGTTAGAGGGAGGGGGGGGGGGGCGAAGAGAGGTGTGTGAGGTAAGGAAGAGAGACTCAGCGACGGGGAGAGTCAGACACAAGGACGGAGCGAAAGTGAGAGCGAGGGAGGGAGGGACGGAGGGAGGGAGAGTGAAAGAGAGAGGGAGAGGTGGGGTTAGGAGGAGACGCTCCACTGGCTGGCTGACAAACAGAGGGTCCCTCCAGAGTCCGCCAGATCAGAGAGGGAGTGAAAAAAGGGGAGCAGGAGGAGGGAGGAGGGAGGAGGAGGAGGGAGGAGGAGAGTTTGACGTGGGCAGTCAACCCCCTCCGCTCCCCCCACCCCCCTCTCTCTTCCTCTCTCTTCTTCCCCAGCAGAAAATCTATGCCGGCTTTCTTAGTATTCCTCCCACCGCTTCTGTGCGGGCTCTGTAGAGGGAAGCAGAGACAAGCGCACTGCTAGCCAGGGTCCAGCACAGCCGTGTGGGATGCAGGGAGTGAGGGAGGGTATGTGAGAGTGTGTGCGGGGGGGGGGGGGGGGGTTGGGGTTGCTTATATAGGGCTGACAGGACAGACAGGAGACCCAGACGCTTGAAAGCCCCCCCGCCAGGGACACGGGGTGGCGGCTGGAAGGATGGAACATTGGAGACAGGATAAGTCCTTCCTGTCAATCTCTGTCTTTCAACTCTCACCTGCTGCTCCAGAGCTGCACTTTACTGTACTGTAACTACATGGTCTCACACTAGACCGATCTGAAAACGCACAGACAGACAGACAGGAGGATAGACGGATGGATAGATGCTGTAAAAAAGACAAAACTACACACTTTCATTCATTCTTCCCAGTTTTCTCACCACAGAACGCACCCATAACCCAGCCCTCCCTTCCCCTCGCCTCGACCATGTTACTTCTCAACCAGACTCACGTACGCTCCTCTCCGAGGCTCTCTCCACCCGAAAGTGTCCGTTCTATCACCTTGAACTTGGTCGTCATGCTTCTGTGATCGTTGGAAAGGTCACAGTGCGTAGCCACTGTCATTACCTGTCACTCTCCAGTCCTCCCTCTCCTCCTGCACTCCTCGAGATGCCCCTCTGTCATGCATTTCATTCCTGGGCTCTGGAAGACAGATCAAAGTGCCATCCTTAGTTGGGCTTTGAAGGTTAAGAGCGGAGAGGGGAAGTGATCCCACTGCAGAATGAGTCTTGTGTGTGTGTGTGTGGGTGTGTCTGGGTGTGTGTGGGCGTGTGTGTATGTGTGGGCACGTATGTAAGGGAAGGAGAGGATGTAGAGAATGTAGGAAAAATATATGGGAGGAGAAAAGAGATGGAGAAAGAAAGGAAGGAAGATGTCTGCATCAAGGCTGCCCTCAATGGAATATTGTATCATTAAGTGATTCAGTAAATCAGACAGTCTGCCTGTTACAATTACAGTTTCAAGTGAAGTTGGGTCAATGTGTCTCAAAGGATCCATCACTCTCCAGCCTTTGGAGGGAAGCGATCAGTTTTTCCACACCTGGGCTGAGACTAATCAACCGACAGCAGTTGGTTTTCCGGTAAATAAGTAAGAATGCACGCGTCATAAGGGACATGAATACATACAGAGTGATGTTGCGCTCTGAATATAGAAAATGGATCCAGAAACCCACGGAGTAAATTAACAGTTCTTTCACCGAAGTCCGTAAACGAACGTGTTTGCTGCCGAAGGCGTCAGAACGAGAGGGACGGACAACATCAAGGAAAGACAAATGCTGTCACTTCTCTCATTCCAAGTTTGGTAACTAACTAAAAGAATCCCCTTAAATCACTTTGTGACCTTGTTTGTTTTGAACGTCTTGCTGGTGACAGAAGAGAGACAGGCAGGTGAAGAGACAGCAAACACAGGTGTGGTGTTTTGATTGGTGGGGAGGGGGAGGCTTGATTACAGCAAACTTTAATCAGATTGAATCAATTATTCATGGTCAGGGGCCTAGCGAGCTGATTTGGAAAATGCCCTCTCTCTGACAGTGGCGGGATGAATAATTCACGCTGCATTTACACAAAGAACTCCATCCAGCCTGCCTGATCAGTGAGTTCCCAAACATTATGCAACAGGGAAAACACATGGACCACCTCTCAAAATAAAAAGCCAAGCAGAAAGATGAACAATATCATGCAGGTATGGTTTAGTTTGACTGTACTGGGGGGGCCAGACTTGTTTGGGATCATTTGGGGCTCTCTGACACCCTTTGGTACCTGAGGGGACCGTCTGAGACACAGCAACAGGTGCTCTACATATTTAATGAGGGAGAGGGTTAACAAAACAAATGCCCCCTTTAATTTTTCTTTGAAGTTATATTATTATCCGTAAGTGATTGGAGGCCGGATGCGGCGCACTGCCCATTTATTGCTCTGAATCCTTGTGATGAATAGAAGTTAGATGAATAAGCAAAGAAGCAGATTAAAGGCAGCCATAAAACACCCACGAGGTGCTTTTAAAAGCAGTCTATCACAGACACCAGGCCAGCAAGACAACTGAGGACACGGGAGGGCAAAAGTCGTTCCAACCGTGAACTTATTGCTATGGAGAGGAGGAGGAAGAGAGAGAGGGAGGGCGGGAAAGCAGGGGAGAGGGGTAGGGGGAGGAGTGATAGAGGGGAGGAAAAGGGAATTGTGTCAAGACAACCAGACAGATAGTGGGAGATAGATAGACGGCAGGGAGGGAGGGGGGGAAGGAGAAAGTGTAATTCTTGGGGCCACAATTTATCGAGAAATCCCAGACAGCCAGTGACCATAAGTCACCCAATAATCGCTCTCAATAATTTACAGACATCCCTCATGTCCTGCTCGCCTTCCCACCGCCCTTGTAGCACGTCGCCAAGACAGCGGGTCAGAACGCTGTCTATTGACACACCCCTCGACAGCATCTGCAGGAAGTTCACTCGGTGTTACCTGGGTGATCTTCGTTACGTTCGTTTCGTTTTAAGTGAACAAAACGTCAGGTTTCGCAAGAGGACCCGAACACAACATCCACGTTCCTCCAGCAGTCTCACGGATGTTCCTCCACGTCTGCATTACTGAGGCTCAAACTACTAACATCGCCATGGGAACGCCCCACCGACAACGCCGCCCCCCCACCTCCCCCCCGAAACAACAATTCACTTGTCGGCGACTTTCCATTAAACCGTCCGACATTGTGATAGTCGAATCCGGTTGAGGATATAAAGAGCGCCTTGCTAAACATCTTTGACATCTGTGCTCGCATGGTAACAGCTAGCAGACACGTTGAGCACGGCTACATCTCACCAGCCCCGGATCGATAGTCACTGTGTGAATATAAATCCTGTAATAAAGCGAACGAGAGATGAAGCGGGTACAGGAATTCTTAGCAGTTCCCATTTAAGGTGAACACAAGGTCAACAGGAAGAATGCTTGTAAAATAATCAAATGAATATTCATTTAGCAGACACTTTTATCCAAAGCAATATACAGCAAGTACAGGGACAATCCCCCTGAGATTAGTAGGGTGAAGTGCCTTGCCAAAGGACAGAATATCACATAGCCACGGCCTGGAATCAAACTCACGACCTTCTGATCAGGAGGCCAACGCCCGCTGAGCCATCTAACTCCACCTTGACCACTGAGCCACCACTCCACTGAAAATAAACCAACCAAAATTATATATCGAGTTTGCAGAGGGAGCTGAAAAATGGACGATTCTAGACAAATGGGAACGAGAACGAGGAGAACCCCAAATTCCGTGAGACTGATCTGCAATCAGCTCTGCGGAAATGATGAGCGAACATGCTAAGGATAATAGACCAATGTTAGAGCACGTCAAAACACGGAGCGTTGGCTCGTTCAGATGGGCAGCGAGCACACGTCCCGCTGGCACCTCTGTCACGGTCAGACTTAAGAGAAGTGATGACCGCTCTGGGTGGATGACTCGGTGTCGCTCTCTGACTGATGGAAAGGTAGAGAATGTCCGCGCAGACGGAACGACCGATCAATTTTTCTCTCCCTGTCCTCCATCTGTCCACGTCTCCGCCTGTCATGTCCAGACGATGATCTTCATCGCCATCCTCGGGTGGAATATTTGGAAACTTTTCTCTCCTGAACTGAATTTGCGCTCCACTGCCAGTTCTGGGGCAACAAACAACAAACCATCGCACAGCTACACTTTCATTTATTCCTCTCTCAGTCCGTCCATGTCTCTTTGATCTGCGGCGGGCTTTTCATGATTTGCGAACGCGTGTGTGTGTGTGTGCGTGTGCGCACGCCTGTGTGTTTGTGTTTGTACGTGTCATCGAAGGGATAAACATCAACGTGGGGACGCTCTCAAAATGTCATTGTTTGGTTGAGTTCTATTTTACGACACGGTTTATACTGTGTGTGGACCGATCCTCCCCTCCCTAAGGAAGCAGGGCTTTGTCATGCCTGGAATGTGGAACAGTAAATATGAGGTATGCGTGTATGCGCGTGTGTGTCTGTGTGTGGCAGGGGGGCAGAGGGGGGAGGAGGGGGGAGGAGGGGGGGTCTTAGGGAGCATTTTCTGTCATCACTTTAGAAGGTTGCGACCCCAGAGCACAGGGTGGCGCTGAGCTGCTCAATTATTCAGGCGGAGCGTCCCAACTGCTCCCCTCTCGGGAGAAGGGAGCAACGTGAATGCTAGGAGATGACTGACTGACATTTGCACATGAAAATCGGTCTTTGTTTCACACACACACACACACACACACACACACACACACACACACACACACACACACACACATGCACACACACACACACACATGCACACACATGCCCCTACCCCCCAAAACATCAGCTCTGATTACAGAAAACTGCAGTGGGACCCTGGTGTAAGGATGGTGAGTGGTGGTACTAGAGTGTTCAGTGGTGGTGCTACAGTGTTCAGTGGTGGTGCTACAGTGTTCAGTGGTGGTGCTAGAGTGTTCAGTGGTGGTGCTACAGTGTTCAGTGGTGGTGCTACAGTGTTCAGTGGTGGTGCTACAGTGTTCAGTAGTGGTGCTACAGTGTTCAGTAGTGGTGCTACAGTGTTCAGTAGTGGTGCTAGAGTGTTCAGTAGTGCTGCTAGAGTGTTCAGTGGTGGTGCTAGAGTGTTCAGTGGTGGTGCTAGAGTGTTCAGTGGTGGTGTTACAGTGTTCAGTGGTGGTGCTAGAGTGTTCAGTGGTGGTGTTACAGTGTTCAGTGGTGGTGCTACAGTGTTCAGTGGTGGTGCTACAGTGTTCAGTGGTGGTGCTACAGTGTTCAGTGGTGGTGCTAGAGTGTTCAGTGGTGGTGTTACAGTGTTCAGTGGGGGTGCTAGAGTGTTCAGTGGTGGTGCTACAGTGTTCAGTAGTGGTGCTAGAGTGTTCAGTGGGGGTGCTAGAGTGTTCAGTAGTGGTGCTAGAGTGTTCAGTGGTGGTGCTACAGTGTTCAGTGGTGGTGCTAGAGTGTTCAGTAGTGGTGCTACAGTGTTCAGTAGTGGTGCTACAGTGTTCAGTGGTGGTGCTACAGTGTTCAGTGGTGGTGCTACAGTGTTCAGTGGTGGTGCTAGAGTGTTCAGTGGTGGTGCTAGAGTGTTCAGTGGTGGTGCTACAGTGTTCAGTGGTGGTGCTACAGTGTTCAGTGGTGGTGCTAGAGTGTTCAGTGGTGGTGCTACAGTGTTCAGTGGTGGTGCTACAGTGTTCAATGGTGGTGCTACAGTGTTCAGTGGTGGTGCTACAGTGTTCAGTAGTGGTGCTACAGTGTTCAGTAGTGGTGCTACAGTGTTCAGTAGTGGTGCTAGAGTGTTCAGTAGTGCTGCTAGAGTGTTCAGTGGTGGTGCTAGAGTGTTCAGTGGTGGTGCTAGAGTGTTCAGTGGTGGTGTTACAGTGTTCAGTGGTGGTGCTAGAGTGTTCAGTGGTGGTGCTACAGTGTTCAGTGGTGGTGTTACAGTGTTCAGTGGTGGTGCTACAGTGTTCAGTGGTGGTGCTACAGTGTTCAGTGGTGGTGCTACAGTGTTCAGTGGTGGTGCTACAGTGTTCAGTGGTGGTGCTAGAGTGTTCAGTGGTGGTGCTACAGTGTTCAGTGGTGGTGCTACAGTGTTCAGTGGTGGTGCTACAGTGTTCAGTGGTGGTGCTAGAGTGTTTCAGTGGTGGTGCTACAGTGTTCAGTGGTGGTGCTACAGTGTTCAGTGGTGGTGCTAGAGTGTTCAGTGGTGGTGCTAGAGTGTTTCAGTGGTGGTGCTAGAGTGTTCAGTGGTGGTGCTACAGTGTTCAGTGGTGGTGCTACAGTGTTCAGTGGTGGTGCTAGAGTGTTCAGTGGTGGTACTACAGTGTTCAGTGGTGGTGCTAGAGTGTTCAGTGGTGGTGCTAGAGTGTTCAGTGGTGGTACTACAGTGTTCAGTGGTGGTGCTAGAGTGTTCAGTGGTGGTACTACAGTGTTCAGTGGTGGTGCTAGAGTGTTCAGTGGTGGTGCTAGAGTGTTCAGTAGTGGTGCTACAGTGTTCAGTAGTGGTGCTAGAGTGTTCAGTAGTGGTGCTACAGTGTTCAGTAGTGGTGCTAGAGTGTTCAGTAGTGCTGCTAGAGTGTTCAGTGGTGGTGCTAGAGTGTTCAGTGGTGGTGTTACAGTGTTCAGTGGTGGTGTTACAGTGTTCAGTGGTGGTGCTAGAGTGTTCAGTGGTGGTGCTAGAGTGTTCAGTGGTGGTGTTACAGTGTTCAGTGGTGGTGCTACAGTGTTCAGTGGTGGTGCTACAGTGTTCAGTGGTGGTGCTACAGTGTTCAGTGGTGGTGCTACAGTGTTCAGTGGTGGTGTTACAGTGTTCAGTGGTGGTGCTAGAGTGTTCAGTGGTGGTGTTACAGTGTTCAGTGGGGGTGCTAGAGTGTTCAGTGGTGGTGCTACAGTGTTCAGTAGTGGTGCTAGAGTGTTCAGTGGGGGTGCTAGAGTGTTCAGTAGTGGTGCTAGAGTGTTCAGTAGTGGTGCTAGAGTGTTCAGTGGGGGTGCTACAGTGTTCAGTGGTGGTACTACAGTGTTCAGTGGTGGTGCAACAGTGTTCAGTGGTGGTGCTAGAGTGTTCAGTGGTGGTGCTAGAGTGTTCAGTGGTGGTGCTAGAGTGTTCAGTGGTGGTGCTAGAGTGTTCAGTGGTGGTGCTAGAGTGTTCAGTGGTGGTGCTACAGTGTTCAGTGGTGGTACTACAGTGTTCAGTGGTGGTGCAACAGTGTTCAGTGGTGGTGCTAGAGTGTTCAGTAGTGGTGCTAGAGTGTTCAGTGGTGGTGCTAGAGTGTTCAGTAGTGGTGCTAGAGTGTTCAGTAGTGGTGCTAGAGTGTTCAGTGGTGGTGCTACAGTGTTCAGTGGTGGTACTACAGTGTTCAGTGGTGGTGCTACAGTGTTCAGTGGTGGTGCTAGAGTGTTCAGTGGTGGTGCTAGAGTGTTCAGTGGTGGTGCTAGAGTGTTCAGTGGTGGTGCAACAGTGTTCAGTGGTGGTGCTACAGTGTTCAGTGGTGGTGCTACAGTGTTCAGTGGTGGTGCTACAGTGTTCAGTGGTGGTGCTACGGTGTTCAGTGGTGGTGCTACAGTATTCAGTGGTGGTGCTAGAGTGTTCAGTGGTGGTGCTACAGTGTTCAGTAGTGGTGCTACAGTGTTCAGTGGTGGTGCTAGAGTGTTCCCAACATCCCAATTAGTCCTATTTGTCTTTGAGCAACGTGTCTATTTTGAAATGCAAGGTATTTTCTAAATGTAGGCTGCATCCCAGAAATGTCAATAGTTGGTAAATAATGTTAAAGAGGAGTATAAATTCTACTTGGTTATCAAGAAGAGCTGGACAAGACAGGAGGGAGGGTCTGGCTCATAAATCAACTGAATGGGGTCAGGGGGTGTTGGACTCAGACATGAGCAGAAATGTGATTCCACTCATGGGAATATTTTCTCGTCAATCCTATGGATACAAAGAAATGTGCATATTGATTAAGCTTCATACTTGGCATAACCTTAGCCCTCAAGCAGCCCCCCAAAAATAGATAGTTCAAATTATTTTGAGTTGAGCCATGAAAAAAGATGTGCCTGAGGTCTTCTTATTTGATCTTTTTTATATGAACATTTTAGTATGAACTTCTCAATTTTAACGTGCCATTAATGGCCCAGTGCAGTACTTATTTCACCTCGGAACCCTGAAATATTGTTAAATATATTGGTTTCTCTTCGTTTTCGATCATCCTCCCCTGAAGCACAATTTGTCAACTTACCAAAGGGTATAAATGGCAAAAAACAAGCCCATAGTAGGACTTCATTATTTGATAGCACCAGCCCATATTAATGTCCTGTGATTTAACACTATACAAGCTTTATGTGCTTCTCTGTATCTTTCTACTTGTAATAGAAATCCAGGATTTCCTATGTGCTTACTGATCATACTCAGTAGACCATACATTGCCTACTTATCTGTTCTAAATATAATTTACATGCATGTGTTCCTACTGTAAAATCGATTTTGTTCACGGGGCTTTGTTGGCTGTATATGTTGAGTGTTTTCCTCTATTCACTACGCATGAAATAGATGAGACAATACTACTAGTGGATCACCCTCAGTCTGAGCTGTTGATGTGATTAGATTAGATTAGATATACTTTATTAATCCCACAACGGGGAAATTTACTTGCTACAGCAGCAGAATAAAAGTAGGAAAGGCAAACAAAATACAGATAATAAATAGAATAAATAAAAAAATACAATAAAAATAAATACAGATAAATAATATGGCATGAACTGAGACTACAACATGATTAGGTGGTGCAGATGTTATAGAGTCTGACAGCAGCCGGGATGAAGGACCTGCGGAACCTCTCCGTCCTACACCGTGGGTGTAACAGTCTGCTGCTGAAGGAGCTGCTCAGGGACCCCACAGTGTCCTGTAGGGGGAGAGAGGTGTTGTCCATGATGGACATCCTAGCTAGAGTAAGTAAACGCTCGCTCCAATCAACTGGTTGTCTGATGCTTGTAAACGCCGAACATCATCTTACAGTCACACTGTTATAGTGTGGCAGACAACACTTTCTACAACACACTGTGGCTACTGGCTCATCACACATCACTCACAAATACCATTTCCATCCCTGTATCAAAAACTGGTGTTACATGTGCCCCTGGAAACAACACAGCATTCATATCAAGCCAGCTGTTGTTCCTGAAGCAATTTGAACAAGAAAGATTTTGTTTTAATCTTGAGAGTCTTCAAAGAAAATTAAAGCAGCGCCACCGGAGAAAGAGAAAGAAGGGGGAAAAATAGAGAGAGCGAACGTTACTTAGCATGCTTGACCATGTTTCTGGGCTGGGTGGTGGAGGAGCCCAAAGGATAACTGGACACACCGGGGGCAGGATGGAGGGAGGGAGAGGGAAGCTGTGTGAGGGAGAGGGTGGAGCTTTGGACAGATGACAAATTGTGATTAATAAATGTGGTCCGGGATGGCAGTGTGGAGCGCTGTTATTAATAGAGAGAATTAGAACGGCTGTGCAACTCAATCTGCACACTGTCACTCTGCATCAGGTCCCATCATCCGAGCCTAATGAAACAGCACCAGGTTGGAGACACAGCCACACACACACAAACACACGTACGCACACATACTACTATGTACAATTAAGTGAGCTGCTTCAAGCAAATGGAAACAGATGAGGCATGACAGTGTACAGTGTGTGTGTACAATGCCTAACCGCATTAGGTTAGGAGCACACACACCTTCGTAACATTCAATTTCAGCACTACACAGCATTACACACTACACAGCATTGTAAACGCTTTTTATTTGTCATTTTTAAACTTTTGTTAGGAATGTTATGTTCTCTCCATCTCTATTTTCAGCCACCCAAACAAGGTTGTTCCTTTCTTTGGTAACTAAGCTCTTCTGCTTCTACAATCGTTATATTGAGTAACATCTCTCATTTTGGAGCATCCCCAAACAACCCCTGTAGAATCCTACGTATCCTAATGACCTCCACATTGATTCATACTGAGGCTATTGCCATCCAAATGGATGGGGTTTTAATAGGTAGAACTCTTTCGCTGCTAACTGGAGGGAGGGAACGGTGGTTTCAGAGCTGTGAGCTGGCTCCAGGCGCCCCAACACCATCTCTCACAACTAGACACCAACTGATTTGTACACACGGATTCAAACAGTGGTGCCGTTCTCTGGATATGTGGGCAGACGGCGTGGCCCTACAAGGATTCTCCAAATGCCCACAATAAAATGTGATGATGGGGTGTTTTTTGTTGTTGTTGTTGTTGTTGTAAACTGACAACAAATCCATTTTGTTTTACTAGAATGAAGTCGTAAAACACTACAGTCCCACGTCTACTTCCATCCAGGACTTCATGCCAACTGGTAAAGGATGAGGGATGTGGTGTAACAGCGCTTTGATTTTCTACCAAAACATTGTGTGCAAGTAAACATGTGCAGGTAATGGTCAGGTGATTCTCTCACAAACAACGACTGCACGAATCATGTCAGGAGGACTGACTTCCTGACTTCTAGGAGAGAGAGGGAGAAAGGGAGGGCGAGAGAGAGCAAGAGAGAGATGCTCGGCGAGTCACAAAAATACGATGCCAAAGCAAACAATTCAAATCGGGCCCTGCAGACATCCCGGTAAATTGAACGTCTCGTAACCTGTTTGTTAGTGGATATCATGGGAGCGTGCCACTGAGTCACACTCTCAAATGACTCATCAATATCCCCGCTCACTGCTGAAACACAGCGAGGCCCAGCAGCCATCGCAGGTACGCAGGAGAAGACGGGAGAGAAGGGGGACAGCTCACAGACATGCGCATATTTCAATATTAATCAGCTCAGTAATATTTTAACAGGCACTAAAAATCCAATTTTGAGTTTATTGCCTCTCACTACTGGCAATGATTATCCGTGCTATGATTATCTGTGGTGTGGAGGCTAGGACTGCTTTGGAGCTTTTACACGATCTGAATGGCTTTAATGGCACAGTGTGACCGACCCTAAAAGCAAGTCCGACACCTTACTGAACTCATCCCAGGGTCAGACAGCTTCACTCGTTCCCCACAGCCCCCAGTGGAGCCCTGCCCTGTCTCCCTCCCTCAGTCTTCCCCTGGTCTGTCTTCCGTCACCCCCAACCAAATCCAAACCCATCCCTCGCTAGTTTCAACCTCCCACGAACAGGAGGCCATGTTGTCCCTCTATTTATTTATTATTTCTCTCTCTCTCTGTGACCGCCGTAAATCCTTCCTCTGACAGTGGTCACATGCAGAGCCGAAACTGATGAAAGGGACTCCTCCATGTGTACTGGAAAGTATTCCCTCTGTCTGCACATTCATTAAAGCTTAAACATGGGTATGTGTGATCACACCTGTCATAGAGAGGACAGTATACTGCAAATATAGATAAGATTAGATTCCATTTTAATGTCATTACACATGTAATTGTATACTCAGAATATACACAGTATGTACAGTATAATCAGAATATACAAAGTATGTACAATTTAAAGTGATTTGGTGGGGACAAATGTACAGCTGTATTGCACAAGATGATACAGTATTTTTACAGGATTTACAGAGTTGCATGTATGTACAGTTAGTGCAAACTGAGGAGGAAGTCCAGTAATATTATAATGCCAATTACATTGGCTGGTGAGACAGACAGAGAGAGAGAGAGAGAGAGAGAGAGAGAGAGAGAGAGAGAGAGAGGGGGGGGATTAGGCCAGGGGAAAAGAGCAATACCCTGTGTCTCCTACTAATGATGCATGATGGAGGCGGAAAGTCACAGATAATGGTCTCTACTGGTTTTGTCTCCTGTTCTATGTTGTTAACTTGAACTTGATGCTGCCCCTGTTTCCTCTGTCTTCTTATTATCAAAGCGATCACATAAATAGTTCCAGCATATTGTACCGGTTACAGGTGAAATAAACACGTTAGACGTTAAAGTAGGTTGAAATTTTGCTGAGCTGGAGACAATTAAAAAAAATATATATAATACGATATTTATAATGGGTAGGATATCCACATCCTTTTAAACTACGAAAAGAGAGTGAGCCAGACAGAGGGGGAGAGATAAAGAGAGAGAGAAAGCTAGAAAGAGAGAGAGAGAGATAGAGAGAGGGAGGCTACAAGAGTTGGATAGTGAACTCCCTCACTTTGCTTGCTTGGGGGAGAGGAGAGGACATTTCCACATTTCCACTTATCTGGATGCCGACTGGAACTTGTGAGAACTAACGAGGCATACGAAACCTATAATATTTACAACAAGTTGTCTGAAAAGTTTCATCTCTTGAACTCAACCGTAGCCAGTATTTTTTTCAACTATTGGGGGGAAACCTTTTGCGTACCTGTGGAGGTGAATGAGATTCTCTCGGTTCAGTCTTGCAGTGCACAATTACGAACAATCCTGGGGTCGTTTTCTCAGGTATGCTCAGCTATATATTCCCGAATTTAACGAGTGTGTGCGGGGATATATATATATATATATATTTTGTTGTAACAACGGTAGATATTTTTAAATCAGTGTATCGTTAGGACAGACGGTGAGTGACTCATTGTTTTCTGTACTTACGCCGAATTAATATTGCTGTACATTTGCGAAAAAAACAACGACTTCAGGATACATTAAATCCTTATCCGTAACTTTCTTAAATGTGATGTTAGTCTGTATGGGATGTAGGGTGGGCTTAGTTTAAATGTGAATATCGTAAAATAAAATGACATTATACTGAGGATGTTGTCTATAGGCTACTGTGTTTATCCTGCTACTGTGAAGTGTTTAAGGGATGTATAACTTTCAGTGAGTATAACTGCGTTGAAGTACTTGATTGGAGTTGGCTGTTTATCTCATGCACCAGATTTCAACTCATCGTCATCCGAGTTCACGATGCAAAAATCATGTCGCAGAAAACCTTTTAAAAAATGTGTTTTCTCAAAAACTTTGCAGGTTCTGTTGATGCAAGAGAAGGAATCATCTATACCAGAACATTTATAAAGATTATGGTTGTTCCAAGACACTGACTCCAGTTTATATGCGGACACCCAACAAAGGAAGTTGACTGGAAGGATTCTGACAGGAAGGGACCTGTAAACGTACTGACGTCTCTACCTGGAGCTATGGCAGAGTCTGTGGAGAGACATCTCCATGAAGTGAGAGTCTGCCTTCAGTAGGAGCCTTTCACAGAAGACGTATTCAACGTCACAGACTGCAACAAGATCCAATTATTTTTTTCATTTGATTATTTTTTCATTTGATAAATTATTCCGATTGTGGCACCTTCCACAGTATCTTAACATTCTTCTCTTTGTTAGTTCTGGCTGGTGTTTGAAAAGAAGACTATTTTTTTCACAGTGAAGACAAATGGAAATTAAATGAACTATGTTTTCTACAACCCATCCAACACAAAGATCACATTTTTGTCTTAATATACAAACCAATATTGTCTGAATATACCATATTGACACCTGAAAGAGAAAACATATATCTTTCCACTTCCCTCCCTTGTTATATTTTCCCTTTGTTCTATTTCACTGACCCTGCCCTCAGCTCTCAGAGACGGCCATCTTAACTTCAACCCTTGCATGATATGATTACCCCTGCTGCATTTTGGTCAGGTCTTGCCTCAGAGTTTTCAAAGCAGACGATACTCAGAGTCTAGTCTAGAGTCTAGAGCCTAGTCTGACGTCGACACATTGACGCACTCTGACTGTCACGTCAACTCGCGAACCAAAACCTTCCCCGCGCACCCTTCCTTATTTCATCCAGTAGTTTCTCTCTCGGCAGACTCCATCCTGGCCGGCACTATTCCACCCAAAGGGGAGGAAGACTTTCTGACGCTGGCCGCCTCGCGGCTCAGCCGCCGGAAGCGTGTCATTGGGGCTGCAGTGGGCGTGGCCATGGTCCTGGTGCTCTTGGTAGCGATCCCTCTGCTGGTCCACACGACCAAAGGGGGAAGTGCTGGAAGCGGAGTGACCCATTACGAAATGCTGGGTAGCTGCAGGATGGTGTGCGACCCTTACACCACCTCACAGACTGGCCAGGAGCTGACCGCTGTGTCACCACCACCACCGGATTACGCTGGAAGAAAGACAAAGTCAGGATTCCGAGGGCCCCCTGGAGTCCCTGGACCCCCAGGAGCCAAAGGCCCCCCAGGAGAGAGGGGTAAGCCAGGTCCACAGGGCCCCCCGGGTCCAGGGTCTGGAGGCTACGTGCCCTCCTTGTACAGCCCCAAGATAGCCTTCTATGCCGGGCTACGCAAACAGCACGAGGGCAGCGAGGTGCTCAAGTTTGATGACGTGGTCACCAATGTGGGCAACTACTATGAGCCCAGTACTGGCAAGTTCACCTGCCCACTGCCCGGCATCTATTACTTCACCTACCACGTTCTCATGAGGGGCGGAGACGGTACCAGCATGTGGGCCGACCTGAGGAAGAACGGACAGGTCAGTGCTGGTGTTTGTCTAGAGTGTGTGTGAGCGAGCGTGTGTGTGTGTACAGTAATCTTCCTTCCGTTCCGCCCGCCCTCTCCAAACTTCTCGTTCGCCTTCGCTACATTGAGCACTTGGAATTCACAGCACTCGCTGCTTAGCAGCGCCCAGACAGCAAAAGGAATAAAATAAAGATAGTCTCCCTCATTAAAGCGAAGTCATGCTTTACACTCGAAAATCACAGCTACAAATATTAGCATTCCCACATGCGCTGTGGCAAATGACAAGTGGGAGAGCGCCGACAGTCGCTGGCAAAGAAACAGTCTAATTAGGAAGTATCATACACGGAGCTTGATTATCGCCTAAAACGTAAACTGGAGGAGAAGAAAAAAATCGACCGAAGAGAGAAATGTCTGTCACAGTGTGGACCAGTCAGTTTACACCCCAGATATAAATAAATAATGAAGGTAAAATTGACAGGCTACTCATCCACTCCCTAACTCCCCAGACGCTAATTAAAGACAGTGGGGGCTACTATGAGGAGGAGGAGAGGTGGAAGAAATCCTAGAGATTTCATTTGAGGGCTCCGATTCATGAACATTTTCTCTCGCCGCGTACACACACACACACATCCAAAGGATTCGCAAACGCGCAAGCACGCGGTGGCAAACAAGACCGCCACACGACCGAAGGTACGCAATCCAGATGCCCTCGCGCCATTTCACCTAATGACCCAAGACCACTAACGAAGCCCCCCAAAAAACTCACCTGGACGTTTGAGTGACATCACAGAGGTAGATCCCAGCGGTAACTATCTGTATTTAAAATAATGGGCACCCTGATGTCCTCTATTGTCATTCAAGTCACTCAGCCTGTTAAATCATTCATAACTCCTGAATTAGAACCCCCTCAACACAGGGCCCTCTGCCTCTCTGTTCCTTGTTCATCGATTCCCCATTAATTATCTTTTCACTCAGCTCAATTATTTAATTTTGACCCCTGTCCATCTCCTACCCATCAGGTGGGCCCATTTAACACAACGCACCTCATTCTGAAGACACTTCCCAGGACCTAACGGAGCTTGTGGCGGACTCAGATGGAAATGTGCAGGACGCCGACAGTCTGTTTCCAGTTCTGGGTGGTTCTAAGGCCCTTCAGCTGAGGAGGACGTTGCCTGAGGCCGTTTGAAGTGTCAGGGTGTTGCAGAAATGCGCAAAACATGCTCTGCAGCTTGATGCGTTTTCATTTCTGCCTTTGGAATGCAAAGCTGCTTTTTCGGTGCAGGTCTGTCAGTTTAGTGAACTCTTGGTTGTACCGCTGTAAGCACCTTAATAGCAGGATTAAGGCCATTTTAGAATAAGAAGTTGGTTAAACCGGTGAAAGATGTATTGTCTTTCACATGCGATTATTCTCTATTGAACTGCGAAGAAAGGCATTAGCTCACTGTAACTGTAAGTGTTCTAGGCCTCAGGAAAGGTTAAAATAGAGAGATGACAATTTGATGTAAACGTAAATAGTGAGACGGACAGAGAGGCAGTTAGATCCAGAGAGATCCAGAGGGATCCAGCTAAAGAAGGGGGGAAATTAGAGAGAGATAACATGACAAGGACACACCGAGAGATATGTGTCAGTGAGCGGGGGGGGGGGGGGGGGGCAAAACAAGACAAGTTCTTTGACAGAGGATCAAGGGAAGGAGAGGAAGATAGATGGTTTAATAGAGGTGCGGAGACAGTGGGCCGAGAGAGACGAGGCATGGGGGAGACTGTGTGTGAGAACCGGGATGACATCGGCTCACAAGACAGATGGACGCTCGCTCCATGTGTCAGGGCCTGACTAGAGAGACTGGGGGGGGGAAGCAGAGAATGGATTTAGTCGTTGTGTCAGTGGGAGTCAGGTGGCTCGGTAAGGGAGTCGGACAGGTCATCGGAAGGGCCCCCAGTTCGAATCCCGCTGGGCCAACATGACGTTGTGTCCTTAGGCAAGGCACTTCACCCTACTCGCCTCAGGGGGGAATGTCCCTGTACTTGCTGTAAGTCGCTCTGGATAAGAGCGCCTGCTAAGTGACTAAATGTAAATGACAGGTCTGTGTACCGAGCTGTGCTTCTGATGTGTGTCTTTCTTCATGGAACTCCACCTGGATTTGCTCCAGTCATTTTGTTTGATGGCACCTTTTATTTCCTCACGGGTTACCCTCTGTGACTGATAAACAGTTCACTCCGTAGTTTATGCGTTGCGGACGCGCGGTTGCTATGTGTTTGCAAGGCGGTCGATGTACATTTAATCATTTAAAGCGGAGCCCAACAAGGAGGGGTATGATAGTGGCAGGTGACGTGGTTATGGTCTAGTGACCTCAGTCTGACGGTCCCGAGAGCAGATCTTAAACTGACACTGCGGCTCGTGGCTCTGTTACCATCGGTAAATCCCTCGTGTGTCAAATCTGTGCTCACCCATGCAAAAGCGTCCGCAGATGACAGCTTGTAGAGAATGTATTAGCGACTGCGGTGTCGACATTAGGCTTAAACCCTTATGGCTGGATTCGTGATAGAACGCATGCACACTTCTTCTGATGATCTAACCTAGATCCATTCGAACGTACTTCCTACTACCTTCGTGACCGCCATGTATGTCGCATCCTGCATAATCAGCCTTGTTCGAATCCCATCCCAGATATATGATGTGGATGTGTAGCACTTGGTATTTCACTGCACTCATATAATTGTTATTAGAAAGTCTTCGGGGGCTATGCTAATAGAGCCATACTTTATTAGCTGATGACCTGACAGGTACTATGTCACAGGTATTTTTCAACTGAGTGTCCCTCATTAACTTGTGGGGTGTTATTTATTCAACCATTAATTTATAATTGTAAATCTCTCCTACGATGTATACGATATCCTGAATACGAAGAGCAAATTGGACAAATAGACTGCCTTGGCTCTGATTTCATCTCTTCCCTTGGTACCACTGTCGTAGGCTCTTTTAATAGATCGAATGAAAGGTCAAGTTATTTCACATACTTGCGCTAAAATGTCATCTCCTTCTCTGTAATGACCAGCACCTGTATGAACTCTTTGTACAGTGACATGGACAGGTCAGAGCAAAAGCTGAAAAAAAATAATGAGCCTTTTACAGGATCTAGAAAGGTCTACCACTGCTTTGCTCAGCGCGTTTCGGTTTATCTGCTCGGATAACAGCGAGCAAGTAGCTACTCTGCGATTAAAACCAAGACTGCTTCGTATCGCGCTAATAGCACAGCAACTAGCACGGCGGTCATTTTGGAGAGTAAGTTCCGATGTGTCGGTCGCTTGTTGTCTCAGTAATATAATCCAGCCCCTAGGCGAGAGTGAACCGATTCAATAAATATTCTATTTCCTCTGCCTGCGGTTCGGCCCCTCTCTCCCTCCGTGGCTGTGTGCCGTGGTCCCCTAGGTAAGTTTAACAGCTACTTTTCTATTGTCTCCGCTCTAAGAGGTCAGTATATCACGGCGAATGAATCCTGTCAGTTTTATTACCAGCGGAGCAACGGCACCGCAGATAAAAACAAGAGTTCATATCCCCTCACACATCTCCCCGGTCTCACAAAATATCCTCGCTTGATCAGTTTGTTACTCTAGTACCCCCTCCTCCTTCCCAGCCCACAGGCCCTTATTTTTCTCCCCCCCCCCGCCCCCCCCCCCCCCCCCCCCCCCCCACACACACACACACACACAACTGCTCTTGTGGTTTGGTTCTTGTACCCCCCACCCCTCTATCACCCCCTTTCCCTCTGCAGCCCCATCCGCCCCCCTCCTGGGGCCTCAGGGCTGACTGGAGGCCCTTTAATAAAGGGGCCCAGGCTGACACAGAAACAGCCCCAGGCAAGGCCCCCCCGGGGAGGCGGGAGCACGCTTAGTAAACCCCAACTCCCTCCTCAATCCTTTAGCACTCTAACCAGCTCAAAGCCCCCTCAGCCCCCGAACCCCAGGATGAGCTCAGTATGCTGGCTTCCTGCCTTCACGGTTCATATGGAGCTGGCTCTGCTGTGGCTAAATCCATATCTGCTGCTGTCTGCTGTCCCTAATCACACCACATCTCCAGCACATGCCTGTCAAGACCATGTTTAACATAATCAGAATCAGAATGGGGTTTAATCGCTATGCAAGGTTTACAAACATAGAATTTACTGTGGCAGAAATGAGCAAACATAGAACATATATGTGACATAATAAAAAATGAAAACAATGTAAAATACACTACAATTATGATACAAATAACATAGAAGTACAAGTAACATAAGTACAAAGTGGGATGGGTATATATAGTACGGGGGGGGGGGGTATATACACAGTAGTGCAAACAGTGGTGCAAAATACAACTGGCCACCCATCCCATATCCTAACAGCTACGGTAAAATGCTGCCAAATGAAACTAAACAATGACTCGCCGATGAAGGTTGGATTGCGTGATTGAGAAAGAAACGCAACAGGCAGCAAACATGGACCCTCGTCATGGCAGCGCCTTCACAGTTGCGCGAGGCGATTTCTGCCATTTAGAAATCCAAAGTTCCACCTGGATCTTTCTGAAGTGCGCCTGGAAGACAAAAAAAAAGAGCTTTACGCTGTTTGACCAAAATAATGAACGGAATGACATATGCAAGACATCAATGGGATGTCACACCAACAGCATCAGAAGCAGGGTTGATACTGATGCTGCCGAAGCTGTAGCACCACGGACAGGGCAACACGTCTAACCTTTAGGAATGACATTGAATGCTTGTTATTTGGGTATTGTGAAGCTTTATCAGAAAAAGAGAACCTATGGCTGAAAATTTCATTTTCGCAGTACTGTTAGCAAGCACACCTCCGATATGATGACCACAGGAAGACTCTCTAAGGAGGGCGGGAGGGAATCGCTGACCCGGTGACTTGCCTTTCATACTTTTAAGTGCAACAAGCCTGAACGTAGCAACAACAACCCGAAGAATCTCAGCTCTAACGAAGGCAGTGCGTAACCCTGGGAGACTGACCGCCCTGCTCCCCCAATCAATCTGCGCCGGACGGGGCAGGGAGGGACGCGCTTACCCTGCCGTCCACCGACCAAGCTGCACGTGGGATGCAGGATCCGTGACCTGCATCTCACGCACCGGACTGACCGCCCGGAAAAGAACAGGAGCAACGGCGGGCGCCGCTCAACAGCAGTTGTTTCTTTCGGGAGAAAAAGAGAAAAAACACATGCTTTGCAAGTTCGTGATTATTTGGTCTGTCTAAGCCTTAAATATATCTGGGATATTAATAACCCACAGCGGGTTGATGGAGTATGAGCCTAAGTGAATGGGTGGGGGTGGTGGGGTGGTTTGGGGGGCTGGGGGGGGGGGTTGTCATGCTGCTGGTTGAGTTGCCGCTCGTACTCTCAGCGTGTCAGGGATGCGGGGGCCGCGACAGAGACGGAGTGCTCACAGCGTGGCGACGGCGGTGCCGAGCCCAGACGCAAGGCCAGCGAGGGCTGACGTGCGGCGGAAGATTGGAGACGCTCCACGGGCCCGGTCCTATATTCATCATGTGTGTGACATTTCGGACATGTTAGCAGGGAGTCAGGTGGCTGAGCGGTAAAGGGAGTCGGGTTAGTAATCGGAAGGTTCCGCGTTCGAATCCCGGCTGCGTCGACGTGACGTTGTGTCCTTTGGGCAAGGCACTTCACCTCTGAGGGGTGGGGTGGGGTAGAGAGGGGGGAAGCCCCTGTACTTGCTGTAAGTCGCTCTCTATAAGAGTGTCTGCTACATTTAAAAAGAGAAAAGTGACATTCCACAAGTTGACTCAGTGATGAAGCTGGAATGGATATACTTGAGTGACACTTGAATCAAAGTGACTGCGTGAAGGCACTTTCTTAAATGAAGTACGACACGTCTGATTGAATCACAAACTACTGACAGGAAACCGTACGGGGGATTATTTACTTTGTGGGTTCACACAGATCTAACAAACAACAACACAAACAACACATTACGAATTCAAGTCAGGCCGCAGTAAATCCCTATTCCTGCTCAACTGTAAGTCAATCTGGGCATGTGCGCGTCTACGCGTCCACACGAGTAAACCCAATTAAACGTGTTAACAAACAAAGTAAAGATCCACTCCCATCACTCGATGCCGACCCACCTCACGGGGCGCATGCCAATGCGAGGCTGTCTGTTCGGAAACACGAGCGCTCGATATCGTGCATATCGAGCTGAGCTGAGATCATAAGCAACAGGTCAATAGGGAGCGGGAAAGCTACTGGTGCCGCTCCGAGCTGCGCCCACCCTCCCCTCTCCTCACGCCCCCCTCCTCTCCCCCCCCCCCCCCCCCCCCCCGGTGAGCCTGTCCCCGTGTGCCGCCACCCAATCATCCTTCCCTCTCGACCTCGCTGATCCCCCCCCCCCCACCCCCCCGCCTCAGATCCTCCGGCAGCCGGGCGATCGATACGCAGACCCCTGCGCTCGCGGACGCAATCTAACCAGAGGTCAAAGTTTTGCGTGCCGATCCATCTGTTTACCGTGCGGACGAGCAGGCGATGCCGTACGCTAAATCCGACATCCTGGGGGGGGGGGGATTGAGCTATGTCTGTGCCCGTTTATCTTTTTACACTGGGAGTGAATGGGAGACTGGATGCGTGAAGAGGGTGAGCGAATCACAGCTGACGTTGCTATGGGGTTCGCACGGCTTGTTGTCTTGCTCATAACTATCAGCTATCTCTTTCCACAGGTAAGAGCCAGCGCCATCGCCCAGGACGCCGATCAGAACTACGACTACGCCTCCAACAGCGTGATCCTGCACCTGGACGTGGGGGACGAGGTGTGCGTGCAGCTGGACGGAGGGAAGGTGCACGGCGGGAACACCAACAAATACAGCACCTTCTCCGGCTTCCTCATTTACCCAGACTGACCCTCCGCGGCCG
Organism: Neosalanx taihuensis; assembly: GCA_030340665.1. Taxonomy (NCBI): domain Eukaryota; kingdom Metazoa; phylum Chordata; class Actinopteri; order Osmeriformes; family Salangidae; genus Neosalanx; species Neosalanx taihuensis. The sequence continues at coordinate 3,944,158 of CM059292.1, read as the reverse complement.
CGACGAGAGACTGGGCCGACTCCACCCCCCACCACCCCACCCCCCACCTCAGACCCCCTGGACCTCCACCCACCCTCCCCTGCCTCCACCCTTCACACATCTCTCTTCCCCCAGATTGCTGTCACAGCAAAACTTAATGAATGGAGAGGATGAAGCGTCGACTGAATGAGCGTCTTGGAGAGCTAAGTGATGTGGTACACTGTGAGCCGTTCCTTTAATGGCCACTGTGGCGTGTCTGTGTGTAAATATGAAATGCAGAGGGGGCATCTCATCAGTGAAATAATAGCAGAGTCCTGATAAGACATATATAAACCACATGTTCTGTTTGTCACTTTAGTAGACAGAAAGAGTGTACATAAGGCCGCTTAAGGCAGCTTAAATTCTAAATGCGTACAACCTGATGCGGAACGATAGGATGAGTTAAGACCATGACGATGAAAGGTTTCGTTTAAAGCCAAGAACCATCCCACTGTCTTCACCAAAGTTCTCTGTCGTTTAACCATCTCGATGTCACCTCTTTATCAAAGGTCTTTTCCAGCCATGAACCTTCTCCAAATAAAATACCCTGCTGTTTAACTTGGAAATTCTTACTGTGCTTCAAAATAAAAGTTGTTCTGTATCCGGATGGGCCCCTTTTTAGATTGGGGGGGGGGTTGCACAGGGGGTGGTCTTCTGTCGAACCGTACTGCTGCTGGGACACTTAGGGGTGCTGCACAGTCACAACCCACAACACACCAACACACGGCAACGCTCACACTGAATACAACATGGATGCACGCTCACGTATGCAAACGACAATATGCATGCATCCACGTACACACACACACACACAAAAATGCAGGTTTCGTCTCTGTACGGGTGCAAAATTATTGTTGTCTGAGTTCCGAGTTTAATTCAAACTGTGATTTCATGAATCAGTCATTTTACCAAGCCTCTACCAAAAAAACTAAATAACTTGAGTATGATATCAGGCGGTCTAACTCAATTTACAACAAACTGTTTATGACTTTTACCAAGTAGGAAATGTACAAACAGCATATAACTGGGAGTCAGATGGCTCAACGGGTTAAGGCATTGGCCTTGTAATCGGAAGGTTGTGAATTCGAACCCTGGCTATGGCTATGTGATGTTGTGTCCTTGGGCAAGGCACTTGACCCTACTTGTCTCAGGGAAATTGTCCCTGTACTTAAAATTGTAAGTCGCTTTAGATAAAAGCGTCTTCTAAATGAAGCATTATTAACTAACATTCTGCCCAACCCTTTGCTATACTCATCCTAAACAAAAGGATATCTGTATGAAAGCCTGCTTTGTAAACTACAGATGGGATATCTGAAATGAAAAGTAATATTCAAATACTGTAACATCCTAACATTTACTTAATGTTTGGTTTGGAATGGAAGTCAGATCATAATTTATTGATCACCTATGGGGTCAAGACAATATATATGCCAGCCCTCTCCCCACACGCGCACGCACGCGCACACACACACACAGCATGTGATAAATATTAAGTTCCGTTGTTCAATCAATTGGATTGCATGGCTCTGTGTGTGTGTGTACAACTGGACATATGTTACTAAGGGTGGGATGCTACAACATGGATTCCTTTACCAAGGAATAAATCATATCTACTTTGGGCTGATTAAATACCATCATCATTAAATCCAGTGCATCAGATGATAAATGTTTCATACAATGTAGACTGCTGCGGTGTCATCCGCGACCGAGTTTCATCGTTGAAATGTTTCAGCAAGTGATGTTTTCCAGGTTATTTTCATTTGTTTGTGCAGCCATTTAAACTATCGAGCACATTTCAGTAATCAAGCTTTTCAGTATGTTGCATAAGTTCTGATGAAGCTTGACCTGTAATCAGTAAAACTGTCGAATTCTACTCATTCTGTAAGTAGATAATACCACCTATAGTCGCGCAAAGATTTAATGTCATAATATTTAAAGAGTATAGCACAAATTCATTAAAATGCTTTATGAAAAATGTTTACCTGTTGGTAATAACACACGCATTCCCCCCCCTGAACACTGCAGATCAGATATTTCCTTCCCAGAAGCCACCTGCCACCTGTACTGGTGACTTCAAGATGGAGGGAGACCTTTAATTAAAGGAGAAAGAAAACATCGCTTCAGCCCTAAAGGCTCTGGTGAATCTTGAATCTCCTGCCTTTGGGTTGAGCTGGTGGGTGTGTGTGTGTGTGTGTGTGTGGGGGGGGGGGCATCTTGTGGCGCTGTGTCCACACCCCCCTCCCCCCCTTCTCCTCCTCCTCATCCACTCCTCGCAGATTCCAGTTGAAAGTTAATTGGACGAGGAGAGGAGAGGAGCGAGGCAGGTTGCACCGAGGCCCATTAGCGATTCCCATGCCGAATGCGCAGCCACGAGGATCACAGACTCACAAATAGGAGGATTAAAATAATCAATAGACTTCACTTCCATCGAACACACAGACAGACCAACACACACACAGACACACACACAGGAACACACATAGTAATTAGTGGGCAACCCATTTGCCACTGGACTCTGATACCTTACCTTCGCCTTCTCCCTCTCTCACACGCACTCAGAGCTGTAGGGCTTAATGAGGGGAAATAGTTCTCCCTGGTTGTGAGCAGAATGAAGAAAAGGTCAGGGAGTGGTGATGAGTTAGACTGAGCAACATTCTATACGTGATATCCTAGCACATTGTCACACCCAGAACACACACGTACCACTGTACCGTACAGCTGGAATCAAGGACCAAGTTCACTTTAAAGGTGAATGTATGATCGTACCCAATCAACACACCGTCGTGTGCCTTCGTGATATGGTGGCGTTCCTTTAGGTAGAATGAGTCATGCAATCAATTTCCTCCATGAAACACCATCAGGATACGGTTGACTTATCGAAGATCATTTGATGGGCAGTGGAAGTTACAGAGCGGCTCAAAAATAGCGTCCAGACTTCAAACTTGGCCGCGTCTTGGAAGAGCTTCCAAAGCCAGTGGTTCCTGCGTCAACACTGCCCTCATCTGTTCGGTTTGGGAAGGGCCTTCTACGTTTTAAAAAGGTGACGCTTCGCTGGACTTCAGGTGTAATTCAAATGTTCCTAAACTAAATACCACCTTATGCAATCACTCAGTCATTACAAAATATGTTGAGTATGAGGGCTCAAGCCTTGTCAAATCCTACTGGGATTTTAAACAGACAAACACATCACAAGTCTTGACTTCTCAGAAAATCATTTATTTGGAACACAGCAACAAACAAAAAACAATGGGAAGAATACAGACATGGTAAACCAGCTAAACCGTTGCATTTCATGGTTAATGCTGTCGTAGAACTGCATAGCTCTGGTGGCAGAAGCAGACGAGGGAGGGATCCCAGCCAAAGCAGTCCCAGCCGACAGCAGTCCCAGCCGACAGCAGTCACACAACACACACACACACTAACACACACACACACACACACACACACACACACACACACACACACACACACACACACACACACACACACACACACACACACACACACACACACACACACACACACACACACACACACACACACACACACACACACACACACACACACACACACACACAAACACACTAACACACACACACACACTAACACACGCACACGCACACACACTCACACGGGTGTATTGCATCGAGAATGTTCTTTTCTTTTGAATGTCTCACTCCGAGGACAGGTAGTCTAAGTGCTGCATTGTGGGAATGTTATTGCAGACTACTCCGGAAACATCTATGCCTCAAGTTACATGCAAGGTCTTAGGGTTGGATGGCGCCCATTCATCATGGCGTCATCGACAAGGGAATGTAAAGGCACTTAAGAAAATAAAAAGACAAGTGAAGATAATAACAATAATAATAATAAAAAACCATAACAATAGGGGTGAAAGAATGCAAAAGCTCATTCTAAAAGGAGTTGATTTACGTTACAGAAACTGTTTGGGCTTGAGAAAGGGGAGGAAAAAAAGAGAAAACTAATCCAAAAAGAACACAATGGAAAAAAAACGAAGGTACGCTCCTCGTCTTCATCCGCTCATGACCATCCGGACGAGTTCTGCATCAGGGAGGGAGGGAGGGAGAGAGAGAGGGAGGGAGGGAGGGAGGGAGGGAGGGAGGGAGGGAGGGAGGGGACAACATGAAAACCACTAAGGTGATGAGAGACTGCCTCCCGTGACAGAGCATGCTATACTGGACAGCTGAGGCCTCCCTCTGCAGGCCCTCATCAGAGGGAGGACAGCAGGAGTCAGGAGGGGCCCTCACCAAAGGGGTCCTCACAGGAGGGGCCCTCACAGACCTGCTCTTATCTCCTACTCATCAGATCAAAGATTCCAACAGTTGGTTAGTGAAGCCCTCCTTGTGAATTTGTTCGCTTGGTCCTTGTAAAGGGAGGAACAAGCGGGGGGGGTAGAAGCTTCAGACCCTGAGCCATCATCTGAGTAGACCAGACCCTGAGCCATCATCTGAGGAGACCAGACCCTGAGCCAGCATCTGAGGCAGGGGTAGGGGACCCTGGTCCTCAAGAGCCATAGTCCTGAAGGTTTTAGATGATTCGCTGCTCCAGCACACCTGATTTTAATTATGAGGCTTCCACAGAGCCTGATAACGACCCTTCATTAGAATCAGGTGTGCTAGAGTAGGGAAACATCTAAAACCTTTAGCCAGGACCAGGACTATGGCTCTCAAGGACCAGGGTTCCCTAACCCTGATCTGAGACCAGACCCTGAGCCATCATCTGGACCTGACATGCACAACACACCTGCCACAGCCAACAGCAGAAGAACCCAACAAGAGCCTCCAGCTACCTTAAGTTAAGGCCTTTAAACAAAACGCTCAAGTCCATGCCAGGTTTTCCCACTGCTGACCAACATCAATAGTTTGAGAAACCGCTTTTTAAGTGTTTTTATGGTGTGACTTCTCCAAATAAAACAAATACTGACCTCATTTCCGTTTGGTAAATGACTGGTTTATGGTGGAGAGGAGTTGGACTGACATTGAGGCTAAATAGGTCACCAGTCTCTTCGGTTCTCTCCTCTCCCCACCAAGGCTACTCCTCCCCCCTCCCCCCACCCTCCCCCCTCCCCCCACCCCCCGGGGCGTGACCTGCGATGTTGCCGGGTCAAGCCCATTAGCTGCGGTCTCATCAGAGGCGAGTAAAGGGGTTTCATGTGGCTCTGAATCTGACACCCTGTTAGCCTGATTAGCAGGGTCGCTTCCTCTCCCTCTGCCTCGTTCTGCCTCCCTGCCGTCGCCCTCCTGCCTCACCTTCGTAGTTGATGCAGCCGTTGGCGTCCTCGTGTCCGGCCAGCAGCGTCTCCACTTCCTCCTCTGTCATCTTCTCCCCTGAGCACGACGTAAAACAGAGGCCGGTTAGGACAAGCTTATTACAAGGAACCCCCATCAATGACATCTGACTAGTTGCTATGAGTATGTAAAAGAACGCCATATACCTTTATTACATTTAAATTTAGTCATTTATCAGACGCTCTTATCCAGAGCGACTTACAGCAAGTACTGGGACATTCCCCCTGAGGCAAGTAGGGTGAAGTGCCTTGCCCAAGGACACACATAATGTAGCCACAGCCGGGAATCGAACTCGCTATCTTCGGATCACGGGTCCAACGCCTTAGACGTTGAGTCACCTGACTCCCTTTACTAAACGGATATTTTAAGGTATGTGATTGGGTATGTTATCGATGGACTGAAAATACATGCTTGGAGAAATATATGTTAACATGTGGGATATTTTCAAAGATTCCAAGTAGCTACAGGGAGCGATGGAGGATACGATAGTGAAGCAGAGCCCTTGAGCCAGCGTGTCCAGGGGTGACCCACCTAGCGTGGTGAGCACGTGGCGCAGCTCGGCTCCCATCACCGTGCCGTTGCCCTCCTTGTCGAAGACACGCAGACCCTCCACGAAGTCCTCGAAGGAGCCCTGGTCCTTGTTCTTAGCGATGGCCTGGAGCATGGGCAGGAACTGCTCAAAGTCCAGCATCTTGTGGTTCATCTCTGGGACGGAGAGAAAAAAAACGTTCAGGTAACAGAGTCCGCAAGGTAAGACGAACACGCCTGCGGACCATGTGACCCCCGCATGCATCCATCCTGGTCCGGGCTTTAGAGAAGCTGGCCCTTCAGAGATATGTGGATGTCGCTGGGAGAAGGTGGGGCTTGTTCAGTCCTGTTACCCTGTCCTGTTGAAAACACAGACGCTGTACGGATGCGTGTCGGGTCTTGAATAGATGTAAGGTTGGGAAATCTGGTCTCTAATGTTACCAGGCCTCTGTGCGTGTGTTCCTCATTGAAAACGTAATGGTGGAATTGAAGACTGGCAAAGCCAAGCATTCTGTGACATCGCAGAACATTGTCAGATCGTATCTACGGGTTAAGTTTGTTGGCCAACCATTCACACAATTCCTGAGTCTATTTGTTGTTTTTATAGTGTTGAAAAAGTTGAAACGCAAAACATTTCCTACTTTTCAATGAGACAAGAGAAAAATCGAATATTCATTGAAGCTAACTTAATAAACAATTCTCCTTTTTGACTGAACAATAGCAGAGCCTATTTTCAGAAGGGTCTTCTTAGCAGAACATGAAAGTAGCCTTATTGCAATAAGCTGTCTTAAGCATGCCTGTCCCAGTATTTCTCATTGGGGATAGGAGGAAACAGCATGATGTTCGCTAAGGTAATTGGACCGCCCTGTTGAGCGAAGTGGGAACATTATCTTCCACACAATTCAAACAGATTTTTTGGGGGGAAGGGAGAATGTAATCCGAATGTGTGTGTGTGTGTGTGCCTCACCGTCAGCTTTGGGGTTGCCCAGGACCTTGAGCACCTCAGCGTTGACCGGGTTCTGACCCAGGGCCCGCATCACGTCTCCACACTGACTGTAGCTGATCTTGCCATCGCCCGTTCGGTCAAAAAGAAGGAAGGCCTCCTTGAACTCTGCGCACGAGGCCGGGAGAGAAGGAGAGAACCAAAACACATCTGAATACATGGGATGGAGATCGGGCAAGGTAGAAGTGTGTTGGAGGGGGAAATGGGAAAACAGGGAGTATGAAAAGACGGTTCGAAAAGACACGCATACAGGAAGTACACTGGGAGTCATGTGGCTCGGTCGGTTAGGGTGTCGGGTTAGTAATCATAAGGTTCCTGGTTCAAATCCTGGCTGTGTCAACGTGACGTTGTGTCCTTGGGCAAGGCGCTTCACCCTACTTGCCTCAGGAGGGAATGTCCCTATATTTGCTGTAAGACGCTCTAGATAAGAGCGTCTGTTACATTTGCAGATTCTAGTGGGACACTATTCTGTTGTAATAACTGTTTTGCACTTCTGGTTGAATGCTAACTGTATTTCGTTACCCTGTACTTGTACCTATGTAATGACAATAAAGTTGAATCTAATCTAAATGACTAAATGTAAAGCACGATATAACTGCCACAGAAGAACAGGAAACAGATGAGTGAAACTGCACAATCGTTGCCATTACACGCTGCTGTTTATTCTCCAGATGAACCTTTGCCGCCCTCCAGCAGCCAGCCGGCCCCTCAGAAGGTTAAAGGCGCGCTCAGACGCCCGCTCTGGGTGGTAAGACACACCGCGCTGCGGGTGCTTCCCATAATTGCACCCTTTTGTTCTGGTCAAATGAAGTTGTGGCTGCAAGCTGGGAGTGACAAAAAAAAAACCCAAGCACCGTGACATTTACCAGGGAACCTGACCTGCACAAGCCTGGCTTCTTAATGACATCCATTCACGGAAGGGACTAATGACAAGGGAGTCACATGGCTCAGCGGTTAAGGCGATCGGAAGGTGGCGAGTTGGATTCCCAGTTGTGGCTACATGACGTTGTGTCCTCGGGCAAGGCACTTCATCCTAGTTGCCTCAGGGGGGAATGTCCCTGTACTTGCTGCAAGTTGCTCTGGATAAGAGCGTCTGCTGAATGATTCAACGTAAATGACTTTGCTGGACTACTTCCAGTCCACGGCCGCAGGTCGACCGTCACATGACGTTTCTAAGCCGCCACAAAGACTTTCTAGTTATTCATAAATATTCATTATTAGAAGGAGAAAAGTTGCCAGCTAGCCTGTGATGCTGATCCCTCCCTGAAACTCCAAACCGATGTTTTCATCACAAAGAGACTCCGATGTCTCTCTGAAGATGTAGTCTTTCCGCATATGAATATTTGATGGTGTAAAATAGGCCGGTATAATAAGGAGTGTAATAGAGGGTGGTTACCTTAACCCATGAGGGAGGAACCAGGTGTCAGATACCAAGCAGTGATACGGAGGAACAACATCCCTCAATCATATCAGAAAGTAATGCTCCTAACCATCGTACTGCGGTTTAGCCTGACCAGTAGCCATTCCAGTGACCTACATGTCTTTTTACCTTAGCTTTTCAGTGATGTGTTGACTTTTACCGTGTACAGTGTGTCTATATTTGTTGAGTTTTTTACCTATTGTTGTGTTGTTTTTACTGTGTATAGTGTGTGTCTATTTATTGCGTTTTTAATATTGCTATGTACTGCACTTTGGTCAACCATGTTGTTTTAAAGTGCAATAGAAATAAAGTTGGATTGGATGTATCAAGGACAGATGTCGCCACAGCTCTATGAGGGGGAAAACAGTAAAAAAAAATACATATACAACTTCTGGTCTTCCCCTCTGAATCTGAGAATAACTTGGGATCCTCCCCCCTTCCCAAAACAGAACGACTAAAGGAGAAGAAGCCCTGCCCGTTGTTGTGGAGCTTTTCCTGTTCGCAGGAATGCACCTCCCTTCCCTCTGGCCACTGTGGTTTCCTTCACCATATTTGGTATTGGATGTGAAAGGGGAGGGGGAACACAGCTGCATTATGTCAACCAGTGATTAAACAAACTGGAAGGCAGATGAGCCTTATGCCCCCGCTGACTTCCACACACCAAAAAAGGGAACGCTCAACTTTGAGATGACTCACGGCTAAGATACCATGCAAACTCCACGACAGATGACCATGAGAAGGAGTGTATGCAATGATTGGTGAGGTGAAAGGCTCTTTGAAAGGTTTACAGAACCGTGAACATGAGGAGACTTGGTCTAGGTTTAAACCACACATTACTTTGCGATCACACGTGCAATTAGACCATTTTTAATACCAAACTGGTAGTCAGTGACGAATATGAACTAAAACCCTCAATGTAGTTAAACTTCACTTTCACCCTCACTGAAGATATCAACTTCATTCCGTTAAGAGTATCAATACCATGCAATTCCATGCTAAAAGATGACAAACATTATGGCAAAATGATCCCGCTAAACTATGTTTATCCTAGACAGTACCAGTAACTGTGGCCAGACCCAGACTGAAGTTACCCTCCACTAGTAACTATGAACACACCATAACACCCTCCACGCCCAGAGCCGAACACACCACAGTGATGATCCGTCAAACTTACCATGTATTTGGTCCAGGTTAAACTCAATCTGGAAAGCACAAGCAGTTGCATGTGGAAATCGATAGGAATAGTAAGGAAAGATCTGGGGTCAACAGATACATCTGAGAAGAGGCAGGTAGGAGGACAGGGCAGAGGGGAGGAAGAAAGCAAACCAAAAAGCAGAGGTGGTAGGAATGAAAGCATGCAGAGTGAATGCTAGGCGCTAGCTGGTGCACCGGGTCACTCACCAATAATTTGATCTTCTGAGAAGTCAGACTGTTCAAAAAAAGATCAGCTAGCATTAAACGACATGACTTATCTACATGTTGACCCATGACTTGTCATAAAGTTCGGATAACAGTAACGCCGGACCTAGCTACTAAGCTAACCCCCTGGACAGTGACAGGATAACCAAATCACCTAACAACTGTACACCTAACAACTGTTTTAGTTGGCTCGTGTTAAAACATTTTAAAACAAGTAACTATTCACTTGTGAACAAGTCGATTATGCAAGCTTGTGACTTAATATTCGCCTAGAACGAGCTAAATGAAACAACGTAAAGCAGACTAATGTTAGCTAAAAGTAGGCTAACAGTTAGCAAGGGGCCATCAACTCCGATTTAAATGCTCAGATGACACCGAATCTACTAACTCGTACCTGACTGACATAAAAGTTACATAGTTGGCTAGAAATAATCCCTTTTAATTACACATGGTTGCATAAATCCCTATGGGACAGCTGCAGTCTATAGCCCACCATTGCTGTGTCGGTTGCTGTGTCTGGTCCGTCCGCAGCTCCAGGAATGTGACTGCTTCAGCAGAGTCAGAGGAGCGCGTGCAGGGCTGCTGAGCGCGTCACTGCTGTAGCACCCCGCGTGCAACGCTGCTGAGCGCGTGCAGGGCTGCTGAGCGCGTGCAGCGCTGCTGAGCGCGTCACTGCTGTACTCTGGGTGCTATTGGTTACACTTGTTTCGTAAGGGTATCCCAATTTATACCTATTTTTTTGGATTGTAAATTACGTTTACATGTATTCATTTAACAGACGCTTTTATCCAAAGCGACTGCCAAGAGAGAGCTTTACAAAAGAGCATCGGTCACTGATCATAGCAACGCGATAGACCCCAAACATAGAGGGCTTATAGATTATGAGACATACATCATGAGAAGCCAGTAAGTGTCGAAGTTGCATTAAATTATTACAGCACTTACGGAACGATAGAAAGGTGGAACATATCTTACAGCTGGCAGTATTGACTCACAGTTGGATTTGTACCTGTACGAGTAAGACTGACCAAGAAACCCACAATGTCTATCGTGTGTCGTCTATTGTACAGTCATACAAAATGGTTAAATTTTTCAGTTCAGATTGATGTACATTGATCCGTTTAATGGGTCTTTCCAAAATTGATCAGATATGCTGCATGATAGAGCCTGGCCATCAGGAAGGAGATGACCCAAGACTATTCATTGACCTCTGTTGACTTGCAAATGTTTCCTTTTACTGTAGAGATATGTCAGAAAGCACATGCAGAAAACTTACTCGAACCTAAAACATACAAAGCATGTTCTGTTGATGAAAGCAAAGCTACTTGTCACATTACACACAATAATGCCGAGCAAATTTGGGTCAAATCATATTGGAGTAAATAATTTGTAGCCGTTTTGACTGTGGCTCTGGTGATTTCATTTGAAAAGGTTGTAAATTGTAATGAATTTCCTTTTTAACCAAAACGACTATTAATTTGCGAGTAGAAGAAAAGCGAAAGCCAATTCTGTTGTATGTCTCTTAAAAAGAACTGCCCACAAAAAGTAGGTCTTTTCCCTGAGGAGGTCACTGACAGACTCAATCTCATCAGTGGCCTTATTTCCTTCCCTCCTCATCCTCTGACCAGATTGACACTGCTGCTGACTTGATGTAGCCTAATTAGCCTCAGAAAGATGTGGCTTATGCTTGAGGACAAATTCATTGAAGTCTGCCATGATAGTGCTAGCATTTACATGCATTGCCCACTGTAGCTGTAAAAAGCATTTACTTCAACTGGGTAAAAATGGAACAGCTAGCAAATAGTCTGCCTGTCGACTATCATCTGCTTCTGGCTGAATGTTAGTCTGTTATCCCAGGATTATGCAACTATTTTAACTGACTCTGTGTCGTGCAGCTCTTTAGAGGTACCAGCATACTCACTAATAACATAATAATATTCGCCCCAAATTAGCTTTGGCACAACTGGGCACCAAACGGGTGCTACTCCAGTTCCACGTACCTCCATGGTGCTGGGGTCAAACGGAGAGTCGGAGGGACGCAGCATGCGAGGCTTCTGCTCTGGGGCCGATTTCACAGCTGTAGGGGCCGCAGGGAGGCAAGGGAATGGTGGCCCCAGTCTGGGCTGGGACCCCGGGGACGGAGTCTTCTTTATGGACGGTTCTCTTTTAGGGGCCATTCCTGTATTCTGGGTACCAGACTAAAATGAGCACGTCCTCTCCTTTGCCTGGGCTGCTGACGAGAGCGCAGTCACAGAGCCGCGCAAGCAGAAGTGTGTCAGATGTGTGCGTCCTGGGGAGATTGGGCGGAAGAGAAAGAGAGAGAGAGAGACTTGAACGGCGGGACTGGCAGGTGAATCAGGGAGAGAGGTGGATGTGTGGAAGAGAGTGGTTGAGCGATCGTGTAGGAGTGGAGATGAGAGACACAGGCAGAGGGAGGGGTGGGGGCAGCTCACAGGAGAAGCTGTGGGACTCCAAGTACATGCTTTTTATGTGGGTCAGAAAGGTACGCATGTGTGGGTGAACCAGCAAGCAGGGCTGGTATGCAAGTACGCAGTATTCAAGTGTTACATCAAGGCACTTATCTTACATCCTATTCTGTGTGAGGTTTCACCAATTATACTTGTCTCCTGGTGTAAGAGCAAGGCTCGGTAACCATATAGCTAATAATAAATGTGTCTATTTTTGATTCTAGAATAATAGACGCTCTTTCCATCCAGATTGTTTCCCTCCCTCCCTCTCTCTCTTTCTGTACGTCTCTCTGTACGCCTGCAATGTTGCCAAATTAGTCACTCCTCTCTCTTTTGCTCTCATTCCCTCTCTATCTCTCTCATACTGGCTCACAGGCAGAACAGAATTCTGTAGGTGTGGGAGTGTGACATACAGTCCATAGATTTCCGTTCAAGTTGGACTATGAGGATGATTCATACAAAGACCCCCAGGCAGATTCTTTCAACATAAATGCTCATCATTTAATGTCAGTCTCTTCCTTCTGGTGAAACATTTTTAAATAAACGATTGGAATTTGAAGTATATTAGTACCTATGAGCATGTTATCATGAGCATGATCATATGTTTAAGTGTATAGGGCTGTTTTCTTCTTTCCTGAGGGGCTTAGTTGATCATAGGCCTCCTCTATTGACTGCGATGGACATTTGGATCTCTGTAATTCTTGAATTAAAACTCAGATTTATGTCCTTTCCCACGAAAAGCCAAAGCCTTTCCACCGATGTATTTACTTTTCTGTCCCCATTGTCTATAATTGCTTGGTGCGACTGCTTAAAAGTACCACTAGATGTCAATATAGTTATTGACATCAATAGGCTAACCAAATTGTTTATCCATGACGGACGCTACTTTTTTCACTAACGCATACAGTTCAGTGTTTATTGAGTTACAATTGTATTTTAATCGATTTTCGCATCTCTATTTAAAGCTGATCACCTTACGTCTGTTGCTATATGGGCATGAGAACGCTATGAAAACTACAATTTTGAATTGCATTTGGATTGAAATAATTAAGTAGCCCTATGCTTATTAGTTTGCAAATACTTTAACAATTGAATTATTGACAGACATTTTGTGTTTTTGTGTGTTTATATATTATTTTTTTAATTTTTATTTTTATTATTATTAATTAATGATATGCCTTATACTTAAAGGCCTCAGGAAATAGCTCAGACGTTCACCCAACGATTTACAACTTTAAGTACTATTGCACTCGGTCTTCGAATGGACTAATCGATGCACACCCCCCCCACCACCCCACCCCCACCCCACCCCACCCCACCCGCCCCCCAATGGATTTTAGGCAGCATCCATCGCGAGTTCAATGGTCCTTAAAATCGCCGTTTATGTGTCGCGAGCGTCAGAACAATACAGACACGAGACCCTCGCTGCGAGACCAACGGTACTTCTGTCGCTTTTTAGCACACTGACAAAAAAAGAGATGTCCGAAAATTAAGAATAACGGTTGACCAACGGGGACGCGTCTGCACGGAATGAAATACAAGTTGCACACCATTAAGAAACACAAATACTGTTAAATAATGCATTTCTGAACACAAACACGAAATGGTGCCAGACCATTATTCAATTATTCAAAATCTCAGACTTCTCATCAGCATGATGTGGCTCGTGGCCCCAAACGGGCCCCAGCTGAGTGAATGAATGCGTCTGCCGAGGGAACACCGTCATTTCAAATAGCTAAAAGGATTATACTTTTAGTCCCTCACGTTTTCAAAATCCGCTTGAACAACGAAACAATGATCATGCTTATAATACTATGCGCATGCGCATCTACACCAAAATAACGTCAAAAGCACCCTTTTTGTCAGAAATGTAGTTTTTCCCATCACAATGTTGTATTTTTAGAGGGCAAACGAACAACCTTTTGAGTGTGAAACCTAAAGTTTGCGATGGAATAAATTCGATTAATCTAAAATATAGGAAATTCTCTGAAAAATGCCCTGGTTCCCCCAACCGATAAATTAGATGAGGCCAACTCCAGCCTGAAGTCTTACTAAATCCTACCCTGTTAGCCAAATCCTGATTTAGTTTTAATGATATTATGCCCCTCAGTGTGCTGTGTCATGGTAATAACTGAGACTCCGCCAGCTGCCTCTGAACACATTAGCCAAGCTGAATATTGACAGTGCCAGGCCCACTAAACAATGGGCCGGGGACACGGAGCTCCAGGAAGACCCAGACAAGAGCAGACCTCATGCAGTGAGGAGGTGGAGGTGTGGGCCCAGCCAGCCTGATGCCCTGGAGGACTGACAGCACTGGATGAACAAATCTCTTCAAAAGCTACTGTAAAAATACCAAAAACTTAAATCTGCAATGATTTCCCCAGTCCTAACAGCAATCATTACATTGCATTCATGTCACTACACCACCCCCCCCCCCAAAAAAGATCAATGGCTAGTTTCAAATCTAATTTGATCAGCAATCATTATGCTTATTTGCTCTGACTTGCTTGTCGCCAGTGTATTTGCATAATGGTCACACAGGGAATCAGAGAGTGCCACTTGTGGGACCCTCGCACCTGATCGCAGGAAGTGTGGCACCCATCCAAGAGCACCTACACAGTTTACATTTTTCTCATTAGAAGAACATATGTGCCCGATGTGTTGATGAATTGAATTGCCAGTTCCTGCACCAACTCTGTGCGTCTGACCTTCCAGTTGCCTGCAGACTTCAGGGTTCCGTTAGGGAACGACGGTTTGGTGTGGGAGTGCACAGATTAGAGTGATTACTGGATGGGGTGTAATCTATTCAGCCTGTCTCGCTCTGTCTCTCTCTCTCTCTCTCTCCCATTCCCGCTCCCCCAAACCCCCCCCAGGGACGTGCCATCTCCCCTAAGACCGCCAGCATGGCAGATGGAGACCCCCCCCCCCCCACCACCCCACCTACCCCCTCAGCTGTGGACCCTCCACCACACTTCCCCTGAACCACGTCAGTGCTAGGAGCCCTGATGGGATGGAGGTAGTAAAGTCGTCCCCTGAATATGGAACTGCATGCAGACGCTCCTTTTAGAAGAGACAGTGTTATTTATGGGTAGTCTGAGAGCCTGTGTGGCCTGTAATGGAAACTGTTGATAGAAAAAAACGCAGGTTGGTCTTGAAGTAAAAGCACCAGACAGTGAAGTGATCACAGTCATACCAACACTGACACGGTGGTTGGTTGTAAGGACCAGACTTTTAGCCGTGACACAGTCTCTATCATCTTCGGCTGCCGTGGAGCTACCATCAGCAAAAAGCATTGGATCTTTGTTTGACATCTTCATTGACTCTCACACACATGTATCTGCTGTGCTGAGGTGCAATGTTTAAAGACTGCAGGTGGCAGAGGGTGTAAATGGGCAATTTAACGCTCTCAATTAGTTGCGTGCCTTCATGTATAATGTGGGTTTGATTTACTGGAGACACAGTCCGTCAGACCCTGCCCCCCCCCCCCCCCACACACACACACACACACCTTTGGTCCACCTCAAGAGAGGCCACCATGTACCATGTTGAGCCCTAGTGAGCAGAATAGACCAAATTGAAGCCTGGGATGCCATAAAACTCTCTCTCTCACACACACACACACCTTCCTGTTTTAAATAATGAGAGTGGATTGTCATGGCTACAGAAATAAAAAACACACAAGGGAAAAAAGGGCGTCAGTGTTTTGTGAACCTTAAAATGTACCTGATACCAATGTTAGTGAAAATATAAAGGAATGCATTCATCTCAAAGCAGGCAATGTTGAGACCGACTTGTGCTCTCTTTTAAAACTATCACACATCTACCAAGCATCTACACCCCCCCCACCCCCCCATCCCCACGCCCCCCCCCCTTTCCCCCCCTAAAGCACCACACCCCTTCACACACATCAACGCTCGCCTCCACCCTTTCATGGTTACTACAAGGGGCTCAGCTTTCAGCGCTGTGCAGGGAGCATGTGCAGGGCTTTAATTCCTATTGTGCTCGCGAAGTCCCGGTGTACACGCGAGTGTGCGCGCCTGTGTTTTAGCGAGTGAGGGAGGGGTGTGTGTGTGTGTGTGTGTGGGGGGGGGGGGGGGTATGGAGACCGAGAAAGACAGGAACAAGGCCCCATCTGTCAGAGTGGCGTACGAATCCCCCCATTCCTCTCTAAATCCATCCCACGGGGCAGAAGCGAGAGACGACTCACTTGTGGCAAAGAAGGGGGGGGGGGGGGAGTGTGGATGGGGGAACCCAAATAACAACAACAACATGCGGCAGCAGGCTTAATTAAAGAAATACAAATTAGTCTGAAAGATATACCTCTGATCTGAAACCGAAATAAATGACAAAACCCCAAATTTCAAGAGTTGACACTCAAAACATACAGATTACTGACAATGTCGGTAAATTGTTAATAATAAATTGTAATATTGTAAATACATTGTAAATTGTTGTGTTTGAAAGTGGAAGCAGGGCACGCAGAATAGGCTACGAAAGCATCCCGTCATTCAGTCACCTGGGACGTAGGCGAAGCTTCAATTCCCTCTGCTGGCTGCAGGTGTGATGGCCGCCTATAGCGTGGCCCCCCGGGACTCTCCCACGCTGTTGGGTTAGGGGGGCTACCTGGGGAACTGCAGGGACCCTGGATGCACACACATGGCCGTCATGCCAGGCTCACACAGACCAAGGAGGGGGACACTGTGTGGGTAAACACACCCCAATGTGGTCTCACCTCCGTCCACGCGCCTTCATGGCTCATGCACTGATGAGGAGTGAAAAGACTCGGTCGTAGGCACGCTAGAATAACGTTAGTCCATTATGTCAATGCCGTTCAGCACGATCATTACAAGTTGGGCAGGCGAGTGACGCGCGAGCACCCAAGCAACAGATGCACCCCCCTTCAGGGCTCCGCAAATCTGACCATCTGTTCAGGTTGAATTCATGAGTCAGACGACTCGGATAAGTGTTCGTTTAACGCATTGGCGTTTTTATCAGGAAATTGTCAGTGTCAGCGTCATACCAGCTCACCGCCATATGTTGTAGCGTTAATAAAATTGCATCCTTAAGGGCATGTAGTACACTTTTTAGTTTCTTGTCATAGCAAAACTATATATCAGAATGAGTGACAGTCGCCTAAATTTTAGGATAACGAAAGAGCGAGAAAGAGAGAGAGAAACAGAGACAGAGAGAGAGAGAGAGAGAGAGAGAGAGAGAGAGACAGAGACACAGAGACACAGAGAGACAGAGACACAGAGAGACCGAGGCAGAGAGACAGAGACAGAGACACAGAGAGGCAGAGGCAGAGAGAGAGAGAGAGAGAGGGAGAGAGAGAGAGAGAGAGAGAGAGAGAGAGAGAGAGAGACACACACACACACACACACACAGAGAGAGACAGAGGCAGAGAGACAGACACACAGAGAGAGAGACAGAAGCAGAGAGACAGAGAGACAGAGAGAGAGAAGTGATGGGCACAGATGTGAGCCTCCGGCGCACAATGGGATCAGTGCGGGGGCACGTGCGACCCGCAAATCCAGGCTGTCAATGGCACGAGTACAATGGAGCCCCTATTGGGTCGCAGCTCACCATGCACGGGGAAATCACATATGTTGCGTTTGTTATGCCTTGGCATTTTGTTTAGAGGAAACGTGAGAAGAAAGAGAGATTAAATAATGGGAGTGGGATATGCCTTGCAAAATGTAAATGGTTCTGTTTGGAAATTATGTGAAATGTGTAAAATATATATATATTCAAATTCTAAACTTTGATTTTAATCACTTTAACGAAATATTGGATGATATTGGTCAATTATTTGTATTGTATTATATTATGTTTAATGTCAATGCGCCTGAGTTCATGTTTATTGTCCACTCAGCAGACACATTTTTTGCAGTTCATCAAGTGAGATATTGGGGAGATATCGCCTATCGACAATCAAGTGAGATTAAATCAGATTAAGGCCGTTTTCCAGACTGACTCACCCAGACAGTATAACAGTGCTTGCACGCGGGCTGCAGCTCTAATAAGCGGAAGAAAACAAATGAATGGGCTGGTGAACAACGCACACACCTGCTCTTACAACACCAAGCTGTCAGAATCATTTACGCACATCTTGATAGAAAAGCGTCTCTCGCTAACGAAGCTTTACGGCACGCGATCACGCTAAGTGAAATTATCTAAAGGCGAGTCTGTAGTCAGATAATTAGACCAGAGAGTATCGTGGGTAAAAATCAATACGCAATATGGTTGGGCGAGTTCATGATAAATAACATTGAAGTGCTTGAGATACTTCGGACATCCTGGGACATGGGTCCCTATGTCAAACTTTAAATCTAGGCTCCCTTCAGGACATTTGGCCAATTAAATTGTTTCTTTAGCCACTTACTTACATCATAGTTGGAGCGCACCCGCGCGCAGATTTGGGTGCGCGAGCCAACCTTCACAGTATCAGTTCAGCCACGAGCCCGCCACGCGCGTTTGGATCAGCTGGGGTGGGGCGGAAGTGGGAGGAGCCTGTGGGAGGAGCCTGTCTGACTCACTAAAGGCAGCAATCCAACATGATCAAGTCAGTTGGAGATGAAAGTCCGCAGGCGCACTGATGGATAACTGACAGAACTGACACTCTGGAGATCCTAACACAGGTACAGACTGCAGAACTGTACAAAAAACTTTTATTTTAGTTAATTGATTGAGGAACTTTTTTATTCACAACACGACTGTTTATTTAAGAAGATACATTCCCGAATTTCAACAGGTGAGTTTATTTTTTTTTGCCCAAATACATTTCCTGCAGTAACTTTGATTATATGTCTCTATATACACTTTAAAACAATTGCAATCTTAAATGCACATGCAGTTGATCCAGGTGGAGTTTATTCATGACTAATTGTGAACAGTTCGACTTTTACGCACTACTGACAATCCCTAACCTGGATTTAGTAAATCCTCCCACTTACTATTGAGGCCACCTAAATAGTCAGCGGCCCGGGACATGAATTATACATTTCAATGTTGGAGCACATTCGCAAATAGGCTACACACCTTAAAAAAAACAATATAGGATAGTGAAAAATAACTGCTTCGGAACAACTGACCTCGACAAACCCATTTAAAGTAGTTCTTAAAACAGTCTCCGTCCCCCCGTGGGTGCTGCTTTGTAGGCTTCCCCCCCAATTTAATCTGAGAGATTTACATTCTGGGCAAATCCTGTTCTGCCCTACATTGACATCGGAATAACAACAGGGACGCACTGATTGCATCCTGAACCCTCTCACGTTAGACAACAATGACATGCATACTTTGCTTTTTTTCCTCGATTAGTATTAATCCGAATGAATATCCAATATCTAAATAGTCAGAATTGAGAGGGATCAGTCAATATTCATCAAGAAAGCTGTTGGAGTGGAAACGAGCTACTTTACAAAAGTGCGCTGTCCATACTTCAGTGCTGAATTAGGACAGCTCCGAGCGTGTCGTCGACATCAAAGCCAAAAGAAAAAAGTCACAAGCGGAAGGCATATGCAGACTATTCCCTTAGCTTTGAACACTATATCATATTGACCATTGACTTTTGTTCCTGCAGATCACCATGATGACCAAGCCGTTCGGGAAGACAGGGGAAGAGGGTGAGCTGGTCAGCGGTCTGGGCTGGCTGGAGGAGGATCTGAGCTCCCAGGATGGGGAAGGCACTGAGAGCCAAAGCAGCTACAGGTTGGGCATGGGGGGTCGGCCTCGAGGCATGACCGAGCTGGGTAGCGAAGACATGGACGAGGAAGAGGAGGAAGATGACGAGGAGGAGATGGGGCTGGAGGGAGAGAAAATGCCCAAGAGGAGGGGTCCCAAAAAGAAGAAAATGACCAAAGCCAGACAGGAGCGCTTCCGCAACCGACGGGTGAAAGCCAACGCCCGCGAGCGCTCGCGTATGCACGGCCTGAACGACGCCCTGGACAACCTGCGGCAGGTCATGCCCTGCTCCTCCAAGACCCAAAAGCTGTCCAAGATTGAGACCCTGCGGCTAGCCCGCAACTACATCTGGGCCCTGTCAGAGGTGCTGGAGAGCGGACAGTCCCTGGAGAGCCATGGCTTTGTGGAAATGATGTGCAAAGGCCTCTCCCAGCCCACCAGTAACCTGGTCGCTGGCTGCCTGCAGATGAGCCCAGTGCCCTTGATGCTCAACAAGCTGGAGGACAAGTGTGGAGCCTCTGTGGGGGGTCAAGCTGGCCATCCTCTCAGCTACCCCTCCCCAGGCTTGCCCAGCCCTCCCTACGGCTCCATGGAGGCCTCCCACCTCCTTCACATGAAAGGCTTCAAAGGGGCTTCCTACGAGAACTCCTCCCCGAACGAGTGCAGCAGCAGTGGCACTCCCCCTTACGATGGGCCCCTCACGCCCCCCCTCAGCATCGGTGGTAACTTTGCCCTCAAGCAGGAGCCATCCCCCCCAGAGTCGGAGAGGAGCTACCACCCACACCCCGCTACCCACTACCTCTCCGCACACCACCCCTATCCCCCCACCGCCTCCATGGGCAGCCTGCCAGGGCCCCAGGCCCACATAATGTTCCAAGCCTCGCGTTACGAACTGCCTCTGGACATGGGCTTTGAGTCCTTTGCTCCAGCCCACTTGGTGGCCTCCCAGATGGGTAACATTTATGGCGAGTAGGGCCAAGCTGGCCTGGGTGTTTAGTCGCACGAACCCAGGTCCAAAACACTGCTGGCAGGCAGGGCCCATGTGGATAACTGTGTAGAGACAATGGTTTGCATTTACACTGTACTGTAGACAAGCAGAGAGCATGGGGGTGAACACTGAGGACACTTCACCTCAACTCATCCTACCTGACTATGATGACACTACTGAAGAGATCCTGATGCAACTGTACTGTTTATTAATTTATTTCGTTTTTTTTTTTATAATTGTTAATGTCATTTCTGGGCATGTCCTTTTTTAATTATTACCAGATGTAGCAATATTTGTTTACCAAATTAATGATCCAGGTATAAGCAGTACTCATGTCTGCAGTTTGTGAGCAGGGATTTTCACTAACTCTAAATAGACCGTGCATGGGGTCGATGCCAGTCTATAGAAAGATACAAAAAAAGATCAAATGATGTCCAATTGAGATACAAATTCTGCACTGAAACCTCTAGCCAATGTCTTTTATGCCATATGAACAAAATGCATTTATTTATATCCGTATTTAATATTTATTTGGATGGCTATTTTGTCTTTGCTCTTTTTCTCAGCACTGTGTCTACTGTCTGTGCCGATGAAGTACTGAAATTATTTATTTGAGGTCTTTTAGGTATGTGTCATTCACCACTTTGTCACCGTTTCTGTAAATATTTTGCTATTTCGCACTTAATTGAATAAATATTCTTATATTATATACTATTTCCATAGTAACACATTGGTCAAGTTTTTTATCGTGCTATTGCATTGTCTTTTTGCTGTGCTAAAGGAAGCTAAGGATAATAGTGTCCTTCATCAGACCATATAGAATTAACTGTTTACGCCCATCTTTGGTCCACCCAACTATCGAAAACGTAGCCTAATCCAACAATTGAATAACCTACACCAAGTAAAGTGAGTCTTTACGTGGGGCTCAAATTAAAACGATCAACTACACCTCAGTACTGAAGCTATTGTGAATTCTATTTACAATCATCTCTGAAAGCATAAAAAAAACTCTTCTCTTCTGAGAGAATACATTAAACGGAACCATCTGGAATCCTGAGGAACATTCTGGATCTTTTGCAGGCTGTGTCGGTGCTCATGTGATGTCATTCAGCCCCATGTGACAGCCCCTCTGGCAGCATAGGCTGGGCACTGTGGGCCATGGGAAAGCACAACTAGGGAACAGGTGAATATGTCACCAAGGCCTTTCTTTCTCTTTCTCTTTCTTTCTTTTCTTGTTCCCATCAACCTCAAGCCCAAAAATACATTTCAAAGTTGATTTACTGAAGGGAACACCATGTTACTTTCACATTCAACCCTAACACTGTAAACAGGTCCTATGTTTACTTGCACTTTTTGTACAAACATGTTTCTGACACCAGCTTTTACTTCCGTCCCAAAAAAAGGGCACCAGTTTATTTATATCATTTAACCGCAAACAAAAGTTTACCTTTGACTCTAAAATCAAGGATTTGTTAGGTGACTGTTGATCCTCAAGAACACAATGATTCTTGAGATTCACAAAGAGCCCGGGGGCCAGAGTGCAAAGATGGAGTGATGAGAGTGACTGAACCAGTGTGAGTGTGTTTTGGAGGTTCAATAGAGAGGAGGGGCAGGCGCCTCGGTGGCTGTTGTCCGAAAACGTGAGTCCCCTCATTTGCTTCTCCTCAGCGTTGCCTTTTCCAGTCAGAGCAGAAAAGCTTCAAGACAGGGTGGGGGGGGGGGGGAGGGAATGATTGTTTTAGTGGGCGCCACTGGCCCATTGTAAGTGCAGCCTGTTCCTTCTCTTGACCCCTGACCTGCATTGTCGCGTGGCTTCTCGTTTGGGGAGGAGAGACAGCTGGAGGAACCGCGGGAGAGGGGGGGGGAGGTGGGGAGGGAGACAGAGGGCTGACGGACAGCTGGGCTGAATTGGACGGAGGGAAGAGGACAGAGTTGGAGAGGGAGCGAGAGGGAGGGGTGGGGGTCAAGGGAGAGAGAGTTTGAAAGGCTGAGAGAAACGGGGAGAGAAACGGATGGGGAGAGACGAAAGGGGAGGAGGAGAGTGAGAGAAAGTGGAGGGAGCGGGGGGGGGGGAGTGAAGGGGGTCCCTCCTAACCCCCATTCCCCCCCCCCCCACGCCTGCCCTCTGCTCCCCTCTGTGTCAGCACCCCCCACAGGAATGACTACATAGCTCCACACACAGACATTAGGCTGTCAGTGAAAAAGTGACTCAGTGTGGCTGGCGTGCTTCCTCATTGTCACGCTCCTGTTTTTTGCGCTCATGAAGTGATGGGGGGGGGGGGGGGGGGGGGGGGGGATGTTGCCGGCAGGTGGGGAGGGGGTCGGGAGTAGTGGATTATCCTGCTGAAACAAATGAATTAGTGGAGATGAATTTAAACCACAGAAACTGTCATGGTGGTACTCTGCAACCACAGATATGGGGAGAGTGGAAACAAATGGAGTCCTTTCTCAGTCTGGGGGAGAGTTCTCCTCTTTACTAATGGCTGAGTAGCTCCATAATCCTGAACATTTAAATCAAGTGAATAGGATGTCTTCGTATTTTGTTTGAAAATGTTAACAGCTAAACATTAAAAACACAAACTGGTCAACCGCAGGCTAACCTCTGGGAAAGGATGTTTAAGAAGCCTTGATATCGTTAATCACAAATCAATCATCCTACAATTATTATTATTAATTATTAAGGAGGAAGACACACTCCCATGTACACCAAAGAAGAAGACATTATAATAATTGATTTTTATTTCCCCAAACTAAAAAATAAACACAGATGGATTGTGACAATATTTAAACAATATCCCAATGGTCAAATATATGGATGAGTTTTATATAACGCAGTCTTGGTTGTCCTCCCGAGAGGTCGTCTGTCCTCTGTGGGACAAGATAAGATCCATCATGTCATGT
Source organism: Neosalanx taihuensis (assembly GCA_030340665.1). Classification (NCBI taxonomy): domain Eukaryota; kingdom Metazoa; phylum Chordata; class Actinopteri; order Osmeriformes; family Salangidae; genus Neosalanx; species Neosalanx taihuensis. The sequence goes on along the minus strand of CM059292.1, from coordinate 3,920,424 downwards.
GAATGAGACAGAGAGGCAGTAGAAGAACCCTGTGATCGGCACCCTGACAAAGTTCCCTGTTTGAAATCTCAGGAACAGTTGGTCTTTTGAGAGATTTTGAACGTAAATTCGTCATTCGAAAGTGCACTTCTCAAAGGGGACATAGCAAACTGGTACACTAGGTTCACTGGTACCTCACTGGTACCTGACTGGTACCTCCAACCACAACCAAAACCACCTGTCCACCTCAGCGGTGTCAAACCTGGATGAACTCTGAATCCAACCTCCATCCCCAGGAAACAGGCTCCCAGCCAGGGGTCAAACAAAGGCAGGGACTGAGATAGAAACCTGGCCGTTTTTTTTTTTTCTTTTTCGGTCTCTCGTTGACTCATAATCCACTGACCAAACAAGCAAGCCTCCCACTAGAATGAAAGCGTCTAGATCCAGAGGGGCTGGTGGAGGGATAAAGCATTGTGATTAAGATTGTATTAATGGGTCCATGGGAGACTGGGAAAGCTTTAATCAGTGTCTGTATGTGATTTAATCCCTCCTGGCTTTAAGCTGCTGCTGAAACCGCGATCCTCCTCCTGGGTTACCAAACACACACACACACTCACACGTGCACACAAACAGACACACACACACATACACGCACACGTACACACACACACACACACAAAATCACACACACACACTCACACACACACATACACACTACCACACACACTCACACGTAGCAGAGAGAAAGAGGTGGTGAGGTACAGAGGTGGAGGCCTGAAACTGAGACGAGGGAGGGAGGGAGGGAGGGAGGGAGGGAGGGGAGCAGCTGGGAAGAGAAAGAAGGGGGAGACACAGGGAGGAAGAGATGGGGGAGGGAAAGAGAGGAAAGAAAGAGTGCAAAAACAGCGCAGGCAGGAGGGGTAAGGACTGGGCCAGGCCAAGGTGGAAGAGAATGACAGATATCTTCATGCGCTCAGGGGTGACGACCACGAAAGTAAACACAGCTTTAGTAGACGATATACAGTTTCCCATGACCTCATCTTGCAGGTTCTAGGCTGTGTGTCACGCCATCGGACTAAACTGCTTAATGCTTGGAATGAAACTCTATCCAAGATGAAGAAGATGTCAACATTTCTCTGTGGACATGTACAAAAATACAGGTTCCCTACCTGACACACAGCACCCCTATTTTGCAACCTACCACCTGTCTAATAAGGAACTTCCCTGTGGACAGATATTCTCATTAACATGGTCTGTATTTGATGGCGGCTTGTTTGGGTAAAACAGCTCAACCAAAGTAAAAGAAAAACTGAATTAGCCAGTCAGACGAGAGAGAAAAGAGAGAGGGTGACGTTCGGAGTCTGTGAGGTGGGGGGGGGGGGAGGTGAAGAATGAGAGCAGATCTGCGGACTTAATACGTGTGAGGGGGGGGGGGGGGGGGTGTTATAAAAGGTGACATTGTGTTAGCGGGAAGAGGGGGCGGGCCGAGGACTCCCCGGTCTCCTGTGAGACTACTAGGGTGTCAGAGTTAAAGAGCTTCTAATAGGATCTGGATGCTGCCGTGTTTACCCTGTCCAAATTCACCCCTCCCACTCCCCCCTCTCCCTCCTCACGCCCACCGCATTGTGGAAGTGGTCCCGGCTTTGAGGCGCCACAATGGGGTCTGAGTGGAGGGACAGATGGGGGTCTTTTGGGGGAAGAGGGCACACAAAAAAAAGAAGGCAGGGAAGGAAGGAGGGTTTGGGGGTGGTTTGAAAAAGAGAGAGAATGAGGGAAGGAAAGAGTTGGAAAGAGAGATATTCAGCAGTTGCCACGAACAGTGGCTGAGACTCCATGCGTTTGGGCGGAAAGAAGCGAAGGGAGGGAGAAAGACTGAGCTAGAAAAGGAGAGAGGTGCGCATGTGAGAGAGCGGAGGAGAGACAAGCTTGGAGAGAAAAAAAGTGCGTTGTCTACGCGACACAACACTCCCCCCCCCCCCCCCCCCCCCCCCCCCCAGTCCTTCTAGAAGCATCCGCAGTGTGGCAACTCTGCGGTGTTGAGGGAGAGGAGAGGGAGGCAGGGGTCAGGAGACCATCCTCCAGGGTCAAGACCGCTGGGCGGAACAACCCATCGGAGCGTCCTGCCCTCATTCAGGACGGATTTAACGGTCAATCAGCATCATCGTATTGCTTGATTACATCGCTGCTTGTAGAATGGGGGGGAGTGTAGGGGAGGGGGGCGCTGTGAATCACTTAGTCAGTGGGTGAACGCAAAACCAGAGGACAATTCAGCATGTTTTCCAATTTGTGTTTGGTAGATGGACAATATATACTGTATATACACAATATAATATTAATGTGAATGTATATGCTAGGAGAGGGGTGGAGATGGGTGCAGGGACGGAAGAGAGGTGCGCGTGGGAGGGCAGAGAGAGAGGGATGGAGGGAGAGAGGGACAAAAGCAAAAGAAACAGATGGGGTCTAATGGAGAGCTCGGGTTGTAAACTTTCTGTCCGTCACATCTGTCCGTTTGTCCATCTGCCGCGCTCACGGCCCTGCTTCCACCCAGAACACTAGCTGGTTTGTATGGCGGACCCACTCTTCTGCTGGATGACTGCAGGGATGGAGGCCCCTCGGCCAGGCTTATACGGACCCCCAGAGAACAGGGAACAGTCCACCCAGCATATGGCCTAGGAGAACCACCTGCAGTGAGTCATCTACGGCTCATAAACACAGTCAGGGCTCCCCACAACGTTGCCAGCTCTAAACAAGCATCTAGCTGAAGCTAGTCAGGTTTTTTATTAAGCGTAGATGGACAAACCAACTGAAAATGCCTATTGACCTCCAATTATCCGCTCATCGGTTGAACAGTAGACAGTCCCATGTCTCCCAGTTAAACTCATCCGTCATGTCTGCGATGACACATCACAGCTTCTTATGTCTTCGTCCGTTACCCTCGTTAACGCGAGATGGACAGAGCTGGGCTTCGAACCAGATTGAAGATATATTTGCAAAGTGTATCAACAAATTTGTCAATCTATGCAAATTCCTATCCATCCTATCCCCCCCTCCTATCCATGGCTGATGACAGTAAAGTTTTCTAAATTAATTGTCAGAATGGTTATTCTAAAGAAACCTTCAGAACTGTGAGCATATATAACCTTGAAAGGCAGGGCCATGTTTGGTAAGCATCCTTATTAATGTAAGATTAGCATATTTTAAGTCCTTAAATAATAATGTAGACCACAGGGAATGTGCATCATTAACTTAATAGCTAATTAGACAAGAGCCGAAGATACATACATCACCATGACGATAAGAGTCAAGAGTGAGGCTGTTCTTATGTCACCTGCGGACTTCTCTTCCTATTTTTCTGACGGGACTGCGTTCGCTCAGTGGTGAGCGGATCAGGCAGAATTAAAGCGGTTGATCTGGGCTCCGTGGCCAGAGTGTTGCATTAAACATGAATCCAGAACAGTTCAGAGAGGAACATGGGATATAGCATCTTCTTTAATCTTGTACACCACCCCGTCAACCCCCTTTCGCTTCGTGTTTTCTGCTACATCACGTGTACATCTGTACTTGTTGTCCTCCAAAGTTCTCCCAATACCGAAATAGGCCAAGGTGTTCCTTCTGATAACCATCAAACAAGTCTCCATGGCAACTGACAAGGTTTTAACTCTTCCAGTGTTTTGCCGTGTTCCCAGGACCCGACCTACACAAATTTCTCCCCTCGCTACCCGGGACCAACTTTGACGGCAAGCTTCCTCCAACCACAGCACAGCGCTCCTCTATATGAGACAGATGTTACCGGGGCAACAGTTGGTAGCACGAGGGAGGGGCTCGAGGCCATCTGTCCAGGGTCAAGGTTTGAAAAGGGGTGGCAAAAATGGTGGCACGTTCAAGGAAATAGAAAAGCATTGGAGAGAAGAATGACGTCTGAAGAATTACCCATATTGTAATTCAAGGCTGTGAGAGCTTTCAGTCATGATGGAGGGGAAGTTGAGCCTTTGGGTTGAAAAAACCCCAAAAACAAACACACTATATACTTTGGGATTCAAAGCTTAGTCAAGCGAAACAGGACAGCAAAATAGGAATGAAGGCCCCACCTTGTGGTCACCCTTAATACTACATCATTTATTGTTAGGGACTGAATAATCAGTGTCTAAGGAGCACATTTGTTCTGACAAAATGTTTCAGTGTAAAACAAAGTTGAAAAAAAGTCTTATTTTATTTATATGTATTAAAACTGAACAATTAGTCAATACTTTCCACGAAGGGCTTGCTAAACATGTTTCCAAACCTTTTCATTTGTGGTACCAAACAACATATTCAGATATTCCCCAATCTTGTCAATTTCATCCCGGAAAAAGGCGATTTTCTGATGACAAATCTTCCTCTACAATAGCAAAACAGAGCAGCTTCAACATGGAACAAGGAGCAGGAGACCGATTCAAGCAAGACAGGAATCTAGTCAGTGACGTTGTGGACTTATTGACTTACTATGTAGATTCGTAGCCTGTCCTGCTCCAGGTGAAAGAACTCGGCTACCGTCAGCTCATCGAAGTCCTTCTTACTAACCAGGAAGCCGCAGTGAGGGGAGCGCTTCATGTGCTCAGACCTGTTTGGCCCAAAAACAAACAGGGACGCCTTATTGAGCTGGACTCAGATTGGAGGAGGGAGGGGGGGATTAGGAGTGCAGGTGGGGGGTTTTGGGGGGGGGGGGGCATCCTCACAGGGGGTTGTCTTCAGGCTCCCAGCCCTCCAGCTCCAGCAGGCAGAAGAAGCAACAAGCCACGTCAGGTTCGTTCTCACTGGGACAGTGGACAAACCCAACCTTGGCCATCTGCCAAACACACACACACACACAGTCATTAGAAAGTTGGTACACTGTTAGGTTCATGAGGTTGACGGGACCATAACATTGTTTGGATCGTCCACTAACGGACTCTACCTGGCCACAAATCATTTTTGACTTGATTGAGGAAAGTGGTGTGAACAATGATACACATCGGCATCACCCATCCCATCATTTCACTTGAGGGAGAGAGGAGACACAGTTTTTCAGTCTACCAAAGTTGACTTAACAACGTTAAAGTTGTCTTTCAACGTTTAGATAACATGGATGTAGTGAGTTTCCAACACATCCATCATTAGGTTGAATAATTGCACCAGACATTGCAACGTCACTACATTGTGGGCCTATTGAAGGACAGGCAAGCATATTATGTACACAAGAGGGCAACTGCGAAATTATTCTAATAAGAATAGTTTGGAACACATTAATGTGTAGCCTAGTTGTTTAGTCAGCAATAGGAGCTGTGGTCGAATGTAACCCTAATCTTATCTTCTTATCTTAAGACAATGTAGTCTAATCATGGAATCCAAACAGAAGCTCGTAAAGGTATGACATGGGTGAACCGCCTTGCACGAACCACTTTGATAACCGACTGCTTATCGTAATTCAAATCCCAAAATGCAAATCCGGACATGATTGACCTTACCATTTCAGGTGTACAGTGACATTCTTCCCGAAAAGGCCAGTCTGCAAAAGTCTGCAGGCGAGACTCAAAGCTGTACATCTTGTTATAAGCGTAAAACCGCGCGGATAACTCGGAAACACTAGTCATGGTAGCAGAACATAGGCCAAGGAACGAGTGGAGGAACATTCAAAGCACCTGATCATTTGGGCTGGTTAAGCGCCCACAGGTGATATCTATAGATTTAATAAGTGGGCTGCTTTTGACATCTGAATGACAGGGCAGTAAGGCCTCCATCTGCTGGTAAGATGCCTACAAAAACATTGCTCTTCAATCAGTATATATGTTTAAAAATACGTTCCATAACGTTCAATATTTTATGGATCTGTGTAATTTATATGCTAATACTAAAATGATAAATACATCATTATCACAGTATTGACTGGCCGTTTAATATTAGGGGATAAAGGGGCAGGTTGCGCCAGTGGGTATGTTGACCACTTTGCTTTTTTTGGTGGAATATTGTTCCCTGGCTCAATTCACCCCTCATTGGTTGTAAGTTGAGCCAAAGGACCACGTTCTGGAGAAGAGCTGTGTTTTTAAAACAAATGATTTTAGATCAAATTTTAAGCTTGTCATGGATGCACAATATATTAAACTAAATGTACATACTTTAGTCCACGACATTACTGTTATGCTCTTAAAATATACAAGTAGTATACAAATAGTTCAAACTCAAAATACCCCTCCCTCCCCTGTTTGCTTTGTTACAGACAGTGACAAACAACCATTCACTCTCACAGTCACACACTAGGGGCAATTTTTCCACAATGTCCAATGTAACCTACCAAATGCATGTCTTTAGACGGTGGGAGGAAGCCTGAGTGCCCAGAGAGAACCCACGGTAACACAGGGAGGACATGCAGACTTCACCCAGAGATAACCCACAGTAACACAGGGCGGACATGCAGACTCCACCCAGAGATAACCCACAGTAACACAGGGAGGACATGCAGACTCCACCCAGAGATAACCCACAGTAACACAGGGCGGACATGCAGACTCCACCCAGAGAGAACCCACGGTAACACAGGGAGGACATGCAGACTCCACCCAGAGAGAACCCACAGTAACACAGGGAGGACATGCAGACTCCACCCAGAGAGAACCCACAGTAACACAGGGAGGACATGCAAACTCCACCCAGAGAGAACCCACAGTAACCCAGGGAGGACATGCAAACTCCACCCAAAGAGATCATGGTCGGGCCCGAAATTTGAACTCACAATATCCTTGTTGGGAGGCAAGAGCGCTAACCACACATGCAGTCAATGTAAATGAAACGCAAGTTCTAGTTTTAGAGATGGGATTTGTCTGCATACAATAGCTCCATCCAAGCATGTGGCGCAACATATACAAATCTAATTGCGTACAGGAAGATATCAGGCTGTTAAAATGTCAACTTTAACGGTTTGTATGTGAACTTTACAGAGCTGTTTACTACCAGCAGAGGGCTGCTACCAGTCCTTCTGAAACCCAATCCCCAACTTCGCTGCTGAAATGTGCTTACTGTTTCAAACCTTCGTCCTTCCTCCCCCTCTGCCCTTCTCCAGAGGCACAAGCGGCCTTGGCTGTGTGTGTGCCGGCATGTGTGTGTCAGTGTGTGTGTGTGTGTCAGTCTGTGCGTGTTGGTATCAGTGTAGGGGGTGGGGGGGGCGGGATAGTTGGCAATGCACAAGTATAGGGCTGATAATGTGTGATGCTTATGTAGCTATGCGTCTCCCAAGCGCAGTCAGCAGTTTTTCAGGGGGAAGAGAGGTGTTGAATAACGCCTTATTGGAGGGGTGTTGTCTTGTGAATCGCTGGAGGTTGATGGCGCCACATCAGGTTACTGTGTGTGTATCCCGTTAGGAGAGGGTAGCTGGCACCGTGGCCTAACACACACTTCACAGTGTTTTGGATACGTGCGTGAATGCCAGCTCTCTCGCTCAGTACCTTGCACGGCCGCAGCGATCATCTTTCACAGGTTTGATTCAGCCATCTAGAAATCGACCTGTGTTCGTTGCGACAGTGGCCACACTTAGGGTGGATCTAAAAGGAGTCGATGAGCAGATTTGACACATTTGCAAGGTGTTGAAAAGTGATAAATGAAAGGAAAATACATGTGAGCTTTTCATACATTTGTGTTGTAGTGTTTTTACCAATAATAATAATACATTTGGTTTATAATGCGCTTTTCTGTAACCCAAAGCGCATTAATAAGAACTGTTTTTAGAGCTTCTGTGCTCGAATCTCCTGCCCTTTCTTGTTTGGCCAGTCCTCTGGGAGAAGGTTCGGTTGCTCTGTTGATACCCTATTCATAGAACCTTCCACTTTTGATAGATTGATATTTCTCTCCTCTCTCCCTGTACTGTACCTCTCTTCCTGGCACCTGACTCTCATTCCTCCTTCACTCCCACCCTCTTTCACTCCTTCTCTTTCTCCCCCTTCTCCTCCTCCTCCTGTCTCTTGACACAGTTGTCGTCACTTATTAAGACTCTGGTGTGATCAACGGCTGGAATTCTTCCCAACCGAGAGAGAGAGAGAGAGAGAGAGTGAGAATGAGAGAGGGAGAGAGAGAGAAAGACTGAGAGAAAGAGAGAGAGAGAGATCGAAAGAGAACAGCGAGAAATAGAACGAAGGAGCCAGCAAGGAAGAGAGGCGGAGAAGTAGTGACAGGTTGGAAAGGCTGTAGAACTGTTCTGCGGTCTCTTTTCCACGTGTCCCACACGGCGACCGTCGGCATGACACCGTGACTGCAGGCGTTTCCTCCTCAGCTCCCTGAACTGACCTGGGATCTTTCTGTCCTTTTCTGCCTGGTTCCTCTGTTCTTCTGCCTTTCCGGCTGCACCTGCGTACAGTACTTCAATGCTGGGAAGGAATTTGAATAGGAAATAGTTGTGTTCTGGTGTGCTTGGATAACGCCACTGGCTGCTATCACTCTCCAGGAACGAAAGGGAATAGAGAGAGAGAGAGAGAGCTGTCGATGTGGGGGACAGGTAAGGACTACTTATCTCTCTCCCTCAGAATGTTCCCTGTGGCTTCTTGGAAATTCCATGTGCACGCTTATCTAGTGATGTGGTATAAAGTGGCCAGAACGCCAATTTATTTTACGAAACAAATGCGAAAATGTATCCGGTCCTTGGTCTCAAGGTTTCCTTATGTTGAAGTGCTGAGTAACTGTGAATCAGAATCAGAATGGGGGTTTATTCGCTATGCAAGATTAACAAACATAGAATTCACTGTGGCAGAAATGAGCAAACATAGAACATATACTGTATATGTGGCATACTAATAAAAAAAAGAATACAATGTAAAATACACTACAGATATGATACAGATAAACAAATAATACAAATGATACAAATAACATGCAGGTACATATAACATAGGTACAGAGTGGAATGGGTATATATAGTATGTGTGTGTGTGGGGGGGGGGTTGTATATACACAGTAGTGTAAACAGTGGTGACTGAGCTGTGGCCATTCTATAGAGAGATAGTCCACGAGAGCTAGCGGAGGAAAGACCAGCGTCCCGAGGAACAACGACAGGTTTCCAAACGGTTCACACCTTTCTTTTAGATGTTGACGGCTTCTGATACGGCAGCGGAACCGTGAGCTAGTAAGTTAGCAGCTGACTGGATGCTTCTGAGGAGGGGGGGGATCGTGTCTCATGCCAAACATGGCTGCGAACAGCTGTCAGGAGTGACAGATGATGATTTTCATTACAGGTGGCTTGTGTTTGTTTAGTTTATTTGGAAGGCGGCGTGGCCGTGCTGTTTGAGCGCTTCGGAGTTGTCAGATATGTACAGAACATGGGAGACAGGAAGGAGAGAGAGGGGGGGGGGGGGTGAGGGGGGTGAGGGGGGAGGGGGCCCAGGGGAACAGGGCCTCATGCATCCCAGCCTCACTTGTTTCCTCACCTGTTTACAGTTTTATCTTGCATGCACATTTAGAACTCTGTGGAAATCGAACTGCGGATGACCTTACTGTGTGTGTGTGTGTGTGTGTGTGCGCGCGTGTGTTTGCATGCGCGCGCGCGTGTGTATGTGTGAGAACACGTACATTAACCAATGCGAGAAGCTGCTTGTCTCGCAAGAGCGCCCCTTGACCCTAGCTGGGCTTCCCTCCTTTAGGCTGAGGATTGCCCCAGATTTGCATCTGTGAAACACAGGAACCGATGGCAGTATTTTCACCCGCCGGTGTTTCAAGTGTGCCCAGAGAAGGGCAGCATTAAGGCCCAGTGTGTTTAGCCAGGGGCTTTGCGGCGCAGGCTGGTTTGCGTGGCTAGCAGATAGGGACCAGCCTGTTAGTGGGGGACTTTGAAGCGGGGAGAGAAGGACGCTCTGTGCTTCTTGCTGCGGTGCGAAAGATGACATGCAGGCGAGAGAGTAGCGCTCCACCTCGACATTCTCCAGACACACCCACCTGTGCGCGCACACACACACACACGTACTGTAATGCACACACACAGGTCTGCACAGACATACAAATGCACACACACACACACACACACACACACACACACACACACACACACACACACACACACACACACAAACAGTAAAACAGTTTCTCTCATGTCCGCATGATGGGATCATGATTGCGCGCAACTGAGTGTTACAGTTTGAGCCCAGGCCCAGCCCTCTCCACAGCAGTCTGTATCTATGGCAGATCAATAGTCTAAATTTAGTGTTCTCGTCCATCAGTGCTCGAAACTGATATGCTTATCTGCCAGACGGGCAGCCTGGGCCTGTTTCAAGGGGAACTCGGAGGTCCTTTCATTTTCCAGAATGTTCCTTCCCCCCTGTCCCTGGCCAGCGAGCGTCTTGCGCCATGCACCCCCCGCGACAGCGACGGTCACAATAGTGACCTGAAATGGCTGGCTCTCACTCCCCCCCCCCCCCCCCCCCCCCGACCTTTAACCTCTCAGAACAGTCTCTAAATTCATCACCGAGACACCAAGAGGAATCCAAGGCATGACGGATGGCTTCACATCCCCACCGTGTTACTCTCTGCATAACAACGTTCTGTGTGAGCGCGCTTGGGGGAGAAAGCTAACCCGAACACGTCTACCTTTTCTGCCCGGACCTGCCCAAGGGGGTTGTGAATGATGGCTCCAATTCATGACACGAGGGTGGGAAGGAGATCCGCTATTTTGATACCGTATTTGAACCTGCGGTGAGGTGTTGAGTTACTGACTTTCCAAGGAAACGTGATTTATAGCGGCGTGCCCTCAAGAACTTGGGACAAGAATGTGATGTGGTGGTTCCTGCATTGGAGGCTAATAGAAGACTGTGAAAATCTGAAGGTTTTGCTGGATCTTCATCGATGTCCCCTGTAGGATTTAGGAGAGGGATCAGTCTGCATAGCTATAGATCTCTGGATGGCATCCTTGGCCTGATCGATCAGGGAGGAATGATTGTCTCACAACTTGGAGTACTGAACGTAGCTCGTACAACATGTTGAATACACATAAACACCAACTAAATAACATTTGGACTCCTGAGGTAGGTTGTTGGTGTGCCTGCTTGTCCCTGCCTGCCATTTCATGTGCTGCAGTGACTTGGTCCTGACCACAAGGGGGAAGCATAGTATCACTGCCTGCTAGTCTCATGTTATCGTGGGTAATGATGATGTCTGTGACCAGATCCTATGCAGACAGCCTTTTTGTGAAGTGATCATCACACCATGACAGGAACACAGTCTCTTGCTCGCTCTCTCTCTCTCTCTTTCTCTCTTTCTCTCTCTGTCTTTCTCTCTCTGTCACTCTGTTTCTATCTCTCTGTCTCCCTCTCTCTCTCTGTCACTCTCTGTTTCTATCTCTCTGTCTCCCTCTCTCTCTCTGTCACTCTCTGTTTCTATCTCTCTGTCTCCCTCTCTCTCTCTGTCTGTCTCTCTCTCTCTTTGCCTGTCTCTCTCTCTCTTTCTCTCTCTGTCTCTCTCTCCCCCTTCCCCTGTCAGTGACCATGTGTATCTGTGTCATATCTGACCTATGGATGTCAGGGTGGGTTGATGTGAGGACGTGTTGCAGGCATGTCCTGAGGAGAGATGTGGCACCGTGAGGTCTGAGAGCACCACGTCCAGGCAGGGCTCCCCACAGGCACCCGGTCCCCCCCCACAGCCCCCTTCCACCCCACCCCCACCCAAACACCATTTCACCCCCTCTTTCCCCCCCCCTCACCCACCCAGGCAGTGACAAGTGATGGAGGTGGATTACCGAACTCCAAAACACACCACATGACTTGGTCACTCTCAGCAGCTTCAGATTACTGAGCTCACACACACACACGCACACCCACCCACACACACACGCCCACACACACACACACACACACACACACACACACTCCTGCTCGGCCCTGCCTCATGTTACTATGCCATCTTCATCATGGCTAGCATGCTAGTGCACCCCTGTAAAGGGGCATCCAAGTGATTACCCCCTGCTAAGCGTCGACAGAGGCGCTCCTATAAATTCAGCATCAACCTTGTAGCTAACAATATCCTAAAAGGGCTTCTGAATAACTGTCTTTTGTCAGACTGCGATTTTACATCTTTGATTCCCGTCATTTAGTTTGCAAAATCCTTCTTTGGTTATTATTTTTTTGCTTGTGGCTTTCCACCGCGAATGACTGAAGGAGCGTGCCTGGTGAAAGAACATATTGTAATAGAAAGGAGGACTGTTGAAAGTCATTAGTCACCGCAGAGCTATAGTTAGCTGTTGAAGGCGCGGCAGTCTCAGGGCAGAAGGGAATTACAGATCATCGCAGCCGACACATTTTGACAAACGCCTCGCTGATCCGGAGGTCTCTCATCCCAGTTCAGATTCACCATGAGGCACTCCATTTCAGTTAAGGAATGCGTAAAATCCAGAATGATACCCTTTTTTCAGGTTTCCCATGCTGCCAGACCCATCGAAAGAAGATCTGTAGGATCTGTCTATCGTCTGCCCAATATGAACACATCGAAAAGTGACTGGCTCCATATGGTGTCGACACACACACACACACACACACACACACACACACTTCTGCTCTGACGCACTTCCACAAGACGCACAGACGCACACAGTTGAATGTTTATTCCGTTTATCCAATGTGTTTCCAGTAATGTGCGCGCGTGCGTGTGTGTACCCTAAAACACAGTGGATTGTATCAACAGGCCTATAAAGTGACTTTAATGACAGTGGAATGTGGCCTGGCTGTACTGGATCCCTGGATCCTGGATCCTGTCCACTCAGCATCTCACACTGCTGCTCTGAATGAGGTCCAATAGAGAGCAGTGTGTGAGGCAAGCCTTAAAGTCTGGCTGTTAGCGCTGTTTCTGGGTTAGTCACACACACGCGCACACATACACACACGCCCACGCACACACGCGCGCACACAGACATCTGATGTTCATTGTCAACAGTTCAACAGTGTCAGCCCTTCACACAAGCCAGACCCC